>CM033641.1:198957585-198971882 GCA_019512145.1 Engystomops pustulosus
TAAAACTATGGGTGGGACCAAGTGATCGACCGCTCCGCCAATGTGATTTTTTTTATGCAAATTTAATTAGATTTTTTGTCATTTTTGTAATGTTTTTTTTGTTCCGTGGTTTGTATACCGGCAGTCCCTGGGTTACATAAGGAGGGGAAGTTCTTTGAGGTTGTTCTTACACTGAATGTTGATGCGTATTGCACTGTTGTTTTTGTAAGTGTAACTCTCAAACTCATGGCCCAATTATCAAAACTAGTGCAAACTGTCCCCACTATGGACTGTTTGTCCTGTGGAATGTGTGCCGAGGCCTGATTTTTCAAATCGATAAATGTGGTGACCATGGTCTATTAAAATCTGGCACCCCTCGCACTGGTTGGGAATGTGGGCACCATTTTTTTCTGCACTGTGTTCATGCTGAATGATTTTGCACAGAACAGATGTGTGGGCCACATACAGTCACGATGTGGCTCAAAACTCCGCTGATAAGTATAACATGCCCATTTAGCGTTGCACTTGATTTTTGTCCTCTGGGATACAGGGCAGCGCAACACCCAAAACCGGCGCAGACAAGTTATAATAACAGGTGCAAGGCAGTTTGCACATTCTTTCAATGAAATAATGAGACAGAATAAACTAGCGCATTTCCTTGGACAATGGAATTTAAATATTTTCTAAATTGTATTGTCTGGATATTGCACACCATGCTGCGACCGAAAATAAAAAAACGAGTTGTGTTTGGCTGACAGAACATTGGTAACAGTTATTAGGTCTAATTTGTGTAGGAAGGGTTCCCTTAAACAAAAACACTGAATCCTTGTTTTCTGGCGTCCTGACTGGATACTGATTGTGCTAGTTGTATAAAAAAAAATCCACTGTGCGAGTCATGGTTGTTGGAGGGCAGAGGAGAGTAGTGTCTCCACCTTCCCAATAAGTTTGTTTGGGAGCTATGTCTCGTTTTAGACATGCACTCTACACCTGACTTTATCTGTTAGACATTTTTAATAAAGCCACAATGACTATGAATGAGTTGATGTATCTCAAGTACACAATGTTTAAAATGGTAATTGATTAGAAAACTATCACTAGTAATAAGCGTTGAAAAAGACCACAAGCTACGTATAAGCGAAAATATTATAAATAATCAAAGATCTTTGTTTTAATAAAAAAATGATTTATGGACTTATGACCATAGTCTCCGGATAGGAAAGGGTTACACCATCATGCTAATAAGACTCTTATTTATCTGTGGACATTTCACTTATTGTTAGATCAACCGCTCACATGTAGAGTATGCATCACACCTAAATCACGATTTCTGCATTTTTCTTTGGTGGATGCGAGCTAACTGTGCTAAAAATATATGAAAGCAAGATAGCAGTTTCTTCACCTTCAGTTTCACTAGTCTAGATCCTGTTAACAGCAGGCCGCAATAATATTTTAAGGTTGCTTTCTGTAGATTTATTTGGAAGTTTACCTTAATATCTCCTATGAGCAGGCAATGAAAAAAAATCATTGCAGTGTAAAGGATGAGCAAGCAAACAATATGTGTGATGAAATTGTAAAACAAAGGACATGTCACAAAACATTGATTATTTCAATGGTTTAATAGAGCATTCTTGTGAAGGAAGGCTTTATGAAAAGTAGTACAGCTACTTATACAAGGGATCGAGATGGGGGCAAAATGATTGATTTTTTTAAAATGATTTTAAAGGGATCTACCAACAGGATGAAGGATTTAAACTATAGTACATATTAGTGTGTGTTACCCTCTGGCAGGTTCTGTTCTTTTAGCTTAGGTTAGGACCTTGTTTTAAGAAAAAAAGGGTTTAATAAATGATGCAAATGAACTTTAGGGGATTCAGGTTCCATAGAGTTAATGGAAGCCTTTAGCCCCTCATACTCATTGCATAATTTGAAAACCTTATTTATAAAAACTCAAAGCATAAAAGTATACGAAGGGGCACACACCATATGTCAATGGGCTTATTTACAATCCTTCATCCTGGTGGTCCTTTAAAAGAGAGGGATGATTAAAGTGATCTCTTTGAATGAGTACAGGGTTGATTCTGCACCCCAATATGTTTTACACACTCTATTTAGAACTACTATTATCAGACTACTACTTCAGGTAGATAGAACTGTTGTAGTGGCAGATTGGGAAGATAGGATACACAGAATTACATGATAAATATTAATTTTTTAGTTTTCCAAATTTTTTTAGACATGAGCCTAATTGCCAATTTTTATTTGTGGCTTTATAATATGCTACACATCATAACTGAGTTATTTTCTGATATTAAAAAAAATTAATAAAAAGCAATATTTACCTTTAATTAATTTATATATTTATAGATTTAAGGCTCTCCACATCTTCTGCATCTTTTATCGACACACAGGGGAATTTATATTTTTTGGCGCTGGTTGCCAATGTATGATTATAAACTGTTATGGACACAGCTATATTTGGTACACAAATAGGACAACATCCCGTGCTTCTCACCCTGTGCCCAGCCCAGTCCCCACCATGCCCATGCGTGTGGAGGTAGGTGTTAGCGGGCACACACAAGGCAATTGCGATTCATTTCTTAGGCTAGAAAGCAGTTGCATATGGCGGTTCATTTTTTTGACTAAATCCCTCGCACATGTGTTTGATTAATTTTTGCCGGTATGAGCAATGGCTTAAATTTGAGCAGTTGGAAATTACACATTTTTTTGAGACTTTTCAGTATTTGTACTTACTCGTTGGGAGAGATTTATCAGAAATGTCTGAGGTAAAAGTATTATAGTTCCGATGTAAATCAGATAGAGCTCTGCTTAATTTATTAAACAGTTGTGGGAATGTAAGTTGAGCTCTGATTGGTTGCTATGAGCAAATAGAACCGTTCTACCAAGACTCCAATTTTTTCAAAAGATATACAAAAGCTTTCTTGTCTCGGCTGGGAAGTTGCTTCTTGCACACAGACGAGCATGTTAGACACACTGTGCAATTTAACAGAAAGAAAAAACAAATTACCTTATATACTTGTGAAAGCCGAGTTTTTAGCACAAAAATGTGCTGAAAATCCTCACCTCGGCTTATGCACAAGTCAATAAAAACAAAAACTTCTATACTCACCCTCCGGTGGCCCCGATGCCCGGTGCGGTTTCTCAGTGTTGGCGCGGCAGGGAGCGACTATGTTATCTTCCTGGCCGGCGCATACTATGGTGCGGCGGCTGACAACGTCATAGTATGCGCCGGCGTGGAGAACAACATGGCCGACGCCTGCCTGCTGTACAAGAAGACCGAAGAAAGAAGAGGAGGCCAGAGCGAGAGAAGACAGAAGAGGAGTGCATTGGGGAATTGAGAGCCGCGCTTGCATCCGGGCTCCCGGGAGGGTGAGTATATGAGTTTTTTTTTTAAGTGCGGGGGGCTGGGTACTACAGGGGGCAGCTGTTACTGCAGGGGGCAGGCTGACTGGCTATATACAGGGGCAGGCTGGGCTGGCTGTATACTATAGGGGGCAGGTTGGGATGGCTGTACTACAGGGGAGCTGGCTGTATACTATGGGGAAGGCTGGCTAATACTACTGGGAGTGGCTGGTACTATACTAATGGGGCTGCTGTCTATTACGGGGGGAGCTGTAACCAATGGCATATTCCCCCTCGGCTTATACTCGAGTTAAAGATTTTTTTGGTGGTTAAATTAGGGTCTTGGCTTTTAGGTTATCCGGTAGTATATACGGTAGATAAAAAGTTGAAAAAATAAACTAGACATCAGGAATACTAGAAAGAGTAAGGATAATTGTACTCTTATATCTATTAGGAATGTTTTTAGATTGGTTTATGCATTATTGGGATTACAAGAAAAAAAAAGTTGTTTCATTTGGGTTTTCAATGACATCTCCCTGTTCCTTTAAATGCCTTTTTCTTTGCTTTGTATCGAAAGGGTTATTAAGGTTGAAGGTTGGACTGCATACATGGACTGTTGGAACCTGCTTCCATCCCCGAAATCATGGAAAACATGTTATAAAAATTGCTTATATTATTTTTGGCTTTTGTGATTCATAATGTAAGGAAGATCGGTTTGAGATTTTATAATATGAACTGAGGAAACATTTTGTCCATTTATATCGAAACTTAAATTTCAGCTGTGCTCCAATTACTTCCAGTTCAATAAGATCTTGTAGTGTGACGTTGTGTTGAAATGTGAAACATTTGATGTGTCTGAAAGCCCTACCGCTTCATCTGGTAATTGGTGTCAATCGGTAGTACTCTAATGTGTCTATTTGAGAATACAGGAGGTCTCCAGGGCACTTAAAAAGTCATGTGTAAGCACTGTGTACATGAGTCGCATGTCTCATTAACTTTATCAAGGATGTTGTGTAATGTTTCCTGGCTTTGCAAAGGTGATGGTACATTTTGTAGGTTTCAGGATTTAACAGTTTTTAGTATTCTAGTTGCTTGGATATTGTATAAGAAAATAAAATGGTGTGCAGTAACCTACAATAGTACAAAGAGAGATAGTGAACAATATCATTTTCAATCAATATCCTGCAATATTATAAATTAATACCCGTATTGTGTAGGGAAAGCAATATTTTCTATTTCCCTTTTCATTGACTTTTATGTGTTACTTAGAGTTTCAGGATCTTTATAAAGGAATTGGCTTAAATGTGGTCCAGGTGATTAAAGGAAACCTACCACCAAAATTTACCTATAAAGGTAATTGGTGGGAGGTGCATCAATGGGACGTGAGGATAGCCCTTTTAAGGGCTAATCACTTAAGTCCCCTCACTTCTTTGGTAACTTTTATTCCACATATATTAATCTTACTTATGCGGTACGGGCTGGAGTAGCCGCATATGAGATCTAAATGAGGCGGCTACTCACACGCCCCGGTACCACTTTACCCCTCCTACTCAACCCATACTCGGCGACGCAGCTCGCGTAGACTGCGGCCCCTCGTCGGCGACCATGCCGTCTAGCATGAATGCGCAGAAGAGCAGGCCACGACGCCTTGGTTTCGGAGCAGTGCCCGCGCTTAGGCGCAGGGCCTGTCTTCGCGCAGTGCGAGAGACAGGACAGGGTCGTCGGACGAGAGGCGCAGCATGCTGAACATGCGGAGCTGCGCGCCGAAGGATGGTCTGTGAGTAGGAGGGGAAAGTGGGGTACCGGGAGGGTGAGTAGCCGCCTTAAGTACATCTCATATGCGGTACTCCCACCCCGGTAGGCCGCCAATTAAGTAAATTTAAATATAGTGGAAGAAAAGTTACCAAGAAAAGTGAGGGGGACGTGAGGATTAAGCCCTTTAAAAGCGGCTATCCCTCACGTCCATTGATGCACCTACCACCCAATACTACCTTTATAGGTAGATTTGTGGAGTAGGGTGCCCTTTAAGAAACTGGCGAGATAACGTCAGTCTTTCATTCCAGGATTTCCCTACATACAAAATACAAACACATGGGCTCATTTACTAAGGGTCCAAAACGCGCACTTTCGTCGGGTTCCCGAATTTTAGTTTTGCGCGAATAGCCCTGGATTTTGGCGACAGGATTGGACAAAACGCGGAATTTAAAAAGGTTTTGTGTTCGCAGATCAGCCACTCAATGCACCAGGAAGAAGAAGGTGAACTCGGACGGACCCTCGACGCAGCAGTAGATCACAGGAAGCGCAACTGACACCACACATCCTTAGTGAATCTTTGCGCCTGTTTGATCCACAAATCCACCGCTCGGACACAACGCACCTTACCGCCCGGAAAACGCGACGGTTTGATACGGGTAAAGTATACATCTGCCCCATCATGCCGTATAGAGGTGATACCACAGTGGTGTGTGAAGCCTCACTTTGTTTAAGTTTGAGAATCCATGTTCAGTCTCTAAAACGCCAAGGTAAATCTTTCTATTCATTATAAGTGTCTGTATACGACGAAAAGTGTAATAGTATATAATAGGAATAACTTTTATAGTTGTATGGTACTTAATGTAAGGGTATTCACTAAAATATACCAGAGAATTTACTAACAAGTCGCAAAGTCACCTAATTTTTACATGCCCCATAAAATGTAACTTTCTTCGATTAATAGGTTATGCATTAATCATTTTGTATGTTGGTATAGCTAATTCACTACACCTTTAACAAGAATGTGGCTAATAAATTAATTTGCTGTGCCTTTGCCTCATCTCCTATTCTGTAGTTTATCTAGACCAGTACACTGCTACAGCTCTTTCAGTTGCGCCCTTTTTTATAGTCGTATAGAGTTCTATTTGAGAATTGGCTACAGGATGGTCATTAAGACGAATTATTACAATATGTTCACAGTAGCAAATAAACTTTTATGAACAAAAAACAATGTCCCAAAATGTATTTAAAGGAAATTCTACACATCCCGGATGATGGGTTGAAACTAACCACACTAACATGCTGGGGTGTGCCTCTCTGGCAGTTAGCCGATCTTCTTTTAGATCTTATGCACTGGTTTTTCACCAAAAAGGACTTAAAACTGATGCAAAATGAGCCCAGAGCCCCTGAGACCTATTTGCATTTACGTTATTTAACATTTAATGTAAAAATCCAATGGCCAAAGCAATAAAGTAGCTATAAAGAAGAGCAGATCTGCCAGAGGGGAGCTACACCAGCATGTTAGGTGTGCTATGTTTGCAATCCATAATCCTGGTAGCTAGAGTATCCTGTTAACCTTAACGACTGGCCCTTTTTTGTTTTGTTATTTCATTTATCAACTCCCCACCTTACAAAAAATGCATGTTGCGCCGTTTTTGTGGAGTTTAGGATTTATAAGGCTTTCACTTGTGCCCCCCAAATGACATGTCTTCTTTATAGAATACATTTACATAACAATCTTTTCTGTGGTAGGAGCTGTGAGATGGGTGTTCTTTTGTGTGACAATGTTTTCATGCTACCATTTTAATGGATGTACAAACCTTTTTGATCATTTTGAATTGAAGTTTTTTAATATTTGTTCAAAATGCAAAAAAGTGACATTTTCGCTATTGGGCGTTCTTCTGTTCCAGGTAAACGCAGTGAAAAAAACCCATTTGGTATTTTTGCTAGAGAGGGCTTTTAGAATACACGATACCTAATGGGGGGACGCATTACTAGAGGGACGATTACCGATTTTACCGACGGTATACACAGAGTATTCTCGATTGCGCCGATTGTACAAATCTGAATTCCCCGAGGATTTCAGGCGCACGCGATCGGATTGTGGCGCATCGACGCTGGCGAGCAGCGACGTCGAAACGGGGGGGCTGGGCCAGACGAAAACCCGACGTATTCGGAAAAAAACGGCGCATTTAAAACCGAAAGAATGTGCCGCCTGGGACAAAGCGCTTACCTTCCCCTGGTCTAGCCTCGTGTTGATTCCGGTGCTGTTCTAGATGATTTTCAGCGCAGCAGGTAGAACTAGCTCTTATAAAAATCCCGTCCGGACCGAACCTGTTCACGTACGAGAATGCACCGCTGGATCTGCGAATGGGCCGGGTAAGAAATCTCCCCAAGGTGTTTATGATTTTTACTGTGTTATATTTATATCAGTTTCTGGGGAAAGGGGGGTGATTGAATTTTTGTTTTTTTGTTATAATTTTTTTTAACTTTTTTTATTTTTACTATTTTCAGACTCCCTAATGTACTTTAACGTAGCTTATCTGATCGATCCTACCATATATTGCCATATCACGTATGGCAGATATGGGGGTTTTTCTTCCCGTCTTACAATGTGTGATCGCACATTGTAATGAAAGGGTTGGTTTAAAACAAGGACACTCGGGTCTTCGAAACGACCCGAGGCTGTGATGGCGACGGAGCGCTGCTCCTGATGACGTCACGGGGGAACAACGATCTTATTGAAGCCGTATTAAGCCTCTCCATGTAATACCGGCCATGCGGCGGGTAAGGGGTTAAATTACTCTCATAAGAGGGGTTCCATAAACTGAATATAAATATTCGATAGACAGTATGTGTTTACCCATCTTTCCCTCAGCCCTTAGGTGATATCATAAAGATTTCCTTAATAACTATCCCTGTTTATCATGACAATTTCATCTTAATGACTTTAAATGAATATCAGTGGTATAGTAATAGACCTTTTAATCATCATTGCTAAGTGGAGAGGAAATGGAAGGAGTAATTCAGAATCTTCCTGAAGAATAATCCTGTATTTCTCTTTACCGCTGCTGTCACTCATCCTTACGTAATGGAAGGATGGAATAGTCTATGCCTTTAACATCCCTTTCCTTTAATCTCATCTATGCAGTCTAATAGACTCGAAGCATAGCAGTGTGTGGAAGGATGGTTTAGGGAATGCATTTCCCTCACAGTCTTTTAGAACACAAAATGTTGTGAGAACATTGAGCTGCTAAGATGGCTGAAAATGATGATTGGTGAGTGCAACAAGGCCTATTAACTGTTTTGTACTAGTGTTTAGTGCCACATAATTCTATACATGGTGTCTCTATGCTTCTATTTGTGTGATATACTGTTGCTGTCGACATAATAATGTGATATAATATTATATACCGTGTGTAGTAAGTGTGTGTGTTGTAGATAGTACCATTGGGTCTTTTTTTTACCTTAGAGTATATATATAGCATATTTAGTACATTTCAATATCTGAACAAGTGAAACAGCAAACAGGCCTCTAGTTTAGTTAGGTCACCTTATATTGTGATTATATAAGTAAACAGATTACTCCTGATCTGAAGTGTATAGATTTTCAGCTTAGACCAATCAATAGGTTATTGTAGAAAATCTATTCAGAGCAATTGTTTAAAATGTCAAGTGTTTCCCACTAGTTCCTATGAGGTGATCATCTAGAGTCAGTCGATCCATTCAGATCAGGAGTAGAAGGGCCAAATAAATTCTATTAATCTTCTTCCATGGTTTCTACAAACGTCACGCACAATGATCGCTGAATGGCTATGACACTAATTGTAGGCATTTGTGTTTATGATTAGAATTTTTAGAAATAGTTAAAACTATAACATTTGATACAAGTATTAATAATATGATTATTTGCCAAATTAGCATAGATTATCTACTATACATGATCATGATCAGCTTTAATCTGATGGAGTGCAATATGTGTATCAGTTTCCTTCAAGTTTTAAAAATAACAGACAAGGCAAGAGCAAGTGGCTGATTATAGAAAGTCATAACACTTCATCAGTTCATGCTGCTTGGGCATTAGAGTATGTATATATTTTTTAATGATGCATTTCTAATTAAATTAAAGGGGATGTGCAATTCAAATTACCCCCTCCCATAATAAACTACTTCAAAATATCTAATATAAATTTCCTAAAGGGTTCATTTCATGCGGACTGCAATCTTAAAAATAAGTTTGTATACTTATATGCAACTCAACTGAGGTGAGTCAATCACAGTAAAGTGAGTCTGCCTCCCTGTCTTGATGACAGGTTCACGGCTGCCGACTATGGAAGTAGCACTTTGTGATGGTTTGCCAGTATTCAACTACAGACCTATACAGCTCCCTCTACTTTTCCCAAGGGCTACTATCAGGGTAGGAAATTTCCCTTGCTAGAAAGTTTGAAAGCCAGAGACAGACAGGTTGTTGTGTGTGACACGCCTCTGCTACTCATTAACCACTCCCTTAGAAAGGAGTGGGTGAGAGGTGACAGGCTATATGAAGAAAAATCACCCATGCTGCCCTCAAGATTCTCGTCAGAGAGTCACATGTCTCTCTCATTCCTGGACAGGGCTGGGTTAGCAGATTAGTGAGAGAGGGTGGCAACTGTTATACTGCATGTCACTTTCATCATGACCGGAACAGAGGACATCAATAGTCATTGAAAGAATGGTGACCCTAATCCCATGGGCAGAAGCATCAGTTAAACATTTATAAAGACATCTAAATGTACGGGTGTGGTGTTATGGAAGGGGGGGAGTCACTGTGAAGATTCTGATTTAAATGATTTTAATTATACCGTAAATAACTTTGCGGTTATGAAGTACTGGAAAAGTTACACTTAGTAAATAGCTGAAATGAAGTTTTTCTTTCACTTTTTTATGTGCATTCTATGTTGCCAAACAAGCATACAACAAGCTTTGTAACAAAAAAGTAAAATGTCACTTGGAAGACGGATCCCCATAATGTATCAACCCATAGAATAAAGATAACTTGATTATTAGGATTACAGTGAACACCAAAAAAAATGTTAAAAAATCCAGTACAGAATTGAGGCTTTTCTACTAATGACTGCTAAAAAAAAGTTCATACATTTCCAACAATAGGGATACCAGCCTCAAAATGGTAACACTGGAAAAAGCATCTCATTCCCGCAAAAAAAGCCATTGCATGGCCCCAATAATGGAGAAGCTAAGTTATAGCTACTAAAGGGGGCCAATGAGAAACTAAGCCTGGCAGCTGCAGGGCCTCTTTGCTTGGTTCACCCATAAAACTAGCAACATCCATGTGGGAGGTCTCTGTATTGTGAAAAGTTCCTATTGTAAGATGATTCGATAATCTTTTGAATAATGTGAATTTAGTGCATAATGAACATATAACCGACAAATTGTCATTCTAAATTTCACCTCCATTTCATTTAATTACTATGAAGACCTCAAGGGGTTAACACTTCATAAAAGTGTTTCTTTTCATTCTGAAAATCGAGGCAAAACGAAATAATCGATTGTAATCCTCCAGAGATTTCAAAAATATGAAAATATAAAGCTGAAATTTGGGAAATGGTATTCAGCAACCTATTTAGGTGGTGAAATCTATCAGCTTGAAACCGCGATGATTCGAATTTCCAAAAAAAATGTTTAAAATTTGTGCTTTAAAAGTTTTTCTTTTTGGTAAATAAACTCAAAACTTGCCAGCCAAAATTACCATAAAATAAAGTACAACATGTGAGGAAAATACAATCTCATAATCGCTTTGATAAGATAACAGTGTTCAAAAGTTTATAAACCATATAAAGCGACGCAAGTCAGATACAAAAAAGGGGCGAGCCTTAAGCCTATAAAATGGCTAGCCTCTAAGTGTGTTAAACAATGTAATATGGTAGTTAGATTAAAACACTTTTATTTTAGTCCTTACAGTTCTTGTTAATAGTAGTTCAGTTAATGGTGTTGTCCTTGTAAGGACATGAAGTGTGGAATTCAATTTGTTTGATGAAGTGCATGGTTATAGCCTTCAGCACATGGCAGAAGACCTAAGGTTCCATATGTTTCAATTGCTGTCGGAAAATCCTTGCTCATCTAAATCATGTCATACCCATCGCCCTTTCCATCCATTTCTTACCAAGACATATCGTACATGTTTAGAGTGTTCATGTGTTTCAAAGGGAGAGAAAGGAACTACCAGATATTTCTGTTATATGTTAAACACTACATACGGCTAGGCCGCAGCCTCCAACTTATGCACAAGAACTACTCCAGACATTAACATAATTCGAAGAAAAAGGTACCGCGAGTTCATTTCATAAACAACTTATGTCAATCTTTATTTATATCACATTAATTACACAGAAGTAATCACGTAGATGTAATATTCACATACATAGATCTGCTGTAATAACTTTGTTGTAATTAAGTGAGTGATATTAAATAAAGCTGGAATAAGGTTTTTTTTATATGAAAGTAAACAGTGGTACTCTTTTCTTTTTACTTTGGTATTATACATATTTTTTGTTGCTGACTTCTTCTAGTATAACAAAGGACAAGGCATATGTGTGAATGTAATCCGAAAAATAAAAAGTTTTCCCAGTAGAGTGTCTCTAAGTAAACGTTCCTTTTGAGGAGCCAAAACTATTTTTGTGTCTAGTTTCCACTGGCACATACAGTAAAAGTCAAAAGATAGATGAATAGTTGTTGGTGCAAGAGAGAGATCTTGGGGCAGGCAGAAAACTTTAACACCCGCAACTGGAATGGAACGGTTTGTCCTGAAACCAGATTGCGTTGACTACTTTCCAGTCCGGAAAATCTCTCTTCTCCAATTCTCTATATTTCAGAACTGTCCACGAACTTTGCATTCTTTACAGGAATTTCACATGCTAAACAGTTGAGCGACTTTTACATAATGTGGATCGAAGCTGTGATTATCAGTGACATCTAATCCCATTGCCACCTTTATTTTCAAATGGAAATTGGTAGACACAACCAGGTTTTAAGAGTTTAGTGTTTCTTACGTGAGTTTGTATATTTTTTGAGAACATGGAAAGAGTTGATGTACAGTGTTTGCCAATGTATTATTAGTGTAGAGGAAGTTATGTTAAAATGGATGCGTATCTGTGGATATCTATATTGTTATTTAACAGGTCAACACATTACCCGTTTGTATTCTACAATAATATCTCGACCATTTTTCTCTGACATAGAACCTAATGGAAGTAGATTTTATTGATGGATTAGTCATTTAGAAAAGGAGCACAAAATCGTTCAAGCAATCTCTTAGTGGTAAATGTCAGAGATGTGAATAGTTAAAATTCAGCTTTATAGCCTTGTGGCTGATAGTGTTTGTGCATTGTTACTATAGTAAGAAGAAGGAAGAGAATTGTGTGATTAAAACTTCCTCAACTGTAAATACCGCAGAGACTTCCTCTTGTTATTGTTTTACTACTGCAATATGTGTAAGGGGTAAGAGAAAGGAGGACCCACGATTAAAGCAACTGTGGACTTTAGGTCGATTGAAGTCTAATCTTACGTAATTATTAAATGTTTCACTTGCATTAATATGAACGAAAAGTGTTACACCCTGTTATAGGTGAATTAGGTTCTTTGTGTTCATTTTTTAACCAGAGAACTCAAGCCACCATGCTTTAAAAATGTAGCTTCCTCATTCAACCATGGTAGGATGATCATCAGCATTGGGATAGGAAAAAAAACTTGCATGATTCAACCCAATATTTTCCATGTATTTACACTATCACATGCCATGCCATGAAAGAATGATTACTTCTCCATAAAGGCTATAGTCTGTGACATCCAGTTCATAGTTATAGGTGAGGGCAACAGTGATTACTAAGGAAATTTGTTAGGAACAAAAGCTCAAATCAATCACAATATGCTCTGGTCTGAAAAGCATGGGTGAAACAAACATATTGACAGGCGTCCTCGGTTCACGTACAAATACAATAGGTCTGTAAGTTTGTTCTTAAGTTTAATTTGTATGTAAGTCAGAACTGTATTTTTATCATTTGTAACCACAGTCAAAAACTGTTTATGGTCGCACTGTACAGTAAATTACAATATCCAAGAGGTCTATTTGTAACTAGGGCTCGTGTGTGTAAGTCGAGGTGGTTTTAAAGAGGGGACCCCAACCCTCCTATTGTTTGAGAAATGCTGGCTGACACTAACAAAAGTTGAAGCCTCTAAAAAAGCTTAAATCCTTCTTATAAAAGAGTAACATGATAGACTTTAGTCATTCCGTCGCCTCCACTCACCCCTGTCACCTGTACTTTCGCACAAAACATCCCTATCGAAAAGGAACCCTATGTAATCTCTTGGAATGGTCTTATTTCAACTGTAATAAACATAAAGAATGTAACTACAGTCCTTGAAACAAGATATAATGTTATATAGAACACCCTCTATATGTTAAGGAAAGTCATAAAAATAGTCCTAAGAAGTTCTTTATAATTAGGTAATTGGTAGAATTGACAACATTTAAACCAAAATGTTGCTATTTAAAGGGTTATAAGGTCATAGTCCATCAATCTACACTATGAAATAATACTCAAAAAAGGAAAAAATTCAAGAAATTTGAATATTTAGCAGAAGTTGACCGTGCAATGCTCAGGGCAAAACCCAAGAGTTACATTTCAGACTCAACAGAACTCTAGTATGTTTAATGCTTAAGTTCATGACTGGGCACTGTGAAAGTGCAGTCAAATCTGTGGACATCAGGTTATAGAGTGGAAAAGACTTCCAAGATCTCTGCTTTTTCTTTTTTGAGACCTAAAGGAAGTGTTCAAATCAGTGATTGACAGCTATCACTATGTGCACACTGGTTCCACAGGTACAAATAGCCTGCGGTGGCTCCCAAAGGTTAGTATGCAGGACGACGGATCGTACTCGTGTGGGCGGGCACCATCTAACGGTGACTTATGGTGATGGGGACGAGGTGCCGGCGTTGGAAACACAGCAGTACATACCTATGGTAGGAACCCCAGAAATAAACAACTATGGTGGGACCAAGGATGGCGCCCCCAAAGAAAAAAGATTTCAGCATGTTTTTGTGTTCTCTATACCGGCAGTCCCTGGGTTACATACAGGGGAAGTTCTTTAGGTTTGTTCTTACATTGAATTTGTATGCAAGTCTGCACTGGTGTTTTTGTAAGTGTAACTCC
>CM033641.1:198971890-199046946 GCA_019512145.1 Engystomops pustulosus
TGAGAAGTGTTAACTTCCGAAACATGGACCACATTTATCAAAACTAGTGCAAACTGCACTATGGGCAGTTTTTCCGTGGAGTTTGCAGAGTGCTTCAGATTAATCAAAAGTGGTGCGTTGATGGTCATCATTAATCTGGCACCCCCTGCACTGGTCTGGAAGTGGGCAACCATTTTTTTTCTGCACTTTGTTCATGCTGAGAATTTTGGCACAGACAGATGTGTGGGCCACATCAGTACGAACTGTGGCTCAAACTCCGACTAAGAACTAACATGCCATTTTAGTGCACTTATTTTTGTCCTCTGGGATACAGGGCAGCCGCAACACAAAAACTGGCATAGACACTTTATAAATACATGTGGCAAAGCAGTTTGCACATTCTTTTCAATGAAAAAAGAGACAGAAAACTAGCGCATTCCTGTGACCACTTGAATTTTCATAATTTTTCTAAATAGATTTTCTGGATATTGCCCACCATGACTGGACCGAAAAAAAAAACGAGTGTGTTTGGCTGAGACCAAACATTGTAACAGTTTATTAGGTCAATTTTGGTGGAAGGTTCCCTCTTAACCGGTTAAGGACCGGGCCCTTTCTCCTTTTTTCGTTTCCATTTTTCACTCACCCACCTTCAACAAAATCTATACTTTTTTTATTTTTACATGTAAAAAGCTATGTGACGGCTCGTTTTTTGCGTAACAAATTGCACTTCATAGTGATTGCATTGAATTTCCATGCCAGTACTGGGAAGCGAAAAACTTCCAAATGCCAGTGAAAATGTGGAAAAAACGCATTTGTGTCTGTTTCTTGTGGGCTTGGATATTACGGCTTTCACTTCACGCCACAAATGACCCATCTAATTTATTCAGTAATTAGTACGATTACAGGTGAATACCAAATTTGTATAGGTTTTATAATGTTTTCATACATTTACAAAAATTAAAACCTCATGAACAAATTTTTTTATTTATTTGACCGTCTTCTTGTGTATGTGTTATAACTTTTCCATACTTCATTGTAATGGAGTTGAGGGGGTGTCATCTTTTGCGACTTTTGATGATGTTTTCACTGATATTATTTTAGGACTGTACGACCTTTTGATCACTTTTTTATAGAATTTTAAATTTTTTTTAAAATGGCAAAAAAGTGCAGTTTTGACTTTGGACGCGATTTTCCGTTACGGGGTTAACTCAGTGAAAAATCTGTTATTATATTTTGATAGATCGGGCATTTTGGACGCGGCGATAACCTAATGTTGTTTATGATTTTTACTGTTTATTTATATTTTAATACCAGTTCTAGGGAAAGGGGGGTGATTTGAATTTTTAGGTGTTTTTTATCATAATTTTTTTTTTAACTTTTTAAATTTTTTTATTTTATGGCGCCCATGCGCCGCATCTATCAGCAAGAAAACACCGCGATCGGTGCCGGTGTTACCGTAAGCCTTTGCTGCAATATGCAGAGACTTACCGGCTATGGAGAGGGCTCGGCCCGCGAGCCCTCTCCATGCATTGCAACGCGACCGCTGCCGTGAATCACGGCGGGCGGTCGCGAACCGGTTTAAACAAAAAACTTGAATCTCTGTTTTCTGGCTCCTGACTGGTATGATTTACTAGGATAAAAAAATCTGTGCGATTACATGTTTTTTTGTAGTGCAGAGGAGAGTGAGTCTCCACCTTTCCCATAAGTTTGGTGGGAGCTTATTGTCATGTTTGACATGAAATCACACGTGACTTTATCTTTTAGACATTTTTCATAAGCCACAATGACTATGACTGATTAAGTTGATGTATCTACAAGATACACAATGTTTTAAAATGGTAATTGATTGAAATCTATCATAGTATATAAGGTTGAAAAAAGACACAAGCTACAGTATAAGAAAATATTATAATAATCAAATATCTTTGTTTAATAAAAAAAATATTTCATGGACTTTGGACCAAGTCTCCCGGAAGTGAAAGGGTTACCCATCATGCTAAAAGACTTTATTATTGTGGCATTTCACTTTTGTTAACAACCTACATGTAGAAGTATGCATCCCACCAAATCCATCTTCTGCATTTTTCTTTGGTGAGAGGCTCTGTGCTAAATATATATATGAAGCAAGTACAGTTCTCTTCACTCACGTTTCACTATCTAGATCCTGTTAACAGCAGGCGCAATAAATTATTAAGGTGCTGCTCTGATGCTTATTTGAATTTTTATCCTTAATTTCTCTATGGCAGGCAATGAAAAAATCCTGTGCAGTAGTCAAAGGAGAGCAGCCACAATATGTTGTGATGAAATTGTAAAAACGAAAGGGACATGTCACAACATTGATTATTTCAATGGCACTTTCTTGTGAAGGAGGCTTTATGAAAAGTAGTCAGGCTAACTTATATCAAGGGAGGGGGCAAAATGATTGTTTTAAAATGATTTATTAAAGGGCAATCTACCACCAGGATGAAGGATTTTAAACTAAGTACATATTAGGTGTGTTCCCTCTGGCAGGTTCTGTTCTTTTAGCTTCTTAGGACCTTGTTTTTAAAAAAAAGGGTTTTAAAAATGATGCAAATGAACTTTGGGGATTCAGGTTCCATAGATGTTAATGGAGCCTTTAGCCCCTCTACTCATTTGCATAATTTTAAAACCTTATTTATAAAAAACTAAGCATAAAAGCATAAGAAGCTGCAGGCAATCCGCCGAAGGGGCACACACCAGTATGTCAATGTGCTTATTTTACAATCCTTCATCCGGTGGTCCTTTAAAATGAGAGGGATTAAAGTGACTCTCTTGAAATGGTACAGGTGTTACATTCTGCACACCACAACTTGTTTTACAACACTCTATTTAGAACACTATATCAGATACTACTTCAGGTGATAGGAACTGTTGTAGTGGCGAAGATGGGATAGTGAATACACAGAAAGTGTCAATGATAAATATAATTAATTTTTCATGTTTCCACAATTTTTAGACATGCCCTATTGCCAATTTTTATTTGTGTTTTATAATATGCTACACATCATAACTGGAGTTATTTTCTGAATTTAAAAAAATTAATAAAAAGTAATATTTACCTTTAATTAATTTATTCTATTTATAGATTTAAGGCTCTCCAAATCATTCTGCATCTTTTATCGACACACTAGGGGATTTATATTTTTTGGGCTGTGGTTTGCCAATGTATGATTAATAACCGCTATGGAACAGACTATACTGGTACACAAATAGGACAACATCCCGTGTTCTCCCCCTGTGCCCAGCCCAGTCCCACCATGCCACTGGTGTGGAGGTAGGTTGTCAAGGCTTAGAAGCAAGAGTTTTATGGCGGTTTCTTTTTTTGCTAAATCCCCTCCGCATTGGTGTAGATTAATTTTTTTTGCCTGGTATGAGCAATGGCTTAAATTTGAGCAGTGGAAATTACACCTTTTTTTGAGACTTTTCAGTATTTGTACTTCAACTCGTTGGGAGAGATTTATCAGAAATATCTGAGGTAAAGTATTATAGTTTCCCATGTAAATCATCAGAGCTCTGCTTAATTTATAAACAGTGTGGGGATATGTAAGTGAGCTCTGATTGGTTGCTATGAGCAAATAGAACAGTTCTACCAAGACCAATTTTTTCAAAAAATATACAAAAGCTTTTCGTCTCGGGCTGGGAAGTTGCTTCTTGCACACCAGACGAGCATGTTAGACAGCACATGTGCAATTTAACAGAAAGAAAAAAAAACAAATTACCGATATACTTGTGTAAAGCCGAGTTTTTCAGCACAAAATGTGCTGAAAATCCTCACCTCCGCTTATGCACAAGTCAATAAAAACAATAAAACTTATACTACCCTCCGGTGGCCCCGATGCTCGGTGCGGTTTCTCAGTGTTGGCGCAGCAGGGACGCGACTATGTTATCTTCCTGGCCGGCGCGCATACTATGGTGCGGCTGTGACAACGTCATAGTATGCGCCGGCTGGGAGGGAGACAACATGGCCGAGCCCTGCCTGCTGTACAGAAGACCGAAGAAAGAAAGGAAGAGGACCGCAGGGAAGACAGAAGGGAGTGCATTGGGGAAACGATGGAGCTCAGAATCGGGGCTCACCGGAGGGTGAGTTACTGAGTATAGCAGGCTGGCTATATACTACTGGGGAAGCTGGTGGCTGGCTATATACTACAGGGGCTTGCTGTCTATATACTGGGGGGAGCTGTAACCAATGCATTCCCACCCTCGGCTTATACTCAAGTTAATAGATTTTTTTTGGTGTAGAATTAGGGGTTTTGGCTTATACTCGGTAGTATATACGGTAGACTAAAAAGTTGAAAAAATAAAAGACTATCAGGAATACTAGAAAGAGTAAGGATAATTGTACTTATATCTATTAGGAATGTTTTTAGATTTTTTATGCATTATTGGGATTACAAGAAAAAAAAGTTGTTTCATTTGGGTTTTCAATGACATCTCCCGTTCCTTTAAATGCTTTTCTTTGCTTTATCGAAAGGGTTATTAAGGTATGAAGGTTGGACTGCATACATGGACTGTTGGAACCGCTTCCATCCCCGAAATCATGTGAAACATGTAAAAATTGCTTATATTATTTTGGCTTTTGTGATTCATATGTAAGGAGATGTTTGAGATTTTATAATTGAACTGAGCGAAACATTTATGTCCATTTTATCGAAACTATATTTCAGGTGCCTCAATTACTTCCAGTAACAAGATCTCTGTAGTGTGACTGTTGTTTGTGAAATGTGAACTTTGATGTAGTCTGAAAAGCCTACAGCTTCATCTGGTAATTGGTGTCAATCGGTTAGTACTCTAATGTGTCTATTTGAGATACAGGAGGCTCTCCAGGGCATTAAAATGTCATGGTAAAGCACTGTGAGTACATGAGTCGCATGTTCCTATTAAATCTTTATCAAGGATGTTGTGTAAGGTTCCTGGTCATTTGCAAAGGTGATGGTACATTTGTAGGTTTCAGGTATTTAAGCAGTTTTTAGTATTCCTGTTGCCTTGGCTATTGTACAGAAATAAAATGTGCAGTACCTTACCAAGAAGCTACAAAGGAGATAGTGAACAATATACATTTCAACCATATCCTGCACTATTATAATGTTAAGTACCACAATTGTGTAGGGAAGCAGATAGTATTTTCTATTTCTCCTTTTCATTGCTTTTATGTTGGTACCTTTAGAGTTTCAGCCATATACAGGCCTGTCAGTCATGCATGGGGGTGTGTTCTGTTGCCTCCCACCTCATGAATAGTGGACAGTTGAATATGTAATGCTTCATGGACATTTCACAGGTCATTTGCATACAGCTTAGGACTCATTGCTTAGGTTTACAGGCATGTAGAGGGACAAGAAGGATTCGAGCAATGCTCTCTAATGGCGTTTTATGAAAATATGAGTTTAGGGGGGTTATTGTGCATGACGGGTTCTCTTTAAATGTGTAGGTGATTAAGAACGGCTAAGATAAGTCAATTCTTTCATTCCAGGTATTCCCCTACATACAAATACAAAACACTGGGGCTCATTACTAAGGGTACCAAACGCCGCACTTTCATCGGTTTCACGAAATATTTTTGTTTTGTTCGAATAGCCCTGGGATTTTGGCGCAAGCAATTGGATTTTGCCGCATCTGCGCCGGCTTGCACGCACAGAAATCGGGGAGCGTGGCTGTCGGACAAACCCGACGGATTGAAAACTGCAGAATTAAAAAAGGTTTTGTGTCGCAAGAATCAAGCACTCACATGCACCAGGAAGAAGAAGTGAACTACTGGCGGACCTGACACAGCAGCAACACAGGAAGGACACTGGACACACAAATCAAAGTGAATTGCGCTGGATCAATCCACCGGTACAACGCACCCGTGGATCGCGACGGACCTTATGGATAAGTAAATCGCCCATCAGTGTCATTTAGATTGTATACCACAGGGGTGGTGAACCTCACTATGTTTAATTGAGAACCATGTTCATTCTCTAAAAGCCAAGTAAATTCTATTTCATTTAAAGTGTCTGATACAGAAAATGTAAATATATATCATAGGAATACATTTTTTTTAGTTGTTATACTTATGTAAGTATTCACTAGTAAACTATAACCAATTTACTAACAAGTCGAAGTACCTAATTTTTACATCCCCATAAAATGTTATAAGTCTATGCTTAATAAGTGCATTAATTATGTCTGTTACTAGAATTACTACACTTTTAAAAGATGTTGGCTAAATATTAGATTTGCTTGCCTTCTTCTCACTCCTCTATTCTGTTTTCATTAGACAAGTCACACTGCTACAGCTTTCAGTTGCTTCCTTTTTAGTAGTTAGTAAGTAGTCTCCTTTGAGACATTGACTACAGATGGTCATTAAGATTAAATATGTTCACAGTCAGCAAATAATTATGAATAAAAAACATTCCCAAAATGTATTAAGAAAAAATCTACCACCTGGATGATGGGTTGTAAACTAAGCACCTAACATGCTGGTGTGTGCCCTCTCTGGCAGTAGCGCTCTTCTTTTAGCTTCTTATGCCCTGGTTTTTACACAAAAAGGCTTACAAATTATGTTAAATGACGCCAGAGCCCTGAGACTATTTGCATACTTTATTTTAACATTTAATGTAAAACACATGGCATAAAGTAGCTAAAAGAAAAGCAGATCTGCCAGAGGGGGAGCACACAGCTGTCAGTGTGCTTGTTTGCAATCCTACATCCTGGTGCTAGATATCCTTTAACCTCTAACGACCGGCCCTTTTGTTTTTTTTCATTTCCATTTATCACCCCCACCTTCAAAAAATGCATTTGCGCCGTTTTCTTGTGGGTTTGGATTTTAAAGCTTTCACTGTGCACCCCCAATGACATGTCTTTTTATTAGACATACATTTACAAAAATCTTTCGGTGTATGGAGCTGTGGATGGTGTCATTTGTGTGACTTTGACAATGTTTTCAATGCTACCATTTTAAGGACTGTACAACTTTTTGATCACTTTTGAATGATTTTTTATATTTTTCAAAATGAAAAAAGTGACATTTCATCTTGGGCACTATTCTCCGTTACAGGGTTAAACCAGTGAAAAACCATTTTTGTATTTTGATAGAGAGGGCCTTTTTAGACACAGCGATACCTAACGTGTTTACGATTTTTACTGTGTATTTATATTTATATCAGTTCTGGGGAAAGGGGGGTGATTTGAATTTTTTGTTTTTTTGTTTATCATTTTTTTTTAACATTTTTTTTTTTACATTTTTCAGACTCCCTAGTGTACTTTAAACGTAGCTTATCTGGATCGCTCTACCATATACTGCCATATTGCAGTATGGCAGTATATGGGGGTTTTTCCTCTCATTCATTACAATGTGTGATCGCACATTGTAATGAAAGGGTTAAAACAAGACAACTCGGGTCTTCGAAAAGACCCAAGGCTGTCGTGGCGACGGATGCGCTGCTCCCCGAGACGTCAGGGGAACAACGATCTTATTGAGGCGTATAAGCCTCCCATGTACCGGACCCGCATGCGGGCGGTAAGGGGTTAAATTTCTTCATAAGAGGGGTTCCTATAAACAGAATAGAAATCATATCAAGACAGTATGTGTTTACCCATGATTCCCTCAGCCCTTATGTGATATCATAAAATTTTTCCTTAATACTATCCCATGTTTTATCATGACATTTCATCTTATGACTTTAAATGAATATCAGTGGGATTAGTAATAGACCTTTTTAATCACATTGTAAGTGGAGAGGAAATGGAAGGAGTAATTCAGAATCCTTCCTGAAGAACTAATCCTGTGATTTCTCTTTACCGCTGCTTCACTCATCCTTACGTAATGGAATGGAATAGTCTATGGCTTTAACATCCCTTTCCTTTAATCTCATTAATGCAGTCTAATAGACTCTGAAGACATAGCATGTGTGGATGGATGGTTTAGGGAATGCTTCCCTCACAGTCTTTAGCAACACAAAATTGTGAGAACTATATGAGGGCTGAAATCTGATGTGATTGGTGAGTGCACAAGGCCTATTAACTGTTTTGTAACTAGTGTTTAGTGACATAATTCTATACATGGTGTCTCTATGCTTCTATTTGTGTGATATACTCGAGCGTTTTCTGTTGCTGTCTACATATAATGTGATATAATATTTATACCGTGTGTAAGTAATGTGTTTGTAGCTAGTATTCCTATTGGGTTCATTTTTTTACCTTAGAGTATATAATATAGCATATTAGTACATCAATATCATACACAAGTGAAACAGCAAACAGGCCTCTAGTTTAGTTAGGTCACCTTATATTGTGATTATATAAGTAACAGGATTACTCCTGATCTGAAGTGTATAGATTTTCAGCTTAGACCAATCAATAGGTTATTGTAGAAATCTATTCAGAGCAATTGTTTAGAAATGTCAAGTGTTTCCCACTAGTTCCTATGAAGGTGATCATCTAGCGTCAGTCGATTCCATCAGATCAGGTAGAAAGGGCAAACTAAATTCTATTATCTTCTTCCATGGTTTTCTACAAACGACACGCACCATGATCGCTGAATGGCTATGACACTAATTGTAGGCATTTGTTTATTTAGGGTAGAATTCCAGACTAGTAAACTAAATATTTATTACAAGTTTTAATAATTGATTATTTGCCAAATTAGCATAGATTATCTACTATACATGATCCGATTCAGCTTTAATCTGATGGAGTGCAATATGTGTATCAGTTTCCTTCAGTTTTAAAAATGAAACAGACAAGGCAAAGCAATGGCTGGATTATAGAAAGTCATAACCTTCATCAGTTCATGCTGCTTGGTGCATGAGATGTATGTATATATTTTTTAATGATGCATTTAATTAAATTAAAGGGGACGTGCAATCAAATTACCCCTCCCATAATAAACACTTTCATAATATCTAAATAAATTTCCTAAAGGGTTCATTTCATGCTGCAATCTTAAAAATAAGTTTGTATACTTATATGCAACTCACCTGAGGTGAGTTCAATCACAGTAAGTGAGCTGCCTCCCTGTTCTTGATTGACAGGTCTCACGGCTGCCGCTATGGAAGTAGCACTTTGTGATGGTTTGCCAGTATTCAACACAGACATATACAGCTCCCTCTACTTTTCCCAAGGGAGCTATCAGGGGTAGGAAATTTTCCCTTGCTAGAAAGTTAAAGCCAGAGACAGACAGT
Source organism: Engystomops pustulosus (assembly GCA_019512145.1). Classification (NCBI taxonomy): domain Eukaryota; kingdom Metazoa; phylum Chordata; class Amphibia; order Anura; family Leptodactylidae; genus Engystomops; species Engystomops pustulosus. The sequence goes on from CM033641.1 coordinate 198,981,049, forward strand.
GTTTTGTGTGTGACACGCCTCTGCTACATCATTAACCACTCCCTTAGAAAGGAGTGGGTGAGAGTGACAGGCTATATGAAGAAAAATCACCTCATGCTGCCCTCAGAAATTCTCTCAGAGAGTCACATGCTCTCCATTCATGACAGGGGCTGGGTTAGCAGTATTAGTGAGAGGGTGGAACTGTTATACTGCATCTGCTCACTTTCATGACCGCGTAACAGAGGACATCAATAGCATTGTTGAAAGAATGGTGCCCCTAATCCCATGGGCAGAAGCATCAGTTAAACATTTATAAAGACATTCAGATGTAGGGTGTGGTGTTATGTGGAGGGGGGGTCACTGTGAAAGATTCTCTTAAATGATTAATTACCGTAAATTAACTTTGCGGTGTGAAGTACTGGAAAAAGTTACTACTAGTAAATATGAAATGAAAGTTTTTCTTTCACTTTTTTAGTTGCATTCATGTTGCCAACAAGCCATCAACAAGCTTTGTAACAAAAAAAGTAAAATGTCACTTGGAAGACAGTATCCCCATAATGTATCAACCACATAGAATAAAGATAACTTGATTATTAGGCTTACAGTGAACACCAAAAAAAAGTTAAAAAATCAGTACAGAATTGAGTTTTCTACTTTGACTGCTAAAAAAAAGTTCATACATTTCAACAATAGGGGATACCAGCCTCAAAATGGTAACACTGGAAAAAGCATCTCATTCCCGCAAAAAAATGCCATTGCATGGCCCCAATAATGGAGAAGCTAAGATTTTATAGCCTACAAAGGGGGCCAATGAGGAAACTAAAATCCTGGCAGGGCAGCCGTCTTCCCTCTTTGCACCTTGTGTTCACACCATAAAACTAGCAACATCCAAGCTACTAAAATGTGTACATTGTTAGTGCTAAATGAACATATAACCGACAAATTTGTCCATTCTAAATTTCACCTCCATTTTCATTTAATTACTATGAAGACCTCAAGGGGTTAACCATCTTCATAAAAGTGTGTTCTTTTCATTCTGAAAATACGGAAAAACCGAAATTCGATTGTAATCCTCCAGAGATTTCAAAAATTATGAAAATATAAAGCTGAAATTTGGGAATGGTATTCAGCAACCTATTTAGGTGGTAAATCTATCAGCTTGAAACCGCGATGATATTCGAATTTCCAAAAAAATGTTAAAAATTTGTCTTTAAAAGTTTTTTCTTTTTTGGTAAATAAACTCAAAACTTGCCAGCCAAAATTTACCACAAATAATAAGTACAACAGTGGGAAAATACAATCTCATAATCGCTTTGATAAAGTAACAGTGTTCAAAAGTTAAACCATATAAAGCGAGCAAGTCAGTACAAAAAAAGGGCTGGAGCCTTAAGTATAAAAGTGGCTACGCCCTTAAGTGTTAACAATGCTAATATTGTGTTAGATTAAACACTTTATTTTCCTTACAGTTTTGTTAATAGGAGTTCAGTTAATGTGTGGTCCTTGTAAGGACATGATGTGGAATTCAATTTGTTAGTGAAGTGCATGGTTAGCCTTCAGCACATTGGAGAAGACCTAAGGTTGCCATATGTTTCAATTGCTGTCGGATAAATCCTTGCTCATCTAAATCATGTCCTACCCATCGCCCTTCCATCCATTTCTTACCAAGCATATCGTACATGTTTGAGTGTGCAGAGGTTTTCAATGGGAGAGGAAAGGTAACTACATGATATTTCTGTTAAACACTACAAACGGGCCAGGCCGCAGCCTCCTACCTTATGCACAAGAACTACTCCAGATCATTAACATAATTAAGAACGAAAGAGTAGAGTTATTAATAATCACAATTATGTCAATCTTTATTTCATATCACATTAATTACACAGAAAGTAATCACAGTAGATGTAGTATATACAATACATAGATCTGCTGTAATAACTTTTCTTTGTAAGTATGTGAATAAAATAAAGCTCGATAAGGTTTTTTTTTATGAAATAAACAGCAGGTACCTTTTCTTTCGGAAGTTCAGATGACATAGTTTTGTTAGAAAGAGCTATCTAGTCTATAAACAAAGGACAAGGGGCAGGTGTGAATGTAATCCGAAAATAAAAAGTTTTCCCCGTAAGTGTCTCTAAGTAAACTGTCCCTTTTGAGGAGCAAACTATTTTTGTCTGCAGGCCACTGGACAATATCAGATGAGAGTCGTAAGATGAGAGAAGACGGTCGTGTCCATGCGAATATCATGAGTCAGGAGGGTCAGGTAACAAGAAAAACGACACATTGGAAGGAACAGGGGTTGTCTGGAATCCAGATGTGCTTGACTATTTCCAGTCCGGAAAACTCTCTCTTCTCCAATTCTTATATTGTCAGAACGTCCACGAACTTTGCATTCTTTACAGGAATTTCACATGCTAAACAGTTGAGCGACTTTTACTAAGTGGAATCGAGAGGTGATTATCAGTGACTCTAATCCCATTGCCACCTTTATTTTTCAAATGGAAATTGGTAGACACAACCAGGTTTTATAGAGTTTTAGCCTTTTCTTACGTGAGTTTGTATATTTTTTGTGAAGCATGGGAAGAGTTGATGTACGGTTGCCAATTATATATAGGTAGGTAGGAGAGTTCTGTAAATGGATGCAGTATCTGTGGTACTATATTGTATATTTAACAGTTGTCAACACATTCACCCTTTGTATTCTACAATAATAATCTCGACCATTTTTCTACTGACATAGAACACTAATGGAAGTAATTTATTTGATGGATTAGTCATTTAGACAAAGGAGCACAAAATCAGTAAGCAAATCTCTTAGTGGTAAATGTCAGGATGTGAATAGTTTAAATTCAGCTTTAAATAGCCTTGTGGCTGATAGCTGTTTGTGCAGTTGTTACTATAGTAAGAAGAAGGAAGGGAATTGGTTTTAAAACCTTCCTCAACTGTAAATACCGCAGAGACTTTCTTCTGTTATTGTTTTAACTGCAAAGTGTGTTAAGGGGTAAAAGAAAGGCAGGAACCACAGTATAAAGCAACTGTGGACTTTAGGTCGATTGAGAAGTAACTATTACCGTATTTAAATGTTTCACTGGCATTAAATGGACAGAAATGTGTACACCCTGTTATAGGTGAATTAGGTTTCTTGTGTTCATTTTTTAACCAGTAGAACTCAAGCACACTGCTTGAAAATGTAGCTTCTCATTCAACATGGTGGTGATGATCACAAGGGAAGGAAAAAAAACTTGCATGATTCAACACCAATATCTTTCCATGTATTTACATATACACATGCCATGAAAAGAATGATTGTACTTCTCCAGAAAGTGCTATTAGTCTGTTGACATCCAGTTCTATAGTTATAGGTGAGGCAACAGTGATTCTAAGGGAAATTTGTTAGGAATCAAAGCTCAAATCAACTCACAATGGGGCAGATTTATCAAGTGTCTGAAAGTCAGAATATTTCTAGTCGCCCATGGCAACCATCACAGCTCCCCTTTAAAATATTCATGAGCACTGGTAAAATGAAAGCTGAGCTTGGATTGGTTCATGGGCAACTGGAAATATTCTGACTTTCAGACAGCTTGATAAATCTGCCCCAATATGATGCTCTTTTCCAAACCGGGGTGAAAAAACAAAGCAGGGTCAAGATAACGTTCAAGAGATAGGGTTCTGTAGTTTGTCTTAAGTTTAATTGTATGTAAAGTCACGAACTGTATATTTTATCATTGTAACCACAGTCAAAATTTTTTGATCTCAGTGTGGAGACCTGGGGCAACAGTACAATAAATTACCAATATCCGATCAGAACAGATTCTATTAGTGGTAAAAGTAGGGGTACCTGTCTGTAAGCTCAAGGTTTTAATGAGGGACCACCTGTATAACATATTGCACTTATTAAAAAAGTGTAATTTCCATTGTTTGGAGAAAATAGACTGCTGACACAACAAAATTGAAGCCTCTAAAAAAAGCTTATATGTCTTCTTATAACAAGAGTAACATTGAAGCTTATGTCATTCCCCTCGCCTCTACTCACCCCTGTCACCCTGTCATTTCGCAATAAAAATCATCCCTTATCTGAAGGAAATGAACATCTTCGAATGGTCTTCTTTTCAACTGTAATAACATAAAAATGTAACTACGTCCTTGAACAAGTATAAGCTCTTATATAGATACACCCTATATGTTTTACATATAAAGAAGTCATAAAATAGTCCTAAGAAGTCTTTATAATTAGGTAAATTCGGTAGAATTGGACAAAATTTAAACCAAATGTTGCTATTTTAAAGGGTATAAGGTCATGTCGGGAGCACCACTGACAATGCCAAAGTGGAAAATTGACCAATTCAAACATTATAACACTGCTTATTACATACACTTTATAACCATTATCAGTGGTGGACAATCTATTTCAGATGGTTTTGCAGTCACAAGACGGATTGACTCAACCATAAAGTCCTCGTATGCTATTTATCCAACACCTAAAGTTTGGCTAAAATTAGGTCTTGTAAAGTTATAAGAAGAGTGGACCAAAATTCTTCTTGACTGATGCAAGAGACAAATGGGGTTCTACAGCAAGTGATAATAAAAGTATTGCTTATTTAAAGTGGTACTACACAGATAATGAGAAATCCTTCATTTAAGAACCATATGGCGTTTTGCAAGATTCTGGGGACATCTGTTATAGGATGGTCCTTGGATAGCTGTTGGGATGTTACTTAATTTGTAAGACCCTAGCTAAAAACTGACAGTTTTAGTTTATTGTTGTTCTGAAAAAGACTAAAATAAAGGGAAAAGGAACACCCTTAGAAGATTGGAGGGCGGACACAAACCGGAGTAGAGGAGAGGAGCAAGGCGGGCAGAAATGAAAGGCGACAGGAACAGATGGTCTGAGGATGAGGGGGAGAACGGATAAAAGTGGGCCTGAGGCCTTCTAATCAGAGGATTGATACTCGTGGATAAGATTACAACTCAGTACTAAATGATGGTTGCGTAGGAGAATGTATAAACACCATCATGAGAAGTAGAAGTGAAACAGTATAAAACGTGTAAAGATGAGATCTGGTGAATGACATTGATGATGGTTATGGAAGGTCAAGACTACAAACAATCTGTTATTATCATTAGGCTGATCCAGAAAAATGAGCTAGTGGAATAGAGAGGGGGTATGATTTGCGAAAAAAGCGATGACTGAAGAGTTGGAGTGAGGAATTCTCATCTATACTGTGTAACATAAAAAGATAAATGTATACAAACATGGTCACAAAAGGGACTTTATTATGATGCGCACATGCTTCTGTAATACAACCTCTTGTTTGATTCCCCCAGAGATCTCAGCCAGAGAAACCTAATGTAAATTAGTAAAGTTTAAACTACTGAATCAAAAATGACAGCTATTTCTGGTCTCAGAGAAGGGGTAAAAAGGTGATGCGTGGAAATATGCGAGGAAGGCAAGTTTGATGACACACCAATGCTAACAAAGATTGGTATTGGCCAAAAAGCTACGTCTTGTTTCTTTTTTGTCCCAGGTTTGGGTTAGTGAAAGAGGCTCAGTTAGCACTTGCTTCCTCAAAACAGCAAGCAGCTTATATAAACATTAGGTAATTGCTGCTGGAGGATTACATGCAGAATGCGTGTGATGTGATGAGCTCACAATATAAGATTAGGTGCTGTGAAAGGAGAAGAGTGGAGGAGGAGATAGGAAGAATGAGATGTTAGAGGAACGAAAAGTAGGCAGGTTAAAAGAGTTTTTGTTGTGCAGTATCAGCAGAACAAGACCTACACACTTGTGCAATAAAACTTGACTAAAAGAAAAGAAATTAAGGGTGGAGGCAGCAAAGGAAAAAGGAAATGAGGAATAGGAGGTCGAGCAAGCATGAGAGCGGAGCGGGAAAGGGGCAAAAAAAAAAGATGAGTACTGGTCACGGGAAAGTGATATGATGCAGGCTGGGACAATATGAGCAGGGGAATATGTGCATAGCTATGCTGAACAAGATGGTTATAGCTCTCCAATGTTTTACTAGATATTTGAAAAGGAAATAATACTGAATAAATTTTCATAAGGACTATGACTTGCAATTCCTAATTAATGAACAGCTTCATTCCCTTTATGAAGTTTACTGTGAGTGTTGTCATATTGACAAAACAATGTTTAAATTTCTTCTGGGGCATGTGGAGGATTATGGTTAGTTTCTGGGCTTGATATGTCTTCCCTCTGCTACCTGTTCTCCCTTCGAGTGGTGGAGTGCTCTTATTCTGCTTTTGGATGAAAGATTAACTTGCACGCAGGCCCCGTGTAACCATCGACCAGCTCCTCCTGGCAGTAAATGTTTTGGGATTGTTCGCTAGTGATAGAACTTAGTATAATCGGAAAAGAGAAAAAATAAAAAATATACTAAATAAGATTCAATTCACTGCGGTATTGATAATAAAAATCCTATATGAAAAAAATATATACAAAAAAAAACCTTTTGTTTCTGTTTTAAATGTTGATCTGATTTTAACAAAAAAACAGCAACGAGAAAACAAAAGGTGCCACTCACTGTTATAATACAGTGCTTATATGTTGATGAACCTGTAATTTTCTGTTTTTGAGTGATATAACACGTTTGAGTATTTCAATTTTTTACAAAACAGGAATTTAAAGGGTTTTACTTAAATGCAACCCCATACCTTCCAACTCCCAAAAGGAGACACAAAAGATGCAAAAGGCAAATACTGCATATTCTCGAATAAACGTACAACCCACTCTTCATATACTCAAGCATATAAAAAATTAAAAGTAGTACTCACCCTCTAGCGCTGACCACCAGCGTCTCTTCTGACATCCATCACCTCTATAGGTTCCTGGACTCATCCCAGCATATCTATGCAAGTGCCTGCTGAGGTCAGAGGTTTGTACTACATGGGGAGCCTTTATCTAATAGCCATTCACCCCTCCACTACATTTTACCCATACACATTAGATCAGTGCATGTACTACATGAAACCAGTCATCTAAATGGTCACCACTGGACTACATGTACCATACAGTAGACCTGGCATGTTTAAAAGGGAGACACCATCAGTAAATGGTCACCCTGTATGTCATTACCTGCAGCATAACCTGGATTAATATATAGAGACCAACCCTCTAAACAATCAGCCAACTGTACTCATTCTTATACTGCAGTAGGACACTGTACTTACATGGGAGGACCATTAAACTCACACTATAATTTCTCTTGAGAAGACATTGCATTTATTACTACATAGAAGACGGACCATTACCAGTAGACCATTCCCAAACAGTCAACCACTCGTAATACATTTTCCCTGTAGCCAAAACACGCACTTGTACACATGGGAGAACATTAATTCTAAATGGTCACCCAATATATTTTCCCTTATGAGACTATGGCGGCTGCATATGACTACAATAGAGACTATTCACCTAAGTGGTCCAGCTAATTTATGTACTTCCTTTACTTGGACAATTTCTGTTCAGATGTGCATGTAAATCTACATAAAAGACATTCATCTAAATAGTTCCCCACAAGTGCCACATTGCCCCCAGTAGCAGAAAAACTGCAGGGCAAATAGACACTCACTGTAACAATCCAGCTCACGCGAATTGGGCATCGTGTTGCTTGTCCAGCACTGGATGTAAACGTCCTCTCACACTATGTGGATCGTGTGACTAGCCATAAAGTAAAGGTTGTTATAGGTTTTGTATAGTATACCAGATTTTTACTGATGTGGTCTCTGTGTACATATGAATTAAGAAAGGAGCAGCTTTGTATTTTATGGAAACTTTAATGTTTCAACCCTTTTCATTATTTATATAGACAACTCTGCTGATCTCTAGAAGTCCTGGTAGCTGGCAATAAAGCAGTTCTTTTCATTTTTTGATTGTGGACCGATAACACCATGAGCCACAATGTGGAATATTAAGATACTACTGTAGCAAGTGAATTTGTATGCAAGTCTGCACTGGTGTTTTTGTAAGTGTAACTCCAAACATTGGCCCACATTTATCAAAACTAGTGCAAACTGCACTATGGGCAGTTTTCCTGTGGAGTTTGCAGAGTGCTTCAGATTAATCAAAAGTGGTGCATGGTCATCATTAATCTGGCACCCCCTGCACTGGTCTGGAAGTGGGCACCATTTTTTTCTGCACTTTGTTCATGCTGAAGAATTTTGGCACAGACAGATGTGTGGGCCACATCAGTACGAACTGTGGCTCAAACTCCGACTAAGTACTAACATGCCATTTTAGGTGCACTTATTTTTGTCCTCTGGGATACAGGGCAGCCGCAACACAAAACTGGCATAGACACTTTATAAATACATGTGCAAGCAGTTTGCACATTCTTTTCAATGAAAAAAGAGACAGAAAACTAGCGCATTCCTGTGACCATTGAATTTTCATAATTTTTCTAAATAGATTTTCTGGATATTGCCCACCTGACGGACCGAAAAAAAAAACGAGTGTGTTTGGCTTGACAGAACATTGGTAACAGTTTATTAGGTCAATTTTGGTAGGAAGGTTCCCTTTAACCGGTTAAGGACCGGGCCCTTTCTCCTTTTTTCGTTTCCATTTTTCACTCACCCACCTTCAACAAAATCTATACTTTTTTTATTTTTACATGTAAAAAGCTATGTGACGGCTCGTTTTTTGCGTAACAAATTGCACTTACATATGATTGCATTGAATTTCTCATGCCATGTACTGGGAAGGCGAAAAACTTCCAAATGCAGTGAAATGTGGAAAAAACGCATTTGTGTCGTGTTTCTTGTGGGCTTGGATATTACGGCTTTCACTTCACGCCACAAATGACCCATCTAATTTATTCAGTAATTAGTACGATTACAGAGTGAATACCAAATTTGTATAGGTTTTTATATGTTTTCATACATTTACAAAAATTAAAACCTCATGAACAAAATTTTTTTTTTATTTTGACCGTCTTCTTGTGTTGGTTATAACTTTCCATACTTCATTGTAATGGAGTTGAGGGTGTCATCTTTTGCGACTTTTGATGATTTTTCATGATATTATTTTGGTAGGCTGACGACCTTTTGATCACTTTTTTTAGAATTTTAAATTTTTTTTTAAATGGCAAAAAAGTGCAGTTTTTGACTTTGGAGCGATTTTCCGTTACGGGGTTAAACTCAGTGAAAAATCTCGTTATATATTTTGATAGATCGGGCATTTTGGACGCGGCGATAACCTAATGTTGTTTATGATTTTTACTGTTTATTTATATTTAATACCAGTTCTAGGGAAAGGGGGGTGATTTGAAATTTTTAGGTGTTTTTTATCATAATTTTTTTTTTAACTTTTTTTAAATTTTTTTTATTTTATGGCGCCCATGCGCCGCCATCTATCAGCAAGAAAACACCCGCGATCGGTGCCGGTGTTACCGGTAAGCCTTTGCTGCAATATGCAGAGACTTACCGGCTATGGAGAGGGCTCGGCCCGCGAGCCCTCTCCATGCATTGCAACGCGACCGCTGCCGTGAATACACGGCGGGCGGTCGCGAACCGGTTAAACAAAAAACTTGAATCCTGTTTTCTGGCTCCTGACTGGATCTGATTTTACTAGGATAAAAATCCCTGTGCGATTACATGTTTTTTGTAGTGCAGAGGAGAGTGGTCTCCACCTTTCCCATAAGTTTGTTGGGAGCTTATTGTTCATGTTTTTAGACATGAACTCTACACTTGACTTTATCTTTTAGACATTTTTCATAAGCCACAATGACTATGACTGAAGTTGATGTATCTACAAGATACACAATGTTTTAAAAATGGTAATTGATTAGAAATCTATCATAGTATATAAGGTTGAAAAAAGACACAAGCTACAGTATAAGAAAATATTATAAATAATCAAATATCTATTGTTTTAATAAAAAAATATTTCATGGACTTTGGACCAAGTCTCCCGGAAGTGAAAGGGTTACCCATCATGCTAAAAGACTTTATTTATTGTGGCATTTCACTTTTGTTAACAACCTCACATGTAGAAGTATGCATCCCACCAAATCCATCTTCTGCATTTTTCTTTGGTGAGAGTGCTCTGTGCTTAAAATATATATGAAGCAAGTACAGTTCTCTTCACTTCAGTTTCACTATCTAGATCCTGTTAACAGCAGGCGCAATAAATTATTAAGGTGCTGCTCTGATGCTTTATTTGAATTTTTATCCTTAATTTCTCCTATGAGCAGGCAATGAAAAAAATCATTGCAGTAGTCAAAGGAGAGCAGCCACAATATGTTGTGATGAAATTGTAAAAACCAAAGGGACATGTCACAAACATTGATTATTTCAATGGCACTTTCTTGTGAAGGAGGCTTTATGAAAAGTAGTCAGGCTAACTTATATCAAGGGAGGGGGCAAAATGATTGTTTTAAAATGATTTATTAAAGGGCATCTACCACCAGGATGAAGGATTTTAAACTAAGTACATATTAGTGTGTGTTCCCTCTGGCAGGTTCTGTTCTTTTAGCTTCTTAGGACCTTGTTTTTAAGAAAAAAGGGTTTTAAAAATGATGCAAATGAACTTTAGGGGATTCAGGTTCCATAGATGTTAATGGAGCCTTTAGCCCCTCATACTCATTTGCATAATTTGAAAACCTTTATTTATAAAAAACATAAGCATAAAAGTATAAGAAGGGGCACACACCAGTATGTCAATGTGCTTATTTTACAATCCTTCATCCTGGTGGTCCTTTAAAATGAGAGGGATTTAAAGTGATCTCTTTGAATAGTACAGGGTTACATTCTGCACACCAAACTGTTTTTACACACTCTATTTAGAACTACTATTATCAGACTACTACTTCAGGTAGATAGCAACTGTTGTAGTGGCAGATTGGGATAGTGAATACACAGAAATTTCACATGATAAATATTAATTTTTCATGTTTTCACAATTTTTTTAGACATGAGCCCTAATTGCCAATTTTTATTTGTGCTTTTATAATATGCTACAATCATAACTGGAGTTATTTTCTGAATTTAAAAAATTTAATAAAAAGTAATATTTACCTTACCCTCCGGTGGCCCCGATGCTCGGTGCGGTTTCTCAGTGTTGGCGCGGCAGGGACGCGACTATGTTATCTTCCTGGCCGGCGCATACTATGGTGCGGCCGCTGACAACGTCATAGTATGCGCCGGCTGGGAGACAACATGGCCGCGCCCTTGCCTGCTGTACAGAAGACCGAAGAAAGAAGAGGAGCCGCAGAGAAGACAGAAGAGGAGTGCATTGGGGAAATTGAGAGCCGCGCTTAGCATCCGGGCTCCCGGAGGGTGAGTATATGAGTTTATTTTTTTTTAAGTGCTGGGTGGGCTGGCTGTATACTACAGGGGGCAGGCTGTATACTGCAGGGGGCAGGCTGGACTGGCTATATACTACAGGGGGCAGGCTGGGCTGGCTGTATACTATAGGGGGCAGGTTGGGCTGGCTGTATACTACAGGGGGCAGGCTGGCTGTATACTACTGGGGGAAGGCTGGCTATATACTACTGGGAGCTGGCTGGCTATATACTACTGGGGGCTTGCTGTCTATATACTGGGGGGAGCTGTAACCAATGCATTTCCCACCCTCGGCTTATACTCGAGTTAATAGATTTTTTTGGTGGTAAAATTAGGGGTCTTGGCTTATACTCGGTAGTATATACGGTAGACTAAAAAGTTGAAAAATGGTACACAAATAGGACAACATCCCGTGCTTCTCCACCCTGTTGCCCAGCCCAGTCCCCACCATGCCCACTTGGTGTGGAGGTAGGTGTTAGCTGGGCACACACAAGGAATTGCGATTATTTCAAGGCTTAGAAAGCAGTTTTATGGCGGTTCTTTTTTTGCTAAATCCCCTCCGCATTGGTGTAGATTAAATTTTTTTGCCTGGTATGAGCAATGGCTTAAATTTGAGCAGTTGGAAATTACACATTTTTTTGAGACTTTTCAGTATTTGTACTTCAACTCGTTGGGAGAGATTTATCAGAAATGTCTGAGGTAAAAGTATTATAGTTTCCCATGTAAATCAATCAGAGCTCTGCTTAATTTTATAAACAGTTGTGGGAATATGTAAGTTGAGCTCTGATTGGTTGCTATGAGCAAATAGAACAGTTCTACCAAGACCAATTTTTTCAAAAGATATACAAAAGCTTTTCTTGTCTCGGCTGGGAAGTTGCTTCTTGCACACCAGACGAGCATGTTAGACAGCACATGTGCAATTTAACAGAAAGAAAAAACAAATTACCGTATATACTTGTGTACAAGCCGAGTTTTTCAGCACAAAAATGTGCTGAAAATCCTCACCTCAGCTTATGCACAAGTCAATAAAAACAATAAACTTATATACTCACCCTCCGGTGGCCCCGATGCTCGGTGCGGTTTCTCAGTGTTGGCGCAGCAGGGACGCGACTATGTTATCTTCCTGGCCGGCGCATACTATGGTGCGGCTGCTGACAACGTCATAGTATGCGCCGGCTGGGAGACAACATGGCCGCGCCCCTGCCTGCTGTACAGAAGACCGAAGAAAGAAGAGGACCCGCAGGGAAGACAGAAGAGGAGTGCATTGGGGAAATCGAGAGCTCAGCATCGGGGCTCCCGGAGGGTGAGTATATGAGTATATGAGGCTGGCTATATACTACTGGGAGCTGGCTGGCTATATACTACAGGGGGCTTGCTGTCTATATACTGGGGGGAGCTGTAACCAATGCATTTCCCACCCTCGGCTTATACTCAAGTTAATAGATTTTTTTTGGTGGTAGAATTAGGGGTTTTGGCTTATACTCGGTAGTATATACGGTAGACTAAAAAGTTGAAAAATAAACTAGACTATCAGGAATACTAGAAAGAGTAAGGATAATTGTACTCTTATATCTATTAGGAATGTTTTTAGATTGTTTATGCATTATTGGGATTACAAGAAAAAAAAAGTTGTTTCATTTGGGTTTTCAATGACATCTCCCTGTTCCTTTAAATGCTTTTTTCTTTGCTTTATCGAAAGGGTTATTAAGGTATGAAGGTTGGACTGCATACATGGACTGTTGGAACCTGCTTCCATCCCCGAAATCATGTGAAACATGTTATAAAAATTGCTTATATTATTTTTGGCTTTTGTGATTCATATATGTAAGGAGATGTTTGAGATTTTATAATATGAACTGAGCGAAACATTTATGTCCATTTATATCGAAACTTACATTTCAGCTGTGCCTCAATTACTTCCAGTAACTAAGATCTCTGTAGTGTGACTGTTGTTGTGAAATGTGAAACATTTGATGTGTCTGAAAGCCTACAGCTTCATCTGGTAATTGGTGTCAATCGGTAGTACTCTAATGTGTCTATTTGAGAATACAGGAGGTCTCCAGGGCACTTAAAAAGTCATGTGTAAGCACTGTGTACATGAGTCGCATGTCCTATTAACTTTATCAAGGATGTTGTGTAATGGTTTCCTGGCTTTTGCAAAGGTGATGTACATTTTGTAGGTTTCAGGTATTTAACAGTTTTTAGTATTCTAGTTGCTTGGATATTGTACAGAAAATAAAATGTGCAGTAACCTTACCAATAGCTACAAAGAGAGATAGTGAACAATATCATTTTCAACCATATCCTGCACTATTATAATATTAATACCACATAATTGTGTAGGGAAAGCAGTATTTTCTATTTTCTCCTTTTCATTGACTTTTATGTTGTTACCTTTAGAGTTTCAGCCATTATACAGCCTGTCAGTCATGCACTGGGGGTGTTTCTGTGCCTCCCACTCATGAATAGAGTGGACAGCTTGAATATGCTAATGCTTCATTGGACATTTCACAGGTCATTTGCATACAGCTTTAGGACCTCATTGCTTAGGTTTACAGGCATGTAGAGGGACAATGAAGGGATAGAGGCAATGCTCTCTAATGGCAGTTTATGAAAATATATTTAGTTTAGGGGGGTTATTTTGCATGACGGGTTCTCTTTAAATGTGTCAGGTGATTAAGAACTGGCTAAGATAAGTCAATTCTTTCATTCCAGGATATTCCCCTACATACAAAATACAAACACACTGGGGCTCATTTACTAAGGGTCCAAACGCCGCACTTTCATCGGGTTTCCCGAATATTTTTGTTTTGTGTCGAATAGCCCTGGGATTTTGGCGCAAGCAATTGGATTTTGCCGCATCTGCGCCGGCTTGCACGCAACAGAAATCGGGGAGCGTGGCTGTCGGACAACCCGACGGATTTGGACAAACTGCAGAATTTAAAAAAGGTTTTGTGTCGCAAGATCAAGCACTCACATGCACCAGGAAGAAGAAGGTGAACTCTGGCGGACCTCGACACAGCAGCAACACAGGAAGGAACTGGGACACACAATCAAAGTGAATTGGCTGGATCCAATCCACGTCGGACAACGCACCCGGGATCGCGACGGGACCGGTAGTAAATCTGCCCATCATGCTGTCATTTAGATTTATACCAAAGTGGTGGTGAACCTCACTATTGTTAATTGAGAACCATGTTCATTCTCTAAAAGCCAAGTAAATTTCTATTTCATTTAAAGTGTCGTATACAGAAAATGTAATATATATCATAGAATACTTTTTAGTTGTTGATGTACTATGTAAGGTATTCACTAGTAAACTATAACCAAATTTACTAACAAGTCGCAGTCACCTAATTTTACATCCCCATAAAATGATAACGTTCTGCATTAATAAGTGCATTAATATTTATGTTGTTTATAGAATTACTACACTTTTAAAAGAATGTTGGCTAAATATTAGATTTGCTGCCTTCTGCTCAATCCTTATTCTGTTTATTACAGTCACACTGCTACAGCTTTCAGTTGCTTCCCTTTTAGTAGTTAGTAAGTAGTTCTCTTTGAGACATTGATACACGATGGTCATTAGAATTCAAATTGTTCACAGTCAGCAATATAATTATGAATAAAAACAATTCCCAAAATGTATTTAAAGGAAATCTACACACGGATGATGGGTTGTAAACTAAGACACACTAACATGATGGTGTGTGCCCTCTCTGGCAGTAGCGTTTTTAGTTCTTATGCCCTGGGTTTTACAAAAAAGTTACAATTATGTATGAAATGAGCCCAGCCCTGAGACTTATTTGCATACTTATTTAACCATTTAATGTAAAAACAATGGCATAAAGTAGCTAAAAGAAAAGCAGATCTGCCCAGAGGGGGCGCACACCGCATGTCAGTGTGCTTGGTTTGCAATCTACATCCTGGTGTAGATATCCTTTAACCTCTTAACGACCTGGCCATTTTTTGTTTTTTCATTTCCATTTATCACTCCCCACCTTAAAAAACTGCATTTGCCCGTTTTCTTGTGGGTTTGGATTTTACAGCGTGAAGGAACAAAAAAAGACAGTCGGGGGACTGAGACAAAGACAGAAAAATGGGCAGGTGAGTGAGAGGAGGGGAGATGACAAAGGAATGCTACCAATTAAGGACGTGACAAACTTGATCACTGAAGAAAATTTCAAATGGAAAAAAGTGACATTTTATCTTTGGGATATTCTCCGTTACAGGGTTAAACCCCGTGAAAAACCATTTTTGTATTTTGATAGAGAGGGCCCCTTTTTAGACACAAGCGATACCTAACGTGTTTACGTTTTTTACTGTGATTATATTTATATCAGTTCTGGAAGGAAAGGGGTGATTTGAATTTTTGTTTTTTTACATTTTTTTTTTTTACTTTATTTTTATATTTTTCAGCTCCCTAGTGTACTTTAAACGTAGCTTATCTGAGCGATCCTACCATATACTTGCCCATATTGCAGTATGCAGTATATGGGGGTTTCTTCCTCATTCATTACAATGTGTGATCGAACCTTGTAATGAAAGGGTTTAAACAAGACAACCTCGGGTGCTTCGAAAGACCCAAGGCTGTCGTGGCGACGGATCGCTGTCCCCGATGACGTCACGGGGAACAACGATCTTATTGAGGCCGTATAAGCCTCTCCATGTACCGGCACCGGCAGCGGGTCGGGGCGGTTAAAGTTTACATTTTCTCATAAAGAGGGGGTTCCTATAAACTAGACATAGAAATATCATATATAGACAGTATGTGTTACCCATGTATCCCTCAGCCTTATGTGATATCATAAAGATTTTTCCTTAATACTATCCACTGTTTATCATGACAATTTCATCTTAATGACTTTAAATGAATATCAGTGTGGTATTAGTAATAGACCTTTTTAATCATCATTGCTAAGTGGAGAGGAAATGGAAGGAGTAATTCAGAATCCTTTCCTGAAGAACTAATCCTGTGATTTCTCTTTACCGCGCTGTCACTCATCCTACGTAATGGAATGGAATAGTTATGCCTTTAACACTCCCTTTCCTTTAATCTCATTAATGCAGTTTAATAGACTCCTGAAGCATAGCATTGTGTGGATGGATGGTTTAGGAATGCATTCCCTCACAGTCTTTAGCAAACACAAATGTGTGGAGAAATATATGAGGCTGAAATCTGATGTGATTGGTGAGTGCACAAGGCATATTAACTGTTTTGTACTGTGTTTAGTGCACATAATTCTATACATGGTGTCTCTATGCTTCTATTTGTGTGTATATACTCGAGCGTTCTGTTGCTGCTACATAATAATGTGATATAATATTATATACCGTGTGTAGTAAGTATATGTGTTGTAGCTAGTATCTATGGGTTCATTTTTTTTTTACCTTAGAGTATATAATATAGCATATAGTTCATTTCAATATCATACACAAGTGTGAACAGCAAAACAGGGCCTCTAGTTTAGTTAGGTCACCTTATATTGTGATTATATAAGTAAACAGGATTACTCTGATCTGAAGTGTGTATAGATTTTCAGCTTAGACCAATCAATAGGTTATTGTAGAGAAATCTATTCAGAGCAATTGTTTAGAAATGTCAGTGTTTCCCACTAGTTCCTATGAGGTGATCATCAGCGTCAGTCGATTCCATCAGATCAGGTAGAAGGGCCAAACTAAATTCTATTAATCTTCTTCCATGGTTTTCTAAAACGACACGCACAATGATCGCTGAATGGCTATGACACTAATTGTAGGCATTTGTGTTTAGGGTTAGAATTCCTTGAACATAGTAAACTATAACATTTATACAAGTATTTAATAATATGATTATTTGCCAAATTAGCATGTTATCTTACTATACATGATATCGATTCAGCTTTAATCTGATGGAGTGCAATATTTGTATTAGTTTCCTTCAAGTTTTAAAAATGAAACAGACAAGGCAAGAGCAAAAGGACTGGATATAGAAAGTCAACACTTATCAGTTCATGCTGCTTGGTGCATGAGATGTATGTATATATTTTTTAATGATGCATTTCTAATTAAATTAAAGGGGACGTGCAATTCAAATTTACCCCTCCCATAATAAATAATTTCAAATATCTAAATAAATCCTAAAGGGTTCATTTCCATGGCTGCAATCTAAAAATAAGTTTGTATACTTATATGCAACTCACCTGAGGTGAGTTCACAAGTAAGTGAGTCTGCCTCCCGTTCTTGATTGACAGGTCTCCCGGCTGCCGCTATGGAAGTAGCACTTTGTGATGGTTTGCCAGTATTCAACACAGACATATACAGCTCCCTCTACTTTCCCAAGGGCTGCTATCAGGGGTAGGAAATTTCCCTTGCTAGAAAGTTGAAAGCCAGAGACAGACAGTTTGTGTGTGTGACAACGCCTCTGCTACATCATTAACCACTCCCTTAGAAAGGAGTGGGTGAGAGTGACAGGCTATATGAAGAAAAATCAACCTCATGCTGCCCTCAAGAATTCTCTTCAGAGAGTACAAATCTCTCTCATTCATGACGGGGCTGGGTTAGCAGTATTAGTGAAGAGGGTGGAACTGTATACTGCATCTGCTCACTTTTCATGACCGGAACAGAGGACATCAATAGTCATTGTTGAAAGAATGGTGCCCCTAATCCCAGGGCAGAAGCATCAGTTAAACATTTATAAAGACATCAGAATGTACGTGTTCGTGTGTGTGTTGTGGAGGGGGGAGAGTCACTGATGAAAGTTCTCTTAAATGATTTTAATTACCGTAAATAACTTTGCGGTAGAAGTACTGGAAAAAGTACTACTTAGTAAATATGAAATGAAAGTTTTTCTTTCACTTTTTTATGTTGCATTTATGTTGCCAAACAGCCATCAACAAGCTTTGTAACAAAAAAAGTAAAAATGTACTTGGAAGACCGTATCCCCATAATCGTATCAACCCATAGAATAAAGATAACTTGATATTAGGCTATACAGTGAACACCAAAAAAAAAAGTTTAAAAAAATCAGTACAGAATTGATGCTTTTCTACTAATGACTGCTAAAAAAAAAGTTCATACATTTTCAACAATAGGGGATACCAGCCTCCAAAATGGTAAAACTGGAAAAAGCATCTCATCCCGCAAAAAAAATGCCATTGCATGGCCCAATAATGGAGAAGCTAAGAATTTATAGCCTACAAAGGGGGCCAATGAGGAAACTAAAATCCTGGCAGCTGAGGCCGCTCTTCCTTCTGCACCGTGCTCACCATAAAACTAGCAACATCAAGCACAAAATGTGTACATTTTAGTAGTGCTAAAAATGAACATATAACCGACAAATTTGTCCATTCTAAATTTCACTCCATTTCATTTAATTACTATGAAGACCTCAAGGGGTAAATCTTCATAAAAGTTGTTCTTTTTCATTTGAAAATACGGAAAGAAAACCGAAATTCGATTTGTAATCCTCCAGAGATTTCAAAAATTATGAAAATATAAAGCTGAAATTGGGGGAAATGGTATCAGCAAACTTATTTAGGTGGTAAATCTATCAGCTTGAAACCGCGATGATTTCGAATTTCCAAAAAAAAGTTTAAAATTTTGTCTTTTTAAAGTTTTTTCTTTTTTTGGTAAATAAACTCAAAACTTGCCAGCCAAAATTTACCACTAAAATAAGTACAACATGTGAGGAAAATACAATCTCATAATCGCTTTGATAAAGTAACAGTTGTCAAAAGTTATAACCATATAAAGCGACGCAAGTCAGAAACAAAAAAAGGGGCTGAGCCTTAAGCTATAAAATGGTACGCCCTTAAGTGGTTAACAATGCTAATATGTGTGTTAGAATAAACACTTTTATTTACTTACAGTTCTTGTTAAATGAGTTCAGTTAATGAGTGTGGTCCTGTTAAGGACATGAAGTGTGGAATTCAATTTGTTATGAAGTGCATGGTATAGCTTCAGCAAATTGAGAGACCTAAGGTTGCCATATGCTTTCAATGTTGTCGGATAAATCCTTGCTCATCTAATCATGTCCTAACATTCGCCTTTCCCTCACTTCTTACCAAGCATATCGTACATGTTTGAGTGGCATGTGTTTTCAAATGGGAGAGGAAAGTAACTACCAGATATTCTGTTTAAACACTACATAACGGGCTAGGCCGCAGCCTCCTACCTTATGCACAAGAACTACATCCAGATCATAAACTAATTCGAAAGAAAGAGTACCGCAGTTCATTTCAATAACAACTTATGTCAATCTTTATTTCATATCACATTATTACAACAGAAAGTATCACAGTAGATGTAATATCACATACATAGATCTGCTGATGTAATAACTTTTGTTGTAATAATGTGATATAAAATAAAGTCGAATAAGGTTTTTTTATGAAATAAACAGCGGTACTCTTTCTTTTTCTTGGTATTAACATATATTTTTGTTGCTGACTTATCTCTCAGTATAACAAAGGACAAGGATGTGTGAATGTAATCCGAAAAAAAAAGTTTTCCCAGTAGAGTGTCTCTAAGTAAAACTGTCCCTTTGAGGAGCAAACTATTTTTGTGCTAGTTTCCACTTGGACCTACAGTATAGTCAAAATATATGATAATAGTTGTGGTGAAGAGAGAGAGAATCTTGGAGGTCAAAAACTTCAACACCGCAACTGGGAATGGAACGGTGTCCTGAATCCCGATGTGCTGTTGACCTATTTCCAGTCGCGAAAACCTCTCTCTTCTCCAATTCTTATTTGTCAGAACTGCGCCACGAACTTTGCATTCTTTACAGGAATTTCACATGCTAAACAGTTGAGCGACTTTTACTAAGTGGAATCGAAGCTGTGATTATCAGTGACATCTAATCCCCATTGCCACCTTTATTTTCAAAATGGAATTGGTAGACACAACCAGGTTTTAAGAGTTTAGCCTTTCTTACGTGAGTTTGTATATTTTTTGAAGCATGGAAGAGTTGATGTACAGTGTTTGCCAATTATTATTAGCGTAGGTAGGAGAGTTTTGTAAATGGGATGCAGTATCTGTGGTACTATATTGTATATTTAACAGTTGTCAACACATTTCACCTTTTGTATTCTACAATAATAATCTCGACCATTTTTCCTACTGACATAGAACACTAATGGAAAGTAATTTTATTTGATGGATTTTAGTCATTTAGACAAAGGAGCACAAAATCAGTTAAAGCAAATCTCTTAGTGGTAAATGTCAGGATGTGAATAGTTTAAATTCAGCTTTAATATAGCCTTGTGGCTGATAGCTGTTTGTGCAGTTGTTAACTATAGTAAGAAGAAGGAAGGGAATTTGGATTTAAAACCTTCCTCAACTGTAAATACCGCAGAGACTTCTTCTTTATTGTTTTATACTCATGCAATATGTGTTAAGGGGTGTAAAAGAAAGGCAGAACCACAGATAAAGCAACTGTGGACTTTAGGTCGATTGAAGTAACTATTACGTATTTAAATGTTTCACTTGCATTAAATGGACAGAAAATGTTGTACACCCTGTTATAGGTGAATTAGGTTTCTTTGTGTTCATTTTTTTACCATCTAGAACAGCCTACACTTAGACTGTAAAAATGTAGCTTCCTCATTCAACATGGTGGTGATGATCATCAGCATGGGAAGGAAAAAACTGGATGATTCAACACCAATACTTTCCATGTATTTACATATACAACATGCCATGAAAAGAAGGATTTACTTCTCAGAAAGTGACTATAGTCTGTGACATCCAGTTCTTAGTTATAGGTGAGGCAACAGTGATTCTAAGGAAATTTGTTAGGAATCAAAGCTTAAATCAATCACAAATGGGGCAGATTTATCAAGTGTCTGAAAGCAGAATATTTCTAGTCGCCCATGGCAACCAATCACAGCTCCCCTTTAAAATATTCATGCACTGGTAAAATGAAAGCTGAGCTGTGATTGGTTGCCATGGGCAACTGGAAATATTCTGACTTTCAGGAAGATGATAAACTGCCCAAGATGTCTCTTTTCCAAATGGGTGAAAAAACATTTTACAGGCAGTCAAGTAACGTTCAAGATAGGTTCTGTAAGTTTGTTCTTAAGTTTAATTTGTATGTAAGTCAGAACTGATATTTTATCATTGTAACCACAGTCAAAATTTTTTGATCTCAGTGAGCCTGGGGCAAAAGTACAATAATTACCAATATCCAGAGGTCTATTTGTAACTAGGGGTTGTCTGTAAGTCCGGTGGTTTTAAGTAGGGGACCACCTGTATAACATATCACTTATTAAAAAAGGTAATTTCCATTGTTGGGAGAAATAGCTGGCTGACAAAACAAAATGAAGCTCTAAAAAAAGCTTAATGTCTCTTATAACAAGAGTAACATTGAAGCTTATGTCATTCCCCTCGCTCTTACTCACCCCTGTCACCCTGTCATTTCGCAAAAACATCCCTAGATGAAGGAAATGAACATCTTCGAATGGTCTTTTTCAACTGTAATAACATAAAAATGTAACTACAGTCTTGAAACAAGATAGTATAAGCTTTATTAGATACACCCATATGTTTTACATATCAAGAAGTCATAAAAATAGTCCTAAGAAGCTTTATAATTAGGTAAATTCGTAGATGAATTGACAAAATTTAAACCAAATGTTGTATTTTAAAGGGTTATAAGGTCATAGTCGGGGCCCACTGACAATGCAAAGTGGAAAAGATTGACATAATTCAAACATTATACATGCTTATTAACTACACTTTAACCAATTATCAGTGGTGGAAATCTATTTCAGATGGTTTTGCAGTCACAAGACCTGGTTGACTCAACCATAAAGTCCTTGTATGCTATTTATCCAACACCTAAAGTTTGGCTAAAATTAGGTCTTGTAAAGTTATAAAGAAGAGTGGACCAAAATTCTTCTTGACTGATTGCAAGAGACAAATGGGGTTCACAGCAAGTGATGAATAAAAGTAATTGCTGATAGTGGTACTACAAGATAATGAAATCCTTATTTAAGAACATATGGCTTTTCAATATTCTGGGAATTGTTGATGATGGTCCTTTGAAGCTGTATTTACTTAATTTTAAGACTACCCTAGCTAAAAACTGACATTTATTTATTTTGTTCTGAAAAATTAAAACCATGAGAATTCAAAGAGGTTGTACTTATTTTCCTATGATCCTGTGTATCCATAAAGTTAGCCCAGTATGTTTAGGAATTTTAGACTTATTGCTGAGGCTATCAGAGTATTGATACCTGGATACTGTTACAACTCAGTACAAATATGTTTATTATAAACACACATAGAAGAAGACCAGTCTCACTTATTGTACAGTGCTCCTTGAAATGCTGAGGTTCTGGAAGTCAAGACACAAACAATCGATTATTATCATTATTCTGATCCGAAAAATCTCTTTAATATAAGTTCTATTGTACACACGCTTATATGCATATTATGATGCCCTACTGTGAAAAAAAAAGATAAATGTATACAACATGTCAAAGGGACTATACCTGATGCACATGCTTCTGTAAACAACCTCTGTGATTCCCAAGATCTCAGGCAGAGAAACCTAATGTAAATAGAAAGTTAAACTACTGAATCAAATGACAGCTATCTTGATCTCAGAGAAGAGTTCCCTGTTACAATGCTAGGAAGTCACGTTTGAGCAACACACTGCTACAAATATTGTATTGGCAAAAAGCACGTCTTGTTCTTTTTGTCCAGGTGTAGTGAAAAGAGCTCAGTCATCATTGCTCAAAACAGCAGCAGCTTATATAAACATTAGGTAATGCTGCTGGAGATTCTGAGATACATGAGAATGGATCTGTGAGCCAAATATAAGATAGGTGTGCAGTATAATATTTGGGTTAGAATCCTAATCTCTTTAGGGAAAGTGTGCTAGTGCATATCAGCAGAACAGACCTACAACTCTGTGCAATAAAACTTGACTCAAAGAAACAAGTTTATTATAAATTACCTTAAATCTTAATGGGGGAAGAGGTGATTTTAAATGTGACAAAAACAGATATTCTTGATGAACGTGAATGCTGATTCTGGGACTTATCTGGAATATGTGCAAACTCTGCTACCAGATGGTTATAGATCCAAATGTTACTAGATATTTGAAAATGAAATAAAATGAATACATTTCATAAGGACTATGACTTGCAATTCCTATAATGAACAGATCATTCCCTTTATGAAGTTTACTGTAGTGTTGTCATATGACAAACAATTTATAAATTTCCTTGGGAGCATTGTGAGGATTATGGTTAGTCTGGCGTGATATGTTTCCCCTCTGTACCTGTCTCCCTTGAGTGGGTGGTTGCTCTTTATTCTGCTTTTGGCATGAAAGATTAACATGCAATGCAGGCCCCGTGTACAATTGACCAGCTCCCTCCTGGCAGTAAATGTGGGTTGTTTCTGCTAGTGATAGACATTAGTAATCGGAAAGAGAAAAATAAAAAAATATAATAAGATTCAATTCACTGCGGGTATTGATAATAAAATCCTATATTTTAAAAAATATATACAAATAACCTTTTGTTTCTGTTTTAAATGTTTGATCTGATTAACAAAAACATGCAACAGAAAACAAAAGGTGCCCTCACTGTTATAATACATGCTTATATGTTTATGATTGTAATTGTTCTGTTCTTTGAGTGAATACACGTTTGAGTATTCAATTTTTACAAACAGAATTTAAAGGGTTTCTTTAAATGCAACCCCATACCTTCCAACTTCCAAAAAGGAGACACAAAAGATGCAAAAGGAAATACTGCATATTCTCGAATAAAGTACAACCCCCACCTTCATATACCAAGCATATAAAAAAATTAAATAGTACTCACCCTCTAGCGCTGACACCAGCGGTCCTCTTCTGCCTCCATCACCTCTATAGGTTCCTGGACTCATCCCAGCATATCTATGCAAGTGCCTGCTGAGGTCATAGGTTTGTTACTACATGGGGAGACCTTTATCTAAAATTCACCCTCCACTACATTTACCCATACACATAGACAGTGCATGTACTACATGGACACAATTCATCTAAATGGTCACCACGATACATGTACCCCTAAAGTAGACCTTGCATGTTTAAAAGGGAGGACCATCTAATGGTCACCCTGTATGTCATTACCCTGCAGCAAACCTGGATCTCTATATAGTAGGACCATCCATCTAACAACACCACTGTACTCATTTTATACTGCAGTAGACCACTGTACTACATGGGAGGAACATAAACTGTCACCTATAATTTCTCTGTAGCAGACCATGCATATACTACATAGGAGACCATTACATGTAGACCATTCCTCTAAAAAATTCACCACTGTAATCATATTTCCCTGTAGGCAAACACGCATGTACTACATGGGAGACCATTAATCTAAATGGTCACCACTATATTTCCCTTTTAGAGACTAGGGCATATACTACAATAGAGACTATCACCTAAATGGTCAGCAAATTTACTTTACTTCTGTACAATTCTTCTGTTTCAGACGTGCATGTAATACATAAAAGACATTCATAAATAGTCCCCACAGTGCCACATGCCCAGTAGCAGAAATGCAGGGCAAATAGACACTCACTGTAAAATCCAGCTCACCCAATGGCCACGTTTGCTTGTCAGCCATGGATGTAAAGTCCTCCACACTATGTGGATAGTGTGACTAGCCATAGTAAAGGGTATAGTATACCAGGTTTTTTACTTGATGTGTTTCTGTATTTAATATGAATAATAAAGGAGCAAGCGTTTTTAGGGAACTTAATGTTTCAAACCTTTTCATTAATGTATTAGACAACTCTGCTGATTCTCTAGAGTCTGAAGCTGGGCAAATTAAAGCAGTTCTGTCATTTTGATTGTGGAGGATAACACCATGAGCCACAAGTGAATCTTAAGATACTACTGTATAGCAAAGGGCTGCATTTCTGTATTAAAACTAGATGCAGAAATCGATTCCAGACTATTGAAACTCCACTCAAATGTGCAATACCCAAACATTCTTTAATTGTGACAATCTGTGATACACATTGGGGCTGATGGCTATGGATGGTTGTGTTTAAAAACGTTTTTAAGTGAATTGAGGACAATGTTTGTGGTTTAGAAAAGAGTGAAAAATCTTGAATCCTACACACGATTAGACATGCAGTGAAGGAAATGTTAGAGACTGTGACACTCATTAAAACTGCAAGGAAACTTGGTACAGAGAGTGTTAGTTACAGTAATTCAAGATGTTTCGAGGAAAGCAATAGTTTCTTTCACTTGTATACATTAATAACAGGAGTTTTTAGTACACATCCCTCCAATTGTCTGCTTTGACACAAATAGCTAATGGCTTCAGGGCAAGAACACAATCAGTATGTTGAAGTTCTTGTACGGGGCAATTCAGGAAACAAAGTATAGTAAGCCATTGCGAGGCAGGATGTATAATACTTCATTACATTCTTCAATTCTAATAATCCCTCTCGATTATAACACGCCGGATAAGTTACTGGAGAGGATTGGGCATTGCTTGTATTAAGGGAAACACTCTGTTTAAACTCTTTCATATTTCAATTACTATTATTATACAAACAAGAAATGATAATCGTAAAACCCTTAATGATATAAAAAAGCGGCCCAAAAAACAACATATAACATAAAAACGACAAACCAAGTTGCATTAAAATGTGTATTTTTACTGCTGAGGGATTAGAGAAATGTTTGTTGGGTTTAGAGCATGCAATATTGATATTGCTCTTAAATTATGTAATTGAGGAGAAGCTAAATCAAGATTTGTTTTTCAACTTTATGCATTTCTGAATGTTACATTTTGCTTCTTTTTAATCATCTAAATCTCAAGCTTTAGTTGTTGACACAAGGATAGCAGAGGCTAAAATAAAATGTGCCATGTCAGCTGAGCTGTCTCTCCTCTATTTTCAGCACAAGATGAGTCATTCCATGCAAAAATTGGGAGATAATCTCAGAATCCACTATGGTTGTCATCACTTGTGAAGGTGAAGGTAGCGAGGTAAGAGAAGCGAATAAGAAGAAAGCGTATTTGTTAGTATTTTCTACTTCTGTTATAACATGTAGGTAAACTTGTAGACTTTTCAACAGAATTTCTTCACAGAATGTACATATATCAACTATAATCTGCCGCAATTTTTTTGGCACAGGTTATAAGAATTTGGCTGTCAGAATTGCCACTGCTGCCCACCTTGTTCTATGCCTGCATTGCCTGACCTGACGATTTACGCACTAGAATTTTTTTAACCGGTTCGCGACCGCCAGCCGTGTATCCGGTATCACGGGCTGAGCCCTCTCCATAGCTTACCGGGTAACACTCGCGAATCGTGTTACTAAAATTCAAACACCCCCCTTCCCTAAGAACTGACATAACATATAAATAAACAGTAAAAATCCATAAACACATTAGGTATCGCCACGTCCGAAAATGCCCGATCTATCAAATATGATAGCGGTTTTTCGATGCGTTTAACCCCGTAACGGAAACATAGCGCACAAGGCGAAAATGGCACTTTTTTTACCATTTTGAAAAATATTGAAAAAATCTATAAAAAGTGGAATTCAAAAGGGTCCGTACAGTCCTAAAAATGATTATCATTGAAAATATATCAAACTTTCGCACAAAAATGACAGCTCCATCTACACCAAAGTATAAAAAAGTTATTCGCAGGCAAAGTTGGCAAAATCAAAAAAATTAATTTTTGTACAGGAGGTTATAATTTTTGTAAATTTATGAAAACATTATAAAAACCTATACAAATTTGGTATCCTCTAATTCGTACGACCCAAAGAAATAAAGTAGACATCATTTGGGGCGCTCAGTGAAAGATGAATTTACAAGCCCACAAAAAAAATACTTGTGCAGCAATAATGCGTGTTTTAACCAGTTTCACTGCATTGGAATTTTTTCCCCGCTTCCGAGTAACATGAATGGAATATTTTAATCCATCACTGATGAAGTGCAATTTGTTACGCAGAAAAACAAAGCCATCACACAGCTCTTATGTGTGTGAAAATAAAAATGTTATAAGATTTTTGAAGGTGGGGTGGAGTGAAAATGGACATGAAAAAAACAGGAACAAGACGGTCCTTAACCGGTTAAAAATGCAAAGTATGTTTTAGGAAGGGACAAGGAAACCCATTGCCTATTTGCTCCCATGTAAGACAGCCCTTGACATCAAGCCTGACTTTTTCAGAAAGTCTAAAGACATAATGCAGGATTAAAGACAAACCAGTATATCTATTTCATAAGGAAACAGATTTCCAACTTGTAGGCAGCAAATGTTTTTGCATCCTTTAGTATAAAAGAATGGTATGGCAGAGTTAGAGGTTATGTTGTTACAGACAAGGAAAAGCTCTCCTTCCACAGAACTTAAAGCGTAACTGTAAAGCTACTAGTGATTTTTACCAAATTATTATATGTGATTCCCTCTTTAAAAGCAAACAGAACTATGCCACGTTGTGCTGCTCGTTCTTTTCTTTCCAAAGGTATGGTATTTCAGTTCTGAGAGTGTTTGCCAAATACTTTCTCACCAGAGGTGAAGTGGGCGGAGACTGATATCTGTCAGTCTATGCCCTTATGCTGGAGGCCATGTTTTACTTGCCCACAGATCCCATGATGCCTTGTGTTTCTCTCTCAAAGTAATTAGACATTAAATTTATTTAGTTTCCCAGAATTAAATCCTGAAACACTGAACATTGCACATGCGGATTTGGACAAACCGCGGAATTTAAAAAAGGTTTTGTGTCGCAAGATCAAGCACTCACATGCACCTACCTATGGTACGGACCACGCCAGAAAATACCTATGAGAAGAACCACTCAACAAATACCTATGGTGGAAACCACTTCAACACATACCTATGGGTAGAACGACCAGTAACAAATAACCAAAGGCAAGATAACACTCAAAAAATACCTGTGGTAGGAACTGTCAGCAGCAACAATCCAATGGCAAGAACCTAACAAATACCTGTCGGTAGGAACTGCACCAGCAAATACCTGGTAGGAAACAAAAGCAAAAAATACTATGGTAGGAACCACAGCAACAAAGACCTGTGGTTGGAAAGGAAACACTAGCAGTACTTACCTATGGTAGGAACCCCAGAAAAATAAAACTATGGGGGGACCAAAGTGATGGGAAGCCGCCCCCAATTGATTTTATGAAATAATAGATTTGTCATTGATGTTTTTGTTCCGTTATACCGGCAGTCCCTGGGTTACATAGAGGGGAAGTTCTTTGAGGTTTGTCTTACACTGATGTTGCAATGCGTATGTCTGCACTGTGTTTTTGTAAGTGTAACTCCAAACTTTCATGGCCCACATTTATCAAAACTAGTGCAAACTGCCCACTTATGGCGTGTTGTCCTGTGGGATGTGTGCGAGGACCGTCGATTTAAATCAGAAATGTGGTGACATGGTCAGTATCTAAATCTGGCACCCCCGCACTGGTTCGGTGAATGTGGGCACATTTTTTCGCACTTGTTCATGCTGAATGTTTTGCACAGAACAGATGTGCTGGCCACATCGTACGGACTGTGGCTCAAACTCCGCTAATAATATAACATGCCTCATTTGAGCGTTGCACTATTTTTTGTCCTCTGGGATACAGGGCAGCAGCAACACCAATAACCGGCGCAGCAATTATAAAACAGTGCAAGCAGTTTGCACATTCTTTCAATGAAATAATGAGACAAGAAAAACTAGAGCATTTCCCTTGGACAATGGAATTTCAAAATTTTTAAATTGTATTGTCTGGATATGCACCATGCTGCGACCGAAAAAATAAAAAAACGAGTTGTGTTTGGCTTGACAGAACATTGGTAACAGTTTATTAGGTCAATTTTGGTAGGAAGGTTCCCTTTAAACAAAAAACTTGAATCCTGTTTTCTGGCTCCTGACTGGATCTGATTTTGCTAGTTGTATAAAAAATTCCAACTGTAGCGATACATGGTCTTTGGAGTGCAGAGGAGAGTGTGTACTCCACCTTTCCAATTAAGTTTGTTTGGGAGCTGTAGTGTCTGTTTTTAGACATGCAACTCTACCCTGACTTTATCTGTAGACATTATTTAATACAAGCCGACAATGGACTATGGAACTGAGTTGATGTATCCAAGATACACAATGTTTTAAAATGGTAATTGATTAGAAACATCATAGATATAAGAGTTGAAAAAAGACACAAGCTACAAGTATAACGAAAAATTAAAATAATAAAATCTTTGTGTTTAATAAAAAATGATTATGACTTTGACCATTAGTCTCCGGAAGGAACAGGGTTACACCATCATGCTAATAAGACTTATTTATACTGCTGGAATTCACTTTTGTTATATCAAACCCCACATGTAGAGTATGCATCCCACCTAAATCACGATCTTCTGCATTTTTCTTGTGGATGGATCTAACTGTGCAAAAATATATGGAAGAAGCAAGATAGTCAGTTTCTTCACCTTCAGTTTCACTAGTCTAGATTCCTGTTAAAGCAGCGCCGCATATAAATTATTAAGGTGCTTCTGAGCTTTATTTGGAAGTTTTATCCTTAATTATCTCCTATGAGCAGGCATAAAAAAAATCATTGCCAGTCGTAAGGAGAGCTTAGAAAACAATATGTGTGATGAATTAATTGTATAAACAAAGGTGTCATGTCACAAGAACATGTTTTCAGGTATGTAATGAGCATTTCTTGTAGGAAGGCTATGAAACGCTATACAAGATATACAAGGGACGTAATTGGGGCGCAAAAATTGTATTTTTTTAAAATATCTTTAAGGATCTACCACCAAGGATGATAGGATTGTAAACTAAGTACATATTAGTGTGTGTTACCCTCTGGCAGGTTCTGTTCTTTTAGTCTTAGGGTTGGACCTTGTTTTGTAAGACAAAAAGGGTGTTAATAAATGATGCAAATGAACTTAGGGATTCAGGTTCCATAGGGTTAATGGAAGCCTTTAGCCCTCATACTCATTGCATATTTGAAAACCTTTATTATATAAAAACAAAGCATAAAAGTATAACGAAGGGCACTACACGCATATGTCAATGTGGCTTATTTACAATCCATTCATCCTGGTGTCCTTTAAAATGAGCGTGATTAAAGTGATCTCTATTGAATAGTCAGGGTTGATTCGTGCAACAGCAAATATTTTTACACACCTATTTAGAAATACTACTTATCAGACTACTACTTCAGGTAGATAGAACGTGTAATAATGTAGTGGAAGATTGGCGATAGGAACACAGGAATTCCACATGATAAATATTAATTTTCTATAGTTTTCAGCAATTTTTTAGACATGGAGCATTCTAATTGCCAATTTTTAATTTGTGTTTACTTTATAATATGTACATCAATAACTGGAGGTTATTTTCTGAATTAAGAAAAAATTAATAAAAAGCAATATTTCCTTTAATAATTTATCATATTTATAGATTTAAGGCTCTCCATACATCTTCTGCATCTTTTTATCGACACACTGAGGGGAATTTTATATTTTTTTGGCGCTGGTTGCCAAGTATGATTTAAACCTGTTATGGACACAGGCTATTATATTGGTATCTACGAAATAGGAACGAACATCCCGTTGCTTCTCACCCTTGCCCAGCCCAGGCCCCACCAGCACAATGCGTGTGGAGGTAGGTGTTAGCTGGGCACACACAAGGAATTGCGATCATTTCTTAGGTCTATGAAAGCATAGTTTGTATAGGCGGTTCATGTTTTTTGAACTAAATCCCTCCGCATAATGGTTGTTAGATTAATTTTTTGGCCGGTATGAGCAATGGCTTAAATTGAGCAGTTGGAAATACACATTTTTGAACTTTTTCAGATTTGTACTTTCAAACTCGTGGGAGAGATTATCAGAAATGTCTGACTGTAAAAGTATTATAGTTCCAGTAAATCAATCAAGAGCTTGCTTATTTATTAATACAGTGTGGGAATGTAAGTTGAGCTTTGATTGGTTGCTATGAGCAAATAGAACCGTTTACCAAGACTCCAATTTTTCAAGAAGATATACAAAAAGCTTTTCTGTCTCGGACTGGGAAGTTGCTCTGCACATCAGACGAGCAGTTCGAGAACATAGCTGCAATTTAACAGAAAGAAAAAACAAATACACTTATAATGTGTATGAAGCCGAGTTTTCAGCACAAAAATGTGCTGACAAATCCTACACCTCGGCTTATGCACCAAGTCAAAAAAACAATAAATTTTATACTCACCCTCCGGTGGCCCGATGCCCGTCTGAGTTTCTCGTGTTGGCGCGGCCAGGGAGCGACTATGTTATCTGCCTGGCCGGCGCATTACTATGGTGCGGGCGCTGACAACGTAATAGTATGCGCCGGCGTGGAGACAAATGGCCGACCTGCGCTGTACAAAAGACCGAAGAAGAGAAGAGAAGAGGCCAGGAGCCGCAAGAGAAGACAGTAAAGAGGAGTGCATTGGGGACATGTGAGAGCCGCGCTTGCATCCGGCTCCCGGGGGGTGAGTATATGAGTTTTTTTATTTAAGTGCTGGGTGGGCTGGTGTAACTACAGGGGGCAGCATGTTACTGCAGGGGGCAGGCTGACTGGCCTATATTACAGGGGGGCAGGCTGGGCTGGGCTTATACTATAGGGGGAGGTTGGGCATGGCTGTTACTACAGGGGCAGGCTGGCTGTATATACTATGGGGAAGCTGGCTTATATACTACTGGGAGCGTGGCTGGCTACTTACTACATGCGGGCTGCTGTCTATTATACTGGGGGGAGCTGTTACCCAATGACATGTTGCGCCCTAGGTTATACTCGAGTTAAGTAGATTTGTTTTGGTGTTAAAATTAGGGCGTCTTGGCATTAGTTATCCGGTGTATATACGGTAGATAAAAAGTTGAAAAATAAACTAGACATCAGGAATACTAGAAAGAGTAAGGATAATTGTACTCTTATATCTATTAGGATGTTTTTAGAGGTTTATGCATTATGGGATTACAAGAAAAAAAAGTTGTTTCATTTTGGGTTTTCAATGACATCTCCCGTTCCTTTAAATGCCTTTTTCATTGACTGTATCGAAAGGTTATTAACAGGTCTGAAGGTTGGACTGCATACATGGACTGTTGGAACCTGCTTCATCCCCGAAATCATGGGAAAACATGTTATTAAAAATTGCTATATTATTTTGGCATTTTGTGATCATAATGTAAGGAAGATCAGGTTGATGATGTTTATAATTGATACTGAGAGAAACATTTTGTCCATTTAGTATCGAAACTTAAATTTCAGCTGTGCCTCAATACTTCCAGTTCATAAGAGCTCTGTAGTGTGACTGTTGTGCTTGAAATGTGAAACATTGATGTGTTGAAAGCACTACCGCTCATCTGGGTTAATTGGATTTGTCAATCGTAGTACTCTAATGTTTGTCTATTTGAGATACAGGATGGTCTCCAGGGCACTGTTAAAAAGTCAGTGTAAGCACTGGGGACATGAGGCATGTCCTATTAAACTTTATCAAGGATGTGTGAATGGTTTCCTGGCTTTGCAAGGTGATGGTACATTTGAGGTGTTCAGGGGATTAACAGTTTTAGTATTCTAGTTTGCTTGGATATTTGTATAAGAAAATAAAATCTGTGTCAGTAACTCTACAATAGCATACAAAGAGGAGAAATAGGTGAACAATATCATGTTTCAACCAATATCCTGCAATATTATAAATTAATACCGTAGATTGGTAGGGAAAGCAAATATTTTCTATCTTTCGCCTTTTCATTGACTTATGTGTTACCTTAGAGTTTCAGGATCTTTATAAAGGAATCTGGCTATAAATGTGGTCCAGGTGATTAAAGGAAACCTACCACCAACAAATTACCTATAAAGGTAGATGGTGGTAGGTGCATCATGGGACGTGAGGATAGCCCTTTTAGGGCTAACACTTAGTCCCCTCACTTTTTGGTAACTTTATTCCACATATATTTAATCTTACTTATGCGGTACCGGGCGTGGAGATAGCCAGCATATGAGTTAATGAGGCGGACTACTCACACGCCCCGGTACCACTTTACCCTCCTACTCACCCATTTTCGGCGAGCAGCTCGCGTAGAACTGCGGCCCTCGTCGGCGACCTGCCGTCTAGCAGAATGGCAGAAGAGAAGGCCCGCGCCTTGTTTCGGAGCAGTGCCCGGCTAGGCGCGGGCCTGCTTTGCGCCTATGCGAGCAGACAGGGCAGGGTCGTCCGGCACGGGAGTAGGCGCAGCAGTGCTGAAATGCGGAGCTGCGCGCCGAAAGATGGTCTGTGAGTAGGAGGGGAAAGTGGGGTACCGGGGAGTGCGGATAGCCGCCTAAGTAATCTCATATGCGATGCTACTCCCACCCCGGTAGGCCGCCAATTAAGTAAATTTAAAATATAGTGGAATGAAAAGTTACCAGAAAAGTGAAAGGGGACGTGAGGATTAGCACCTTAAAAGCGGCTTCCTCAACGGTCCATTGATGCACCTACCACCCAATACTACCTTATAGGTAGATTTGTAGGTAGTAGGTGCCCTTTATTAAGAAACTGGCGTAGATTAAGTCATGCTTTCATTCCAGGATTCCCTACATACAAAATCAAACCACACTGGGCTCATTTACTAAGGGTCAAAACGCGCAGCTTCGTCGGGTTCCACGCAATTTTAGTTTGCGTGCGAATAGCCCTGGATTTTGGCGACAGGATTTGGACAAACGCGGAATTTAAAAAGGTTTTGTGTTCGCAAGATCAGCCACTCACATGCACCAGGAAGAAGAAGGTGAACTCGGCGGACATCGACGCAGAGCAGATCCAGGAAGGCCATACTGACACCACACATCTTAGTGAATTTGCGCCGTTGACTCCCAAATCCACGCTCGGCACAACGCTTACCTGCCCTGGAAACGCGACGAGGTATTTCGAACGGGTAAAGTATAATCTGCCCATCATGCCGTATAGAGTTGTATACCACAGTGGTGGTGAACCTCACTTATCGTTTAAGTTGAGACCATCCATGTTCAGTCTCTAAAAGCCAAGGTAAATCTTTCTATTTCATTATAAGTGTCTGTCATACAACGAAAATGTAATATATATAATAGAATAACTTTATAGTTGTATTGGTACTTAATGTAGGGTATTCACTTTAAAACTATACCCAGAGAATTTACTAACAAGTCTGCAAAAGTCACTAATTTACATAAGCCCCATAGAAATGTAAACATTTCTTGCGATATAATAGGATTATGCATTAATCATTTTTATGTTTATAGCTTATATTCACCTACACTTTAACAAGAATGTGGGCAAATAATTAGATTTGCTGCCTCTTGCCTCATCCCTATTCTGTGTTTAGTTAGACAAGTACACTGCTACAGCTTTCAGTTGCGTTCCCCTTTTTATAGTCAGTAAGTAGTTCTACCTTTGAGACATTGGCTGACAGGATGGTCATTAAGAATTATACAAATGTTCACAGTAGCAAATAATTTTTATGAAACAAAAAACAATGTCCCAAAAATGTATTTAAAGGAAAGTTCTACACATCCCGGATGAGGGTTGAAACTAATGCACACTACATGCTGGGTGTCCCTCTGGCAGATTCAGCCGTCTTCTTTAGTCTTATGCCTGGTTTTTCACCAAAAAGGCTTGACAAATTAAAAACTGATGCAAAATGAGGCCCAGAGCCCTGAGACTTATTTGCATTTACTTATTTAACATTTAATGTAAAAACCAATGGCAATCATAAAGTAGCTAAAAGAAGAGCAGACCTGCCAGAGGGGAGTTACACCAGATGTTAGGTGTGCTTGTTTGCAATCTACATCCTGGTGCTAGAGATCCTGTTACCTACTAACGACTGGCCCTTTTTTGTTTTTTAATTTCATTTATACAACTCCCCACCTTCACGAAAAATGCATGTGCGCGTTTTTCTGTGGAGTTTAGGATTTCTACAGGCTTTCACTGTGCCCCCAAATGACATGTCTTCTTTATTAGAATACATTTACAAACAATCTTTCTGTGGTAGGAGCTGGGGATGGGTGTCTTTTGTGTGACAATGTTTTCAATGCTAGCCATTTTAAGGAATGTACCAAACCTTTTTGATCAATTTTGAATTGAAGTTTTTAATTATTTTTCAAAAATGCAAAAAAGTGAACATTTTCGCTATGTGGGCGACTATCTATCTGTTCAGGTAAACGCAGGTGAAAAAAACCCATTTGGTATTTTTGCTAGAGAGTGGCTTTTTAGACATACGACGATACCAATGGGGGGCGCATTACTAGAGGGACCGATTCCCGAATTTCCCGACGGTATCACAAGATATTCCGATTGGCGCCGATTGTACAATCTGAATCCGCGAGGATTTGGCGAACGCGATCGGATGTGGCGCACGACGCTGGCGAGGCAGCGAGGTCGGAAAATCGGTGGGGAGCTGAAGGCCAGAACGAAACCGACGTATTCGGAAAAAACGCGCATTTAAAAACCGAAGAAATGTGCCGCTTGGGAAAGCGCTTACTTCACCTGGTCCAGCCTCGTGTTGGTATTCCGGTGCTGTTCGATGATTTTCAGACGCAGCTGGTAGCAACTAGCCTTTCAAAATCCCGTCCGAGAACCGAATAGCCTGTTACTACGACGAATGCACCGCTGTGATCTGCGACATGGGCGTGTAAGGTAAATCTCACCCAAGTGTGTTTATGATTTTTACTGTGTTATATTTATATCAGTTTCTGGGGAAAGGGGGGTGATTGAATTTTTGTTTTTTTGTTATAATTTTTTTTAACATTTTTTATTTTTACTATTTTCAGACTCCCTAATGTACTTTAACGTAGCTTATTGATCGATCCTACCATATATTGCCATATCACGTATGGCAGATATGGGGGTTTTTTTCCCGTCTTACAATGTGTGATCGCACATTGTAATGAAAGGGTTGGTTTAAAACAAGGACACTCGGGTCTTCGAAACGACCCGAGGCTGTGATGGCGACGGAGCGCTGCTCCTGATGACGTCACGGGGGAACAACGATCTTATTGAAGCCGTATTAAGCCTCTCCATGTAATACCGGCCATGCGGCGGGTAAGGGGTTAAATTACTCTCATAAGAGGGGTTCCATAAACTGAATATAAATATTCGATAGACAGTATGTGTTTACCCATCTTTCCCTCAGCCCTTAGGTGATATCATAAAGATTTCCTTAATAACTATCCCTGTTTATCATGACAATTTCATCTTAAATGACTTTAAATGAATATCAGTGGTATAGTAATAGACCTTTTAATCATCATTGCTAAGTGGAGAGGAAATGGAAGGAGTAATTCAGAATCTTCCTGAAGAATAATCCTGTATTTCTCTTTACCGCTGCTGTCACTCATCCTTACGTAATGGAAGGATGGAATAGTCTATGCCTTTAACATCCCTTTCCTTTAATCTCATCTATGCAGTCTAATAGACTCGAAGCATAGCAGTGTGTGGAAGGATGGTTTAGGGAATGCATTTCCCTCACAGTCTTTTAGAACACAAAATGTTGTGAGAACATTGAGCTGCTAAGATGGCTGAAAATGATGATTGGTGAGTGCAACAAGGCCTATTAACTGTTTTGTACTATTGTTTAGTGCCACATAATTCTATACATGGTGTCTCTATGCTTCTATTTGTGTGATATACTGTTGCTGTCGACATAATAATGTGATATAATATTATATACCGTGTGTAGTAAGTGTGTGTGTTGTAGATAGTACCATTGGGTCATTTTTTTACCTTAGAGTATATATATAGCATATTTAGTACATTTCAATATCTGAACAAGTGAAACAGCAAACAGGCCTCTAGTTTAGTTAGGTCACCTTATATTGTGATTATATAAGTAAACAGATTACTCCTGATCTGAAGTGTATAGATTTTCAGCTTAGACCAATCAATAGGTTATTGTAGAAAATCTATTCAGAGCAATTGTTTAAAATGTCAAGTGTTTCCCACTAGTTCCTATGAGGTGATCATCTAGAGTCAGTCGATCCATTCAGATCAGGAGTAGAAGGGCCAAATAAATTCTATTAATCTTCTTCCATGGTTTCTACAAACGTCACGCACAATGATCGCTGAATGGCTATGACACTAATTGTAGGCATTTGTGTTTATGATTAGAATTTTTAGAAATAGTTAAAACTATAACATTTGATACAAGTATTAATAATATGATTATTTGCCAAATTAGCATAGATTATCTACTATACATGATCATGATCAGCTTTAATCTGATGGAGTGCAATATGTGTATCAGTTTCCTTCAAGTTTTAAAAATAACAGACAAGGCAAGAGCAAGTGGCTGATTATAGAAAGTCATAACACTTCATCAGTTCATGCTGCTTGGGCATTAGAGTATGTATATATTTTTTAATGATGCATTCTAATTAAATTAAAGGGGTGTGCAATTCAAATTACCCCCTCCCATAATAAACTACTTCAAAATATCTAAATAAATTTCCTAAAGGGTTCATATTCAATGCGGCTGCAATCTTAAAATAAGTTTGTATACTTATATGCAACTCAACTGAGGTGAGTCAATCACAGTAAAGTGAGTCTGCCTCCCTGTTCTTGATGACAGGTCTCACGGCTGCCGCTATGGAAGTAGCACTTTGTGATGGTTTGCCAGTATTCAACTACAGACACTATACAGCTCCCTCTACTTTTCCCAAGGGCTCTATCAGGGTAGGAAATTTCCCTTGCTAGAAAGTTGAAAGCCAGAGACAGACAGTGTTGTTGTGTGTGACACGCCTCTGCTACTCATTAACCACTCCCTTAGAAAGGAGTGGGTGAGAGTGACAGGCTATATGAAGAAAAATCACCTCATGCTGCCCTCAAGATTCTCGTCAGAGAGTCACATGTCTCTCTCATTCTGACAGGGCTGGGTTAGCAGATTAGGAGAGAGGGTGGAACTGTATACTGCATGACTTTCGATCATGACCGGAACAGAGGACATCAATAGTCATTGTAAAGAATGGTGACCCATAATCCCATGGGCAGAAGCATCAGTTAAACATTTATAAAGACATCTAAAATGTACGGGTGTGGTGTTATGGAAGGGGGGAGTCACTGTGAAAGATTCTCTTTAAATGATTTTAATTAATACCGTAAATTAACTTTGCGGTAGAAGTACTGGAAAAGTTATACTTAGTAAATGATGAAATGAAAGTTTTTCTTTCACTTTTTTATGTTGCATTCTATGTTGCCAACAAGCACTCAACAAGCTTGTAACAAAAAGTAAAAATGTCACTTGGAAGACGGATCCCCATAATAGTATCAACCCATAGAATAAAGATACTTGATTATTAGGATTACAGTGAACACCAAAAAAAATGTTAAAAATCCAGTACAGAATTGAGGCTTTTCTACAATGACTGCATAAAAAAAAGTTCATACATTTCAACAATAGGGATACCAGCCTCAAAATGGTAACACTGGAAAAAAGCATCTCATTCCCGCAAAAAAATGCCATTGCATGGCCCCAATAATGGAGAAGCTAAAGTTTATAGCCTACAAAGGGGGCCAATGAGAAACTAAGCCTGGCAGTGCAGGCCTTTACGTTTGACTTGTGTTCACCCATAAAACTAGCAACATCCAGTGTGGGAGGTCTCTGTGATTGGTAGAAAGCGCCTAATTGTAAGATGAGTTTTCGATATACTCTTGAATAAGTGTAATTTAGTGCATAATGAACATATAACCGACAAATTTGTCATTCTAAATTTCACCTCCATTTCATTTAATTACTATGAAGACCTCAAGGGGTTAACACTTCATAAAAGTGTTTCTTTTCATTCTGAAAAATCGGAGGAAAACCGAAATAATCGATTGTAATCCTCCAGAGATTTCAAAAATATGAAAATATAAAGCTGAAATTTGGGAAATGGTATTCAGCAACACTATTTAGGTGGTGAAATCTATCAGCTTGAAACCGCGATGATTCTGAATTTCCAAAAAAAATGTTTAAAATTTGTGCTTTAAAAGTTTTTCTTTTTGGTAAATAAACTCAAAACTTGCCAGCCAAAATTACCACAAAATAAAGTACAACATGTGAGGAAAATACAATCTCATATCGCTTTGATAAGTAACAGTGTTCAAAAGTTATAAACCATATAAAGCAGACGCAGTCAGATACAAAAAAAGGGGCGGCCTTAAGGTATAAAATGGCTAGCCTTAAGTGTGTTAAACATAGTGTAATATGGTAGTTAGATTAAAACACTTTTATTTTAGTCCTTACAGTTCTTGTTAATATGTAGTTCAGTTAATGGTGTGTGTCCTTGTAAGGACATGAAGTGTGGAATTCAATTTGTTATATGAAGTGCATGGTTATAGCCTTCAGCACATTGGGCAGAAGACCTTAAGGTTCCATATGCTTTCAATTGCTGTCGGAAAATCCTTGCTCATCTAAATCATGTCATACCCATTCGCCCTTTCCATCCATTTCTTACCAAGACATATCGTACATGTTTAGAGTGTCATGTGTTTCAAAGGGGAGAGAAAGGAACTACCAGATATTTCTGTTATGTAAACACTACATAACGGCTAGGCCGCAGCCTCCAACTTATGCACAAGAACTACTCCAGATCATTAACATAATTCGAAGAAAAAGAGTACCGCGAGTTCATTTCATATACAACTTATGTCAATCTTTATTTATATCACATTAATTACACAGAAAGTAATCACGTAGATGTAATATTCACATACATAGATCTGCTGTATATAACTTTGTTGTAGATTAAGTGAGTGATATTAAATAAAGCTCGGAATAAGGTTTTTTTTATGAAAGTAAACAGTGGTACGTCTTTTCTTTTTGACTTGGTATTATACATATTTTGTTGCTGACTTTTCTAGTATAACAAAGGACAAGGCAATATGTGTGAATGTAATCCGAAAAATAAAAAGTTTTCCCAGTAGAGTGTCTCTAAGTAAACGTTCCTTTGAGGAGCCAAAACTATTTTGTGTCTAGTTTCCACTGGCACATACAGTAAAAGTAAAAATAGATGAATAGTTGTTCGGTGAAGATGTAGAGATCTTGGGGCAGGCAGAAAACTTATAACACGCAACTGGAAGTGGAACGGTTTGTCCTGAAACCAGATTGCGTTGACTACTATTCCAGTCCGGAAAACCTCTCTTCTCCAATTCTTTATATTTTCAGAACTGTCCACGAACTTTGCATTCTTTACAGGAATTTCACATGCTAAAACAGTTGAGCGACTTTTACATAAGGTGGATCGAAGCTGTGATTATCAGTGACATCTAATCCCATTGCCACCTTTATTTTCAATGGAAATTGGTAGACACAACCAGTTTTAAGAGTTTAGCTGTTTCTTACGTGAGTTTGTATATTTTTTGAGAAATGGAAAAGAGTTGATGTACAGTGTTTGCCAATTATTATTAGTGTAGAGGAAGTTGTCGTTAAAATGGATGCGTATCTGTGGTACTAATATTGTATATTTAACAGTGTCAACACATTACCCGTTTGTATTCTACAATAATAATCTCGACCATTTTTCTCATGACATTGAACCTAATGGAAGTAATTTTATTGATGGATTAGTCATTTAGAAAAAGGAGCACAAAATCAGTTAAGCAAATCTCTTAGTGGTAAATGTCAGGATGTGAATAGTTAAAATTCAGCTTTAATATGACCTTGTGGCTGATAGTGTTTGTGCATGTGTTTACTATAGTAAGAAGAAGGAAGGGAATTTTGTTAAAACTTCCTCAACTGTAAATACCGCAGAGACTTCCTCTTTATTGTTTTATCTACTGCAATATGTGTGAAGGGGTAAGAGAAAGGAAGGAACCACACGATAAAGCAACTGTGGACTTAGGTCGATTGAAGTTAGAACATTATCGTACATATTAAATGTTTCACTTGCATAAATGAACGAAAAGTGTACACCCTGTTATAGGGTGAATTAGGGTTCTTTGTGTTCATTTTTTAACCAGTATGAACTCAAGCCACCTGCTTTAAAAATGTAGCTTCCTCATTCAACATGGTAGGATGATCATCAAGCATTGGGATAGGAAAAAAACTTGCACTGATTCAACCCAATATCTTTCCATGTATTTCACTATCACATGCCATGCCATGAAGAGAATGATTACTTCTCCATAAAGGCTATGAGTCTGTGACTATCAGTTCATAGCTATAGTGATGGGCAACAGTGATTACTAAGGAAATTTGTTAGGAACAAAAGCTCAAATCAATCACAATATGCTCTGGTCTGAAAAGCATGGGTGAAACAAACATATTGACAGGCGTCCTCGGTTAACGTACAAATACAATAGGTCTGTAAGTTTGTTCTTAAGTTTAATTTGTATGTAAGTCAGAACTGTATTTTTATCATTGTAACCACAGTCAAAAACTGTTTATGGTCGCACTGTACAGTAAATTACAATATCCAAGAGGTCTATTTGTAACTAGGGCTCGTGTGTGTAAGTCGAGGTGGTTTTAAAGAGGGGACCCCAACCCTCCTATTGTTTGAGAAATGCTGGCTGACACTAACAAAAGTTGAAGCCTCTAAAAAAGCTTAAATGCCTTCTTATAAAAGAGTAACATGATAGACTTTAGTCATTCCGTCGCCTCCACTCACCCCTGTCACCTGTACTTTCGCGCAAAACATCCCTATCGAAAAGGAACCCTATGTAATCTCTTGGAATGGTCTTATTTCAACTGTAATAAACATAAAGAATGTAACTACAGTCCTTGAAACAAGATATAATGTTATATAGAACACCCTCTATATGTTAAGGAAAGTCATAAAAATAGTCCTAAGAAGTTCTTTATAATTAGGTAATTGGTAGAATTGACAACATTTAAACAAAATGGTGCTATTTAAAGGGTATAAGGTCATAGTCACACAAATCGTACACTATGAAATAATACTCAAAAAGCGAAAAAATTCAAGAAATTTAACTATTTAGCAGAAGTTGACAGTGTCAATGCTCAGGGCAAAACCCAAGAGTTAATTCAGACAACATGAACTCTATGATGTATTAGATGCTTAAGTTATACTGGGACCATCGGGCACTGTGAAAGTGCAGTCAGACTGTGGACATCAAGAGTTTTATAGAGTGGAAAGACTTCCAAGATCTCTGCTTGTTCTTTTTGAGACTAAAGGAAGTGTTCAATCAGTGATGGAAGCTATCACTATGGCAACACTGGGTTCCAAGGACAAATAGCCATCGGTGGCTCCCAAAGGTTAGTATGCAGGACGACGGATCGTACTCGTGTGGGCGGGCACCATCTAACGGTGACTTATGGTGATGGGGACGAGGTGCCGGCGCCACAGAAAAATACCTATGGTAGGAACCACTGCAGAAAATACCTATGGTACGGACCACTGCAGAAAATACCTATGGTACGGACCACTGCAGAAAATACCTATGATAAGAACCACTCAACAAATACCTATGGTAGGAACCACTCAACAAATACCTTCGCAAGATCAAGCACTCACATGCACCAGGAAGAAGAAGGTGAACTCCGGCGGACCTCGACGCAGCAGCGACACAGGAAGGAACTCGGACACACAATCTTAGTGAATCGCGCCGGATCCAAATCCACGTCGGACAACGCACCGCGGAAACGCGACGGGACCGGGTAAGTAAATCTGCCCCATCATGCCGTCATTTAGATTGTATACCACAGTGGTGGTGAACCTCACTATTGTTTAATTGAGAACCATGTTCAGTCTCTAAAAGCCAAGTAAATTTCTATTTCATTTAAAGTGTCTGTATACAGAAAATGTAATATATATCATAGAATACTTTTATAGTTGTTATGTACTTATGTAAGGTATTCACTAGTAAACTATAACCAAATTTACTAACAAGTCGCAGTCACCTAATTTTACATCCCCATAAAATGTATAACTTTCTTGCATTAATAAGATGCATTAATATTTTA
Source organism: Engystomops pustulosus (assembly GCA_019512145.1). Classification (NCBI taxonomy): domain Eukaryota; kingdom Metazoa; phylum Chordata; class Amphibia; order Anura; family Leptodactylidae; genus Engystomops; species Engystomops pustulosus. The sequence goes on from CM033641.1 coordinate 199,024,195, forward strand.
TGTTTATAGAATTACTACACTTTTAAAAGAATGTTGGCTAAATATTAGATTTGCTGCCTTCTGCTCAATCCTCTATTCTGTTTTCATTAGACAAGTCACACTTGCTACAGCTTTTCAGTTGCTTCCCTTTTTAGTAGTCAGTAAGTAGTTCTCCTTTGAGACATTGGCTACAGATGGTCATTAAGAATTATACAATATGTTCACAGTCAGCAAATAATTATGAATAAAAAACAATTCCCAAAATGTATTTAAAGGAAATCTACCACCTGGATGATGGGTTGTAAACTAAGCACACTAACATGCTGGTGTGTGCCCTCTCTGGCAGTAGCGCTCTTCTTTTAGCTTCTTATGCCCTGGTTTTTACACAAAAAGGCTTACAAATTATGCAAATGAGCCCAGAGCCCCTGAGACTTATTTGCATACTTTATTTAACCATTTAATGTAAAAACAATGGCATAAAGTAGCTAAAAGAAAAGCAGATCCTGCCAGAGGGGGCGCACACCAGCATGTCAGTGTGCTTGGTTTGCAATCCTACATCCTGGTGCTAGATATCCTTTAACCTCTTAACGACCTGGCCCTTTTTTGTTTTTTTCATTTCCATTTATCACTCCCCACCTTCAAAAAACTGCATTTGCGCCGTTTTCTTGTGGGTTTGGATTTTACAGCTTTCACTGTGCACCCCAAATGACATGTCTTCTTTATTAGACATACATTTACAAAAATCTTTCTGTGTATGGAGCTGTGGATGGTGTCATTTTGTGTGACAATGTTTTCAATGCTACCATTTTAAGGACTGTACAACTTTTTGATCACTTTTGAATTGAATTTTTTATATTTTTCAAAATGCAAAAAAGTGACATTTTCATCTTTGGGCACTATTCTCCGTTACAGGGTTAAACCCAGTGAAAAACCATTTTTGTATTTTGATAGAGAGGGCCTTTTTAGACACAGCGATACCTAATGGGGGCCATTTACTAAGGGCCCGATTCACGTTTTCCCGACGTGTTACCCGAATATTTCCGATTTGCGCCGATTGTACCTGAATTGCCCCGGGATTTTGGCGCACGCGATCGGATTGTGGCGCATCGCCGCTGGCATGCACGCGACGGAAATCGGGGGGGGCGTGGCCGAACGAAAACCCGACGTATTCGGAAAAAACGCCGCATTTAAAAACCGAAAATGTGCCGCTTGGGAAGCGCTTACCTTCACCTGGTCCAGCTCGGTGTATTCCGGTGCGTTCAGATGATTTTCAGCGCAGCAGGAACTACCTTCATAAATCCCGTCCGGACCCGAATCCTGTTCAGAGAATGCACCGCTGGATCGCGAATGGGCCGGGTAAGTAAATCTGCCCCAATGTGTTTATGATTTTTACTGTTTATTTATATTTATATCAGTTCTGGGGAAAGGGGGGTGATTTGAATTTTTATGTTTTTTTGTTATAATTTTTTTTTAACATTTTTTATTTTTACTATTTTTCAGACTCCCTAGTGTACTTTAACCGTAGCTTATCTGATCGATCCTACCATATACTGCCATACTACGGTATGGCAGTATATGGGGGTTTTTCTCCTCGTTCATTACAATGTGCTGATCGCACATTGTAATGAAAGGGTTAAAACAAGACAACCTCGGGTCTTCGAAAGACCCAAGGCTGTCGTGGCGACGGATCGCTGCTCCCCGATGACGTCACGGGGAACAACGATCTTATTGAGGCCGTATAAGCCTCTCCATGTACCGGCACCCGGCATGCGGCGGTAAGGGGTTAAATTTCTCTCATAAGAGGGGTTCCTATAAACTAGACATAGAAATATCATATCATAGACAGTATGTGTTTACCCATGTATTCCCTCAGCCCTTATGTGATATCATAAAGATTTTTCCTTAATACTTATCCATGTTTTATCATGACAATTTCATCTTAATGACTTTAAATGAATATCAGTGGTATTAGTAATAGACCTTTTTAATCATCATTGCTAAGTGGAGAGGAAATGGAAGGAGTAATTCAGAATCCTTTCCTGAAGAACTAATCCTGTGATTTCTCTTTACCGCTGCTGTCACTCATCCTTACGTAATGGAATGGAATAGTCTATGCCTTTAACATCCCTTTCCTTTAATCTCATTAATGCAGTCTAATAGACTCCTGAAGACATAGCATTGTGTGGACTGGATGGTTTAGGGAATGCATTTCCCTCACAGTCTTTTAGCAACACAAAATGTGTGAGAACTATATGAGGCTGAAATCTGATGTGATTGGTGAGTGCACAAGGCATATTAACTGTTTTGTACTAGTGTTTAGTGCACATAATTCTATACATGGTGTCTCTATGCTTCTATTTGTGTGATATACTCGAGCGGTTTCTGTTGCTGTCTACATAATAATGTGATATAATATTATATACCGTGTGTAGTAAGTATATGGTGTTGTAGCTAGTATTCCTATTGGGTTCATTTTTTTTTACCTTAGAGTATATAATATAGCATATGTAGTACATTTCAATATCATACACAAGTGAAACAGCAAACAGGGCCTCTAGTTTAGTTAGGTCACCTTATATTGTGATTATATAAGTAAACAGGATTACTCCTGATCTGAAGTGTATAGATTTTCAGCTTAGACCAATCAATAGGTTTATTGTAGAAAATCTATTCAGAGCAATTGTTTAGAAATGTCAAGTGTTTCCCACTAGTTCCTATGAGGTGATCATCTAGCGTCAGTCGATTCCATCAGATCAGGTAGAAAGGGCAAACTAAATTCTATTAATCTTCTTCCATGGTTTTCTACAAACGACACGCACCATGATCGCTGAATGGCTATGACACTAATTGTAGGCATTTGTGTTTAGGGTAGAATTTCTTAGAACATAGTAAACTATAACATTTTATACAAGTATTTAATAATATGATTATTTGCCAAATTAGCATAGATTATCTACTATACATGATCTGATTCAGCTTTAATCTGATGGAGTGCAATATGTGTATTCAGTTTCCTTCAAGTTTTAAAAATGAAACAGACAAGGCAAAGCAATGGGCTGGATTATAGAAAGTCATACACTTCATCAGTTCATGCTGCTTGGTGCATGAGATGTATGTATATATTTTTTAATGATGCATTTCTAATTAAATTAAAGGGGACGTGCAATTCAAATTACCCCTCCCATAATAAATACTTCATAAATATCTAAATAAATTTCCTAAAGGGTTCATTTCCATGGCTGCAATCTTAAAAATAAGTTTGTATACTTATATGCAACTCACCTGAGGTGAGTTCAATCACAGTAAGTGAGTCCTGCCTCCCTGTTCTTGATTGACAGGTCTCACGGCTGCCGCTATGGAAGTAGCACTTTGTGATGGTTTGCCAGTATTCAACTACAGACCTATACAGCTCCCTCTACTTTTCCCAAGGGCTGCTATCAGGGGTAGGAAATTTTCCCTTGCTAGAAAGTTGAAAGCCAGAGACAGACAGTTGTTGTGTGTGACACGCCTCTGCTACATCATTAACCACTCCCTTAGAAAGGAGTGGGTGAGAGTGACAGGCTATATGAAGAAAAATCAACCTCATGCTGCCCTCAAGAATTCTCTTCAGAGAGTCACATGTCTCTCTCATTCATGACGGGGCTGGGTTAGCAGTATTAGTGAAGAGGGTGGAACTGTATACTGCATCTGCTCACTTTCATGACCGGAACAGAGGACATCAATAGTCATTGTTGAAAGAATGGTGCCCCTAATCCCATGGGCAGAAGCATCAGTTAAACATTTATAAAGACATCTAGAATGTACGGTGTGTGGTTTATGTGGAGGGGGGAGTCACTGATGAAAGATTCTCTTTAAATGATTTTAATTACCGTAAATTAACTTTGCGGTAGAAGTACTGGAAAAAGTTACTACTTAGTAAATATGAAATGAAAGTTTTTCTTTCACTTTTTTATGTTGCATTCTATGTTGCCAACAAGCCATCAACAAGCTTTGTAACAAAAAAAGTAAAAATGTCACTTGGAAGACAGTATCCCCATAATCGTATCAACCCATAGAATAAAGATAACTTGATTATTAGGCTATACAGTGAACACCAAAAAAAAGTTAAAAATCCAGTACAGAATTGATGCTTTTCTACTAATGACTGCTAAAAAAAAGTTCATACATTTTCAACAATAGGGGATACCAGCCTCAAAATGGTAACACTGGAAAAAGCATCTCATCCCGCAAAAAAATGCCATTGCATGGCCCCAATAATGGAGAAGCTAAGATTTTATAGCCTACAAAGGGGGCCAATGAGGAAACTAAAATCCTGGCAGCTGCAGGCCGCTCCTTCCCTTCTGCACCTTGCTGTTCACCCATAAAACTAGCAACATCCAAGTGTGGGGGGTCTCTGTACTTGGGAGAAATTGAATAATTGTAAGATGGGTTTTCTTTTTTATCTTTTGAAAATGTGTAAATTTTAGTGCTAAATGAACATATAACCGACAAAATTTGTCCATTCTAAATTTCACCTCCATTTTCATTTAATTACTATGAAGACCTCAAGGGGTTAACAAGCTTCATAAAAGTTGTTTCTTTTCATTCTGAAAATACGGAAAACCGAAATTCGATTTGTAATCCTCCAGAGATTTCAAAAATTATGAAAATATAAAGCTGAAATTTGGGAAATGGTATTCAGCAACTTATTTAGGTGGTAAATCTATCAGCTTGAAACCGCGATGATTTCGAATTTCCAAAAAAAATGTTTAAAATTTTGTCTTTAAAAGTTTTTTCTTTTTTTGGTAAATAAACTCAAAACTTGCCAGCCAAAATTTACCACTAAAATAAAGTACAACATGTGAGGAAAATACAATCTCATAATCGCTTTGATAAGTAACAGTGTTCAAAAGTTATAACCATATAAAGCGACGCAAGTCAGAATACAAAAAAAGGGGCTGAGCCTTAAGCTATAAAATGGCTACGCCCTTAAGTGGTTAACAATGCTAATATTGTGTTAGATTAAACACTTTTATTTTATCCTTACAGTTCTTGTTAATATGTAGTTCAGTTAATGAGTGTGGTCCTTGTAAGGACATGAAGTGTGGAATTCAATTTGTTATGAAGTGCATGGTATAGCCTTCAGCACATTGGAGAAGACCTAAGGTTGCCATATGCTTTCAATTGCTGTCGGATAAATCCTTGCTCATCTAAATCATGTCCTACCCATTCGCCCTTTCCATCCATTTCTTACCAAGCATATCGTACATGTTTGAGTGTGCATGTGTTTTCAAATGGGAGAGGAAAGTAACTACCAGATATTTCTGTTAAACACTACATAACGGGCTAGGCCGCAGCCTCCTACCTTATGCACAAGAACTACTCCAGATCATTAACATAATTCGAAAGAAAAGAGTACCGCAGTTCATTTCATAATACAACTTATGTCAATCTTTATTTCATATCACATTAATTACAACAGAAAGTAATCACAGTAGATGTAATATCACATACATAGATCTGCTGTAATAACTTTCTGTTGTAATTAATGTGATATAAAATAAAGCTCGACATAAGGTTTTTTTATGAAATAAACAGCGGTACTCTTTTCTTTTTCTTTGGTATTATACATATATTTTTGTTGCTGACTTATCTCTCAGTATAACAAAGGACAAGGCATGTGTGAATGTAATCCGAAAATAAAAAGTTTTCCCAGTAGAGTGTCTCTAAGTAAACTGTCCCTTTTGAGGAGCAAAACTATTTTTGTGCTAGTTTCCACTTGGACCTACAGTATAAAGTCAAAAATATATGATAATAGTTGTGGTGAAGAGAGAGAGAGATCTTGGAGGTCAGAAAACTTCAACACCGCAACTGGAATGGAACGGTGTCCTGAATCCAGATGTGCTGTTGACCTATTCCAGTCCGGAAAACCTCTCTCTTCTCCAATTCTTATATTGTCAGAACTGTCCACGAACTTTGCATTCTTTACAGGAATTTCACATGCTAAACAGTTGAGCGACTTTTACATAAGTTGGAATCGAAGCTGTGATTATCAGTGACATCTAATCCCATTGCCACCTTTATTTTTCAAAATGGAAATTGGTAGACACAACCAGGTTTTATAGAGTTTAGCCTTTTCTTACGTGAGTTTGTATATTTTTTGAAGCACTGGGAAGAGTTTGATGTACAGTGTTTGCCAATTATTATTAGCGTAGGTAGGGAGTTTCTGTAAATGGGATGCAGTATCTGTGGTACTATATTGTATATTTAACAGTTGTCAACACATTCACCCTTTTGTATTCTACAATAATAATCTCGACCATTTTTCCTACTGACATAGAACACTAATGGAAAGTAATTTTATTTGATGGATTTAGTCATTTAGACAAAGGAGCACAAAATCAGTTAAAGCAAATCTCTTAGTGGTAAATGTCAGGATGTGAATAGTTAAATTCAGCTTTAATATAGCCTTGTGGCTGATAGCTGTTTGTGCAGTTGTTACTATAGTAAGAAGAAGGAAGGGAATTTGGATTAAAACCTTCCTCAACTGTAAATACCGCAGAGACTTTCCTTCTTTATTGTTTTATCTCATGCAATATGTGTTAAGGGGTAGTAGAAAGGCAGGAACCACAGATAAAGCAACTGTGGACTTTAGGTCGATTGAAGTAACTATTATCGTAATTTAAATGTTTCACTTGCATTAAATGAACAGAAAATGTGTACACCCTGTTATAGGTGAATTAGGTTTCTTTGTGTTCATTTTTTTAACCAGTAGAACTCAAGCCACCTGCTGTAAAAATGTAGCTTCCTCATTCAACATGGTGGTGATGATCATCAGCATTGGGAAGGAAAAAAACTTGCATGATTCAACACCAATATCTTTCCATGTATTCTACATATACACATGCCATGAAAAGAATGATTTACTTCTCCAGAAAGTGACTATAGTCTGTGACATCCAGTTCTATAGTTATAGGTGAGGCAACAGTGATTCTAAGGAAATTTGTTAGGAATCAAAGCTCAAATCAATCACAATGGGGCAGATTTATCAAGTGTCTGAAAGTCAGAATATTTCTAGTCGCCCATGGCAACCAATCACAGCTCCCCTTTAAAATATTCATGAGCACTGGTAAAATGAAAGCTGAGCTGTGATTGGTTGCCATGGGCAACTGGAAATATTCTGACTTTCAGACAGCTTGATAAATCTGCCCCAATATGTCTCTTTTCCAAAACGTGGGTGAAAAACATTTTACAGGCAGTCAAGATACGTTCAAGATAGGTTCTGTAAGTTTGTTCTTAAGTTTAATTTGTATGTAAGTCAGAACTGTATATTTTATCATTGTAACCACAGTCAAAATTTTTTGATCTCAGTGTAGCCTGGGGCAAAAGTACAATAAATTACCAATATCCAGAGGTCTATTTGTAACTAGGGGTTGTCTGTAAGTCAGGTGGTTTTAAGTAGGGGACCACCTGTATAACATATTCACTTATTAAAAAAAGTGTAATTTCCATTGTTTGGAGAAATAGCTGGCTGACAACAACAAAAGTTGAAGCCTCTAAAAAAAGCTTATATGTCTTCTTATAACAAGAGTAACATTGAAGCTTATGTCATTCCCCTCGCCTCTACTCACCCCTGTCACCCTGTCATTTCGCAATAAACATCCCTTATCTGAAGGAAATGAACATCTTCGAATGGTCTTCTTTCAACTGTAATAACATAAAAATGTAACTACAGTCCTTGAAACAAGTATATAGCTCTTATATAGATACACCCTATATTGTTTTACATATCAAGAAGTCATAAAAATAGTCCTAAGAAGTTCTTATAATTAGGTAAATTTGGTAGAATTGACAAAATTTAAACCAAAATGTTGCTATTTAAAGGGTTATAAGGTCATAGTCGGGAGCACCACTGACAATGCCAAAGTGGAAAAGATTGACCATAATTCAAAACATTATAACACTGCTTATTAACTAACACTTTATACCAATTATCAGTGGTGGAAATCTATTTCAGATGGTTTTGCAGTCACAAGACCTGGATTGACTCAACCATAAAGTCCTCTGTATGCTATTTATCCAACACCTAAAGTTTGGCTAAAATTAGGTCTTGTAAAGTTATAAAGAAGAGTGGACCAAAATTCTTCTTGACTGATGCAAGAGACAAATGGGGTTCTACAGCAAGTGATGAATAAAAGTAATTGCTGATTAAAGTGGTACTACAAGATAATGAAATCCTTCATTTAAGAACATATGGCTTTTCAATATTCTGTGGAATCTGTTGTATGATGGTCCTTTGAAGCTGTATTTACTTAATTTTAAGACCTAGCTAAAAACTGACATTTATTTTATTTTGTTCTGAAAAATAAAACCATGGAATTCAAAGAGGTTGTACTTATTTTTTCCTATGATCCTGTGTATCCATAAAGTCTACTGCCCATATGTTTAGGATATTTTTAGACTTATTTGTGAGGCTATCAGAGTATTGATACCTGGATACTGATTACAACTCAGTACAAATATGTTTTTATTTATAAAACACATAGAAGAAGACCAGTCTCACTTATTGTACAGTGCTCCTTGAAATGCTGAGGTTCTGGAAGTCAAGACACAAACAATCTGATTATTATTATCATTATTCTGATCCCGAAAAATCTCTTTAATATAAGTTCTATTGTACACACGCTTATACTGCATATTTTATTGATGCCCTACTGTGAACAAAAAAGATAAATGTATACAACATGTCAAAGGACTATACCTGATGCACATGCTTCTGTAAACAACCTCTGTGATTCCCAAGATCTCAGCCAGAGAAACCTAATGTAAATTAGAAAGTTAAACTACTGAATCAAATGACAGCTATTTCTTGATCTCAGAGAAGTGTTCCACTGTTACAATGCTAGGAAGTCACGTTTGAGCACACACTGCTACAAATATGTATTGGCAAAAGCACGTCTTGTTTCTTTTTGTCCAGGTGTAGTGAAAGAGCTCAGTCATCATTGCTCAAACAGCAGCAGCTTATATAAACATTAGGTAATGCTGCTGGAGATTACATGCAGAATGCTGGATCTGATGAGCTCAAATATAAGATAGGCTGTGCAGTATAATATTTGGGATTAGAATCCTAATCTCTTTAGGGAAAGTGTGCAGTATCAGCAGAACAGACCTACAACTCTGTGCAATAAAACTTGACTCAAAGAAACAAGTTTTATTATAAATTCCACCTTAAATCTTAATGGGGAAGAGGTGATTTTAAATGTGACAAAAACAGATTATTCTTGATGAACGTGAATGCTGATTCTGGGACTTATCTGGAATATGTGCTAACTCTGCTACCCAGATGGTTCATAGATCTCCAAATGTTTTACTAGATATTTGAAAATGAAAATAAAATGAATACATTTCATAAGGACTATGACTTGCAATTCCTAATAATGAACAGCTCATCTCCCTTTATGAAGTTTACTGTGATGTTGTCATATTGACAAACAATTTTATAAATTTCCTTCTGGGAGCATTGTGAGGATTATGGTTAGTCTGGCGTGATATGTTCTTCCCTCTGCTACCTGTCTCCCTTGAGTGGTGGATTGCTCTTTATTCTGCTTTTGGCATGAAAGATTAACATGCAATGCAGGCCCCGTGTACAATCTGACCAGCTCCCTCCTGGCAGTACATGTGGGCTTGTTTCCTGCCTAGTGATAGACACTTAGTAATCGGAAAGAGAAACAATAAAAAAATAATAATAAGATTCAATTCACTGCGGTATTGATAATAAAATCCTATATTTAAAAAAATATATACAAAAATAACCTTTTGTTTCTTGTTTTAAATGTTTGATCTGATTTTAACAAAAACAGCAACAGAAAACAAAAGATGCCCTCACTGTTATAATACATGCTTATATGTTTATGATGTAATTGTTCTGTTTCTTTGAGTGAATACACGTTTGAGTATTTCAAATTTTTTACAAACAGAATTTAAAGGGTTTCTCTTAAATGCAACCCCATACCTTCCAACTTCCCAAAAAGGAGACACAAAAGATGCAAAAGGAAATACTGCATATTCTCGAATATAAGTACAACCCCCACTCTTCATATACTCAAGCATATAAAAAAATTAAATTAGTACTCACCCTCTAGCGCTGACCACCAGCGTCCTCTTCTGCCTCCATCACCTCTATAGGTTCCTGGACTCATCCCAGCATATCTATGCAATGTGCCTGCTGAGGTCATAGTTTGTTACTACATGGGAGACCTTTATCTAAACATTCACCCCTCCACTACATTTACCCATACACATTAGACAGTGCATGTACTACATGGAACACCATTCATCTAAATGGTCACCACTGTACTACATGTACCCTACAGTAGACCTTGCATGTTTTAAAAGGGAGACCATCTAAATGGTCACCCCTGTATGTCATTTACCCTGCAGCAAACCCTGGATCTACTATATAGTAGACCATCCATCTAAACAATCACCACTGTACTTCATTTATACTGCAGTAGACCCTGTACTACATGGGAGACCATTAAACTGTCACCACTATAATTTCTCTGTAACAGACCATGCATATACTACATAGGAGACCATTACATGTAGACCATTCCTCTAAACATTCACCACTGTAATACATTTTCCCTGTAGCAAACCACGCATGTACTACATGGGAGACCATTAATCTAAATGGTCACCACTATATTTCCCTTTTAGAGACTATGCATATACTACAATAGAGACTATTCACCTAAATGGTCAGCAATTTACTTTACTTTCCTGTACAATTCTTCTGTTTCAGACTGTGCATGTAATTACATAAAAGACCATTCATCTAAATAGTCCCCACAGTGCCACATTGCCCCCAGTAGCAGAAACTGCAGGGCAAATAGACACTCACTGTAACAATCCAGCTCACCCAATTGGCCACGTTTTGCTTTGTCAGCATGGATGTAAAGTCCTCCACACTATGTGGATAGTGTGACTAGCCATAAGTAAAGGTGTATAGTATACCAGATTTTTACTTGATGTGTTCTCTGTATTTACATATGAATTAATAAAGGAGCAAGCTGTTTTTATGGAACTTAATGTTTCAAACCTTTTTCATTAATGTATATAGACAACTCTGCTGATTCTCTAGAGTCTGATAGCTGGGCATAAAGCAGTTCTTTTCATTTTTTGATTGTGGAGATAACACCATGAGCCACAAGTGAATATTAATATACTACTGTAGCAAAGGGCTGCATTTCTGTATTAAAACTAGATGGCAAGAAATCGATTCCAGCCTTTGAAACTCCACCTTCAAATTGTGCAACCCAAACAATTCTTCTAATTGTGGACAACTGTGATACACATTGGGGCTGATGCTATGGATGGGTGTAAAAACGTTCTTAAGTGAATTGATGACAATGTGGTTTAGAAAAAGTGAAAAATCTTGCAATCCTACACGATTAGACATGCATTGTGAAGGAAATGTTAGAGACTGTGACACTCATTAACACTGCAAAGGAAACTTGGTACAGAGAGTGTTAGTTACAGTAATTCAAGATGTTTCGAGGAAAGCAATAGTTTCTTTTCACCTTGTATACAATTAATAACAGGAGTTTTTAGTTACACATCCCTCCAATTGTCCTGCTTTGACACAAAAGATAAATGGCTCTCAGGCAAGAACACAATCAGTATGTTGAAGTATCCTTGTACGGGGGCAATTCAGAAACAAAGTATAGTAAGCCATTGCGAGGCAGGATTGTATAATACTTCATTACATTCTTCATATTCTAATAATCCCTCTCGATTATAAACACGCCGGATAAGTACACTGGAGAGGAATCGGGCATTGATTGTATTAAGGGAAACACTCTTTGTTTAAACTCTTTCATATTTCAATTACTATTATTATAACAAACAAGAAAATGATAATGTAAACCCTTTAATGATATAAACATCGGCCCAAAAAACAACATATTAACATAAAAACGACAAACCAAGTTGCATTAAAATGTTTATTTTTACTGCTGAGGGATTAGAGAAATGTTTGCGCTGGGTTTAGAGCATGCAAATATTAGATATTGCTCTTAAATTATGTATTTGAGGAGAAGCTTAAATCTAAGATCTGTTTTTCAACTTTATGCATTCTGAATGTTACATTTTGCTTCTTTTTAATCATCTAAATCTCAAGCTTTAGTTGTTGACCAAGGATAGCAGAGGCTAAATAAAATGTGCCATGTCAGCTGAGCTGTCTCTCCTCTATTTTTCAGCACAAATTGAAGTCATACCATGCAAAATTTGTGGAGATAAATCTTCAGGAATCCACTATGGTGTCATCACTTGTGAAGGTTGCAAGGTAAGAGTAAGCGTAAATGAAGAATGCTGTATTTGTTAGGTATTATCTGCTTCTGTTATAACATGTAGGTATAACTTGTAGACTTTTCAACAGAATTCTCTTCACAGAATGTACATATATTCAACTATAATCTGCGCCAATTTTTTTGGCACAGGTTATAAAGAATTTGGCTGTCAGAATTGCCACTGCCCTAGCCCACCTTGTTCTATGCCTGCATGCCTTGACCTGACAGATTTACGCACTAGAATTTTTTTTTAACCAGTTCGCGACCGCCCGCCGTGTATTCCGTGTATTCACGGGCTGAGCCCTCTCCATAGCTTACCGGTAACACTCGCGATCGGTGTTACTAAAATTTCAAATCACCCCCCTTTCCCTAGAACTGACATAAATATAAATAAACAGTAAAAATCATAAACACATTAGGTATCGCCACGTCCGAAAATGCCCGATCTATCAAAATATGATAGCGGTTTTTCGATGCGTTTAACCCCGTAACGGAAAATAGCGCACAAAGTCGAAAATGGCACTTTTTTTCCATTTTGAAAAATATTAAAAAATCTATAAAAAGTGATCAAAAGGTCATACAGTCCTAAAAATGATATCATTGAAAATATTATCAAATTTCGCAAAAAATGACAGCTCCATACACCAAAGTATAAAAAAGTTATTAGCGCCAGAAGTTGGCAAAATCAAAAAATTAATTTTTGTACAGGAGGTTATAATTTTTGTAAATTTATGAAAACATTATAAAACCTATACAAATTTGGTATCCTCTTAATCGTACCGACCCAAAGAATAAAGTAGACATGTCATTTGGGGCGCTCAGTGAAAGATGTAATTTCCAAGCCCACAAAAAAATGGCGCAAATGCGTTTTTTCACCATTTTCACTGCATTTGGAATTTTTTTCCCCGCTTCCGAGTACATGGCATGGAATATTTAATACCATCACTATGAAGTGCAATTTGTTACGCAGAAAACAAGCCATCACACAGCTCTTTATGTGTGAAAATAAAAATGTTATAGATTTTTGAAGGTGGGGAGTGAAAAATGGACATGAAAAAACAGGAAAGAGCCCGGTCCTTAACCGGTTAAAATGCAAGTATGTTTTCTAGGAAGGGACAAGGAAACCATTGCCTATTGGCTCCCATGTAAGACAGCCCCTTGACATCAAGCATGACTTTTTCAGAAAGTCTAAAGACATAATGCAGGATAAAAGCCAAACCAGTATATCTATTTCATAAGGAACAGATTTCCAACTGTAGGCAGAAATGTTTTTGCATCTCTTTAGTATAAAGAACTGGTATGGCAGAGTTAGACAAGGAACAGCTCTCCTTCCACAGACTTAAAGCGTAACTGTAAAGCTATAGTGATTTTACCAAATTATTATATGTGATTCCCTCTTTAAAAGCAAACAGAACTATGCCTACGTTGTGCTGCTCGTTCTTTTCTTTCCAAAGTTATGGTATTTTCAGTTCTGAGAGTGTTTGACAAATAACTTTCTCACCAGAGGTGAAGTGGGCGGAGACTGATATCTGTCAGTCTATGCCCTTATGCTGAGGCCAGTTAACTTGCCCACAGATCCCATGATGCCTTGTGTTCTCTCTCAAAGTAATTTAGCATTAAATTTATTTAGTTTCCCAGAATTAAATCCAGTGAACACTGAACAGTGCACATGCAGGATGTATATGATGACTAGCCTGGAAGCTTCCATCACATGGAGGAATGGGGAGCATGTAATAAGTGGTAGAAATCATAAGTAACCAGTTACATGCAGTCTATACCCTGTGCTGTGTGAGTAGAAAGGGTTAACAGCTGATCTGGACAGAGCTGATACTGCCGATGACAAGATGGGGGAAGGGAGCAGTGAAAAGAGCAGAGACAGACAGAGAAACCTTTGTAGAATCACAGATTGGATGGAGGTACTGATAGGGAACAGGGAGATCTTGTACCTTACTATTCTGTGCAGGAGACATCTGAATACACATCCAACTCTGCTAAATTCACTCCTCTTTTGTGATCAGGGAGCAGCAGCCCCTCCCCTCCCATGAATAGTTTGCTTACACTGTGTTTCTCTGAAGGATTCCAGGGCTTATCAGCACATGGAGAGGAGGCAACCATTGCAGCACTAAGGTAATCTGAGGGGGATAGCAAGGAAACTACTGTATATAGGTAATAAAGATAATAGGCAAAGTTGTTTTACATCCCAAGAGCTATTGATTTGTGGAAAACTAAAAAAACCTTTACAGTTACTCTTTAATAAAGACAACCAACAAAGGCTATCTTGCAAATCTCCATTAAGAGAGCTCTTACTTCCCAAACCTAAAATTTCCACAAAAATAAACTACCTTTAAGACACTTTCATTACTACTATTGGAAAGGAGTGTGGATTATTGAGAAACGGTGGGGCTTCAGATGAGTAGGCCTGGGCTAAGTTGCAACAATATGTACCAAAGATCCCCTGCACATAAACATGTCAGAACAGTGACAACTGTTACAATGGCAGTGCTGCTGTATGGCCGGCCGACAGGGAATCCTTGCCTCTTATATCACTATGCTGTCTGAGAGATCTAACCAGCACACAGATCCATTTCCACAGGCCGAGCAAGTTTATGTGCAGAGGGTCAAATACTGGGGATTTTTTGTGTGAATAATATTACCCAAATAATAGAAGTTGGAAAGTTAGACCAGATAGTCTTAAAGGCAGGTTTAATATCCCACAAAACACTTGAAAATCAGGTGCAGTATAAAGAGTTATTGAGACTAATGTTAGAAAAACAAAGGAAAGCCAGGTCCACTCACTGCCAGGTGCTCAATCCAGGGAAAGGTCTTCCACTCTCATGGATAAGGAAAAGGATGCAAAGAAGTTGATTGGCATACACATGTTCCATTAAAAATGTTGTCCAGCTTTATTCATCCAAAATGGCACAATACAGATAAAAGGGAGAAGCAAGGATAAGATGCAGTACACATCTACATCTGATGCGTTTCAGAACATCAGGTCCTTTGTCATAGATATCATAATGAATTTAAGCACGGTCTAATATACTGTGCAACCTGGAAGTAGTAAATTTCCCACAGGTGCCGAGCAATTAGTCCATTGCCATAGATACAAGCAAAAAAACAGAAAACAAAGTAGAAAGATACATAACATATATAAAAACAAAGGTATTTCAGTAATTTAAAATCAGATCATTTCTAACATTGAGACCTTTAGGAAAAATGCAATCTCTGATTAGGATCCAATAACCTTCTCGGGTTAAACCGTTAACATTTTTAGCGGAACATGTGAGTGCCAATCAACTTCTTTGCATCCTTTCCATTGAGACTAATGTGTCTGTTTAAGCTACAAAACTATATATATATATCAGCTTTTAGTCTATGTTATATTCGTAATGTTTACAACTTTTCACAGTCTTATGCAATCTGTCATAAACTTATTGAAATCTTCATTAAAAAAACCTGCTTATTTGTGCAGATGTAAAAAAAGTCAATTTGAATAAATCCTTAAGACTTCCATTACTTTTGTTTTAATAAAAGGAAAATGACATAGATGCATAATTTACAAATTATCAATCAAAGGCTTTTTTGAAATAAAAAGGTATGTATTATATATAACCCAGTTGGATATATTGGCAAAAGCTTATTTTACAATAGAATGACTGAGGGTGGAGGTCCATGACCTGGTCAATATGATAATGGGGCACATAAAGCATCTGTCATTTCCCTTTTACTTGAAATGATTTTTCATAACAATATTGTTTGTTAATGGGTTCTGTGTCAGGAACAGTTTTTTTTCAACAAGTGAAGGCTAACAAAAAGTAGGTCAGTCCAGCTGCTCCACCTATCAGATTATGTCAACTTTGTACACTTGTTATGTAGGTCCTGTAAAAATGAGACCAAAATTAAGCCAAACCTGAGATTAAAGTGTTCTTGAAGGTACAAGACAGAGTTATACAAGCAATATCACTTCACATTTGATAAGAAGAGTCAGAGCAACTAAAATGTTTTCAACATGTAAATGCAAAATCTGTCCTTGCACTATATATTCCAAGCTGTATACTACGTGGGGGGTAGGGTGGGGGGCTAAAAATCCGACCTTAGGTTTTATTCTATTGTTCACAAGAATATTTTTGACCAGAATAGCTTTGATAAAATGATATTGATTAATCTTTCTTAGAGTAAGCTATTCATACATTGCGTGTATTTATGCTATGTATATATATATATATATATATATATATATATATATATATATATATATACTGTAACCTCAGGAGCCACCCATATTGCAGATTCTGTTATATGATTTGTGGGAAATTGTGCATTAGAAAGGTGACATGCACAAACACCTTGGAGGAAGTTTTCTCTATACATATTTGTTTTATTTTTATTGCATTTTCTAAAACATTTATGAAAACAGTTGAAGTGCAGTGAAGAAGTGATATTAGTGGTTATTATTCTGTGAGATTGTGCTGATCATTAACCACAACACTAGTGAATGGAAAGAGAGACGTGCTGCCACACAATAGACCTGTGTAGCAGCACTGGTCGAAGTCGATGCAGTAGAGATGGGCAACGGGCGTACACCAAACAATGTTCGATAGATGCATAGGAGTATCAACATATTTTCTTAAAGGGGTATTCCAGGAATCAGCATAATTCATATACAAATAGGTCCTTAAAATATAAGCTAATATGTAATTAGTTGTTATTTAAAATTTTGCTGCTGACATAAACTGTAATGTAGAATTAAAATTCTACTGACCCTTTAATCAGTCTGTTTATTTCCTTTGCATGGAACATACATAGGACAGCAGATGGCTGCTGGTCACATGTCCACATCACATGTCCTGCACCTGGTTTGGTTGTAGTCAGTTGGTTGCAGTGCATCCAGTATAGCCAGTGTTGTGGTGAGACATCATCTCAGTTTGATAATGTGCAGTGATGACAGTTACACATCATTACTATAGTAACAGAGCAGGACAGTCTGTTACATCATCACTGCTAGCAGAGCATAAGCAGTAGAAGAAGTTACGGAGAACTAAAGGAGCATGGGACTTGTAATTTCCAATGGTGGCCATCTTGGAAATGACTATGCACATTTTAGAAAGGTCATAAAATTTGGTGAATCATAAAATCAAACTATTTAAGCTCCATTTTGTGACTAATGCCATTCAGTTTTTTTATGTTCATTTATTTATATCATCATGAGTATCATTATATCATCATGAGTTTTGGTATAAGACATTCATATTCCACAGAATACCTCTTTAAGTCACGGCACACACCACGTTTCAAGGTCTCTGGAGCCCTTTTCCAAGTGATTATGACTTCCGCCAATAGCTTTTCCTATGTAAAGCCCAACCCAGTACTATAAATGTAGGATAGTAGACCAAAGTCTAGGTGACTGGTGCGACAACTGAAAACCCCCCTCTTCCCTCTGCAGAGTACTGATCTGTACTCAGAACCCATAGAAATCAGTAATGAACAAGGATGGTGGGGCAATTAGTGCTTGTCCCAGAGGTAGGACCGAAATCTATCACACATTTATGTAACGAGAATATAAAAACAACTTTTTAAGATTAATTAAAATTAAATAAATAGTTTTGATATCAACAATATATTAATTCATTAGATGGATTTTTATTCTAAATTTAATAAGGTAAAATCTCACGTTTGCTAAAAAATCTATATTTACCTACATGCAGATGCAGATTTGTGTACAGATATCCACGTGTGTGCAGCCTAATAAAAATAGCTTGGTTCTACTTTGCAAACCTTGGCCGTAGTATTAGAGACGCAGCAGTATGTAACTTGCCCCTCTCTTTCCTGAGAATTTAAACTATTTCTGCAAGTTATGTAAAGAATCATTCTAAAAATCAGTGCTCTTCAAAAATGTAATTAAATCCTGTTTAAAAAAATTGTTATCATTCTATGAAATAACAATGTAAAATTTGATTTTGTGAGATTAAAGATTTTATAAGATTAAAGGCAAGTGGTTATGTGATAACGGTGTTGGCACCATTTAAGAAAATTGGCCTTGAGATTAAAGTGTGGATAAGTACATGAAGTAAATGAGAAATTTTCCAAAAAGTTAGGATGACATGCAAAATGCATGATATAATGTGTTTGACAATTTTGTTGAAAATTAAAGTGTCTGTAAATGATACTAAATTATATATTATATTTATTCACAGTCCATTTGTATGAAATCTATTGTTCCCCATTAGAAGCCAGTTTCTGGCTATGGGATAGGCTGATTGTAGGGTTCTTCAATTGGATTACTGGCAAGAAAGTTCAGAAAAGTGATTCCAAGGTTAGAAAAGATTCCTTTTTTTGTAGTAATGGAAAGGACAATCTGTTGTGTCACTTATTTCTGGTTAAAAAAACAACTTTTAGGAATTTGTTTTGCATTGTGGAGATCAGGTTATGGTCCTCCAGTCTCCATTGATAATGATACCTGTGGAATCGGGGAGAATCCAGCTAATTTCTGTATTGTCCAACAAGCTTTGAATGTTAGTAAACAGACCATTTTACAAGTATTGATCGTAATAATTAACTATACTATTAACATTTTAAGTAAGACTGGACATCATACCAAGTTATTAAGAATATAGAAGGGCCTACATTAGCACTACTTCCTGACCCTAGTCAATGGCCTATCACTCAGCCAAGCCAGTTCCCTTCCCTGTACTGAGGAGACCCAACCAGGTTGAAACAGTGCTGTCTATAGTTGGGAATTTGTTCCTTCTAGAATAGATATACTGGTTTGGCTTAACACCACATCATGTCTTTGTGCTTCTTGTCATGCTTGGTGTTAAGGGGGCTGCCTTTCAAGGTAGCTAAAAGAGGCATTGTTTTCCTTTTCCCACCCTGGAAAACATATTTGCATATTTCTCACTATCCTTTAAATTCAATTTTACTGGATACCAATAATATAGAAGAACTGTTGTCACTCTTAAAATCTTGTTAAACATTATATTTGCCAAAAAGTAACAATTCTGCAGCATCATAATGTATATAATGTATATAATTATATAATGCATTTTACTATTCCTTAGTTATGCTTCCTGCAAGGTCAAGAATAAATGTCACAATATCCTAATGTAGGATACATGGCCTAACGGGTAGTTATTTCAACTCATAACTCATTTTTTATATCACTGTGCTATTCAAAGATTTTCAAAGTGTTTACATTATTGTAGTTTTTTTGCCTACTCCCTGCATAGCAGTTTAGCAGTTTCTGAGTCTGTCGTCCCCTACATTTCACCAAATAACATATAAAGTGCCTATCTAATTAGAAATTGTGGTATATTACTTACCTCTATATTAAAGCTACAAGTTGGTAAAAATTTTATTATTTTGCCCATTATTGTAAAAGAGATGTATAAAGGTGGGACAAATCCTTGGCCCCCATCTTAATATTAAGAAGCAAAAAGAAGGGTACTTATGATAGAACACCTGAATTAGACTTTTTGTGCCTAAAAAAAGATTTTATTTTTGCAAAAATATAACTTTTATGGAGAATTTAATAGAGAATTGTACTTTAATGTCAATAAGAGTTATATTTTAGCAAAAAAAAATATTCCTAGCCACAAAAAGTCGATTTCAGGTGTCCTATCATAAGCACCGTTCTTTCTGCTTCTTTTGCCCATTGGTACAGGATATACCATAATGTAAACTAAGATATAGTGAATTCAATCACCCTGCAAGCATAGCTGATGAGGCTCACTTCAAGGCTACCATAGACTTGCATAGACAAAGTGACTTCTAGACACTGTATGAATTAGCAGGTCAGCTTGTTAATCAGGGACTCACTAGGTGAATTAACTCACTTCACAAATGACTAGATTGTGTATTTCATAGGTAATACAAGTGTTTACCAAAAATGAAAGTTTTGAGAAATGATAGATCCTCTTTAATTCTAATCTGTAATTCCAACTTCTTTACTTTGCCCTTATTAATATATTTTCTATATAGTTTCCAGTTTACTAGCCTTCAGTTAGTTTTCACAAAATCTAGGACAGTTTTGTGTTTACTCAGTGCAGGCTGATGGAGAAATCTTTTTACAGTTCCTTGTGTGTTCTCAGTTTGCTCTTTTTGCATCACTACCTAATTGCCTAAATCATGTAATAATAGTGTAGTACAAAACATAGCCTTATTTACCCTTCACAAAGCTATGTGCTGTAGGCTGCTCCAGCAGAGCCACGGTAGCATCACAAATAAAAGTCAATGACACACTTTTCAGAAGTAAACTCCTTTTAATGACGGCAACATAAAGTATTAAAGCTAACAAGCAAAGCCATGTAATTGGAAGAGAGGGAAAACAAGTAGTACCACTTAAACTGATGGCGTATTAAGAAACAATCTGTAAAATGGCTTTAGAAACAAACAGCAATAAAGCTAGAGGAAATGTAAACATAATATAAGGATCTGTGGATGCAGAATATACTATAAGAATATGTCAATGCTTTCCTCTAGTTCTGAGACTTCCAATGGACGGCATACACATACTTGGAAGCCCCTTGGATACATTGCAGTTTTTCTACTAGTTTATGGGTAGAGCCACAAGATTGTACTTGGATATTTTACTGTACTGGGTCATGGTTAATGAGGCTACCATTCTGAGCACCTAAATACAGTAGATAGAACAAGCCTTACAGCAGAAACAAGTTGGATGCATAAACTTTGTTTCTAAGAAAAGTAAATGGAAGAACTATAACTCTCATCCTATGGTTTTCACTTTCTTTCATCCGTACTATATGACCCCTGCCACATGCAGCCAAGGCTCTGCTAATGTGCCTAGTTATTTTAATTGAAGATGCAATTTAAATGTGTATTTATGAAGTTTCACATGTTATATTGAGGTGTAGAAATATGACTTTGCATCTTTCAAAGATCTAAATTTCAAATACACCTAAGTAATACACTATTATGTATCAGTTTGTAGTTTTAACATCCTCCTTTCTAATTAATGGTCTTGCCTTATAAGCAACATTGTTATCATAGCTTGTTGTGAAAAACATAACAATTGCCCCACGCCCTTTCTCTTAGGACTTCCTCGAAAGCAAGTAAACCTCATATTTATAGAACCATTCTTAGCAGCATCATGACACCACTATTATTTTTTCTGATAGCAATGTCCTAAGTAAAACTTTTCACCCTAACTTCCTTTACTACTTCTAAAGACCTAACTACATAGAAAAAGCTGAATATGCATCTGACACCAGAAGTTTACATACTGTATATAAAAAGACACACATGCATGGTTTTCTCACTATCTGACATGAATTCAGAATAAACCTTTGCCCTTTTTAAGTCAATTAGGATTACCCAATTAGGATATATTTCACAAACTTTTCACAATAGTTGGAAAAAATATGGACCCATACCTGCTGACAGAACTTGTTTAACTAAGCAATATTTGTAGGTCACCTTGCTCACACCTGCCTTCTTAGCTTTAACCATAATTTTCCAATACACACAGAAAAAACTATCACAAAGATACTTTTGTGAAATCAGCTCACCCTCTCCGTTCGAACAATCCTCTTGGTCTTGACTCTGGACACTCCAGCACGGACAAACCTCGGTCACAGGTGCGGGCAGCATTAGACAGGAAAAAGAACTATTTCCAGCTGGACATCAGACGTCAGTTTTTAGGATAAAAAGTAGCAAAATTTTATTTGAAATCCATTAAAAAGGGGTACAATGGTACATGACACAGCATAAGGAATAAAAAATAGCATCAAAGCTTACGCGTTTCGGTGATTAAACCTTATTCATAGCTTCTGCACAACTTTCTGCAGTCTGGCTATTTAACCCTGCCCTTTCAATCCCATGGATCTCTGGGTAAGGTTTTCTTAACCCTTTCCATGATTTTTTGTATAAAGCGTAAAGCGTAAAGTGTAAACATAAAATGTAAACATAAAGTGTAAACATACATAGAAGAAACTTTACATGTTTAAAAACAAGGAAAAACAGATGGTAATTATCACCTTAGTACCTGCAAGAAAAAGTGTAACTTTTCATTGTTTTTCTATCAAAGAAGCAAAAAAGAAAGGTTGTATTACGTGGGGAGCATTATAGGATATTAGAAACAATATTTTATATTTATTATATATTTTATAAGTTAGCAATTTTTAGCAAAAGTGAATCAAATCTTGTTTCTTATTTAATCCAAAAGGGACCCTAGTTTTTAAAGAGAAAATCCAGTACGTTTCCCGATTTAAAAGGATCCTCCTAAGATCTCCCCCTCGCTTAGGTTTAATTACTTTTTCGATACCCCTGCATCTGAGGACACTGCAGTCTCCGGCATGATGTTCCCTAACATGTCTAGATACTGCGGAAATGTTAACCGCACTTTCTGAACTGACATCAGAGAAATGTCGACGAATGCGGGTTTTAAGATTGTTCGTAGTACAGCCTATGTAATCTAATCCACATGAAA
>CM033641.1:199047073-199304417 GCA_019512145.1 Engystomops pustulosus
AATCCAAAAGGGACCCTAGTTTTTAGAGAGAAAATCCAGTACGTTTCTCGATTTAAAAGGATCCTCCTAAGATCTCCCCCTCGCTTAGGTTTCATTACTTTTTCAATACCCCTGCATCTGAGGACACTGCAGTCTCCGGCATGATGTTCCCTAACATGTCTAGATACTGCGGAAATGTTAACCGCACTGTCTGAACTGACATCAGAGAGATGTCGACGAATGCGGGTTTTAAGATTGTTCGTAGTACAGCCTATGTAATCTAATCCACATGAAATGCATTGTATCTGATAAATTACAAATGATGTATTACAGTTTATGAATTGTTTTATTTCTTGTTGTGCATCGTTAGAGTACGAGGAGAAAAATTTGCTTTGGATCGCATACCTGCAGCACTTACAACGGTCTGCTCCACATTTGAAGAAGCCTTTAGTGCTGAGCCATGTGGTATGGCCTGGACTTGATTGATATAGGCTTGGTGACAGTAAATTACTGAGATTCGGAGCCTTTTTAGCTACACATTTTATATTGTTGTGCATAATTTTGGACAGTACGTGATCAGTATGCAGGATGGGTAGATTTTTATATATAATTTTTTCAATTTCTTTGTACTGAACACTGTAGGTTGTAGTAAACACTATTGGTTGTTGTTTTTTGTGTTTGGATTTTTTGTTTTTATTCATGTTAATCAAATCTGAACGGGGGATATTATGGACTATATGAGAAGCCCTTTTTAACATCCACTCCGGATATTTTCTCTTCTTTAATTTGTCCCAAACCTTTTTCTCCTCTGTTTTATACAGGGAGGATGTGGAACAATTCCTTTTAGTGCGGATAAGTTCTCCTGTAGGGATATTCTTTATAACATGATTGGGGTGGCATGAACTAGCTAGTAGGGTGGTATTAGATGCCGTTGGTTTGACATATGGGGAAATTTGAACTACAGTATTGGTACCAGTTAAGCTGATATCCAAGAAATTGATAGTTTTAGCCTGTAAATTAAATGTGAATTTTAAATTCATGTAGTTAGAATTCAGATATTTGACAAAATTTTCTGCATCCAATACAGTTCCCTCCCATATCAGGAGCTGGTCGTCAATATAACGGCCGTACCACCTGATATGGGAGAGAAAAGGATTCGCCCCAGAAAACAGATAAAGTTCTTCCCATCTGGCCATGTACAAATTTGCTAATGATGGAGAACATCTGCCCCCCATCGATGCACCGCATCTCTGTAAAAAATAGCTGTCATCAAATGAAAAATAATTTCTTTTCAAGAGAAAGTTAACTGCTTCTACTATAAACTCTTTTACTGCAAGTGAATACATGCTATATTTATCCAACCAGTAAGTCAGGCATTGTAATGCAATTTCATGGTCTAAAGATGGGTATAATGCTACCACGTCACACGACAGCCACATGGAGCTCCGTCTCCATGGTATACCGTCAAGTAAAGAAATAGTATGTTTAGTATCTTTCAATAGGCCAGGAAGGGAAGCAACCAGTGGCTGAAGGTGGTGGTCAACCCACTCCCCCAATCTTTCACTCAGAGATCCGATACCCGCCACAATGGGGCGGAGGGGAGGGGGGAAGACCTCCTTATGTATCTTCGGCAATGAGTGAAAGACTGGGGTAACGGGAAATTTGACATACAGGTAATCTGATATTTTCTGGGATATTGCACCCATATTTAATCCCTCATCCAACAGTTTCCTTAACAACATTTGAAATTCAATAGTAGGATTTGATTGTAATTTTAGATACGTTTTTTCATCACTCAACATCTCTAAATTTAATTTTTTATACAGTCCGGCATTAAGGAGAACTATCGCACCCCCCTTGTCTGCAGAGCGGACTAGAAGATCAGAGTTCATTTTAATTTCTTTTATGGCTTTCCGTTCCTGGTTTGAAATATTATATTTCTGGTGCTGAGTGGTAACTTCTTTTAGTTCAATCAAATCTCGTTCCACCTGTTCTTGGAAAATGTCCATTGTGGTGGATCTTGAGTTAATGGGGTAGAACAAAGAGTTGGAAGTTCGGAAAGATTGGTTCAAGTCCACTATATCATATTCTTCAGACTGAAGTTGGCGCAATGTCGAGAGGTGATATTGGTCTTCAAAAGTGTTCATATCTTTGTTTAGGCTTAGCATCCCGGTATTACCACAGTCCTTAGAATAGGTCTTATCACCCTCTGGACATTCAAAAAAATGTTTTCGCAGAGTTAAATTTCTAATAAATTTATTTACATCTAGGATAGTATGAAATATATTGAAATTATTGCTGGGTGAAAAACCTAAACCTTTAGACAGTAAGGCACTTTGTTGAGGACTTAAAATGTAGCTCTATAAATTGTAAATGAGATCTTGCTTCACTTCTGGTTCCTGAGAATGTATTTTTTGGAGGCGGGATCGGTGCTTCCTGCCTCCCCTTCTACGTTTTTTGGTTTTTTGTTTTTCTTAGTTTTTTCTCAGACTCCGACTGAGTTCCGCTTGTAGATGCAAGTGAAGAAGCTGAGGAGTCAGATAAGTCATCAGATGTTGTGGCAATAGAAGTCTCTGTATCAGTGAAACTCACACGACTATCACTTCTCATTTTTTTCTGTGCATTTTTATTTTTAAGAATGGATTTAGTTTGTTTATGTGATCTTCCATAATTGATGCGTTTGCGGACATACACTTGATTGGTAGCGTAGTCCTGTGCATCTCGTTGAAACTTACTTTGTTTAGTTTTCATTATAGAGTCTTCAACTTTTGTAATATTGTTTTTCAGTTTCAAGTCCATTGTTTGGAAGTCAGGAGAATTGGATAAAGGATGTATTGAATCTTGCATTTCTTTAATTTGTGTCCTAATTTGAGCAAGTGCTGATTCTTCCTCTTTGATAATGAGGTGCATGAGTTTTAGCGAGCATTCAGATAAAACTGCATTCCATTGTTGTGTGAACTCAGGCGTATATTCCGTAGTTGGAAATTTTCTCAGACGTAAACCTCGTGGTATCATGTTTTTCTCCACATAGGACTTTAAAGTTGTGGAGTCCCACCAGATTTTCACTTCTTTGATTAAAATAAAAACTGACGTCTGATGTCCAGCTGGAAATAGTTCTTTTTCCTGTATAATTTTCCAATAGGATCAGGTCTATGTGATGGCGACTCCAAAACATTGACTTTGTTAACCTTAAGCCACTCTGTAACTAGTTGGGCAGTATGCTTCGGGTCATGGACCATTTGGAAGACACATTTCCGCCCAGGCTCCTGGCTGATGTCTTGAGACAGAGCTTCAGTATTGTCACATAATGTTCTTTCCCCATGATGCCATTTATTTTGTGTAATTCACCAGTCCATCCCAGCCCAACAACATAAAGCCGCCTTTCCCGCGTTCATAGATGGGATGGTGTTCTCAGACTTGCGAGATTCTCCCTTTTTACTCCAAACCTAATGATGGTCATTATGGCTAAACAGCTGAATTTTAGTTTAATCATACCACAGGATGTGTCCAAAAATGAAGGTCTTTGTTTTTATGTGCATTTGCAAACATTAGTCTGGCTTTTTCTATGTTTGTTTTGGCTTCTTCCTGGCAGAATAGTATCTGTATATGTTTCACTGTGGATGATGACACTCTTACCAGCTTCAGCCAGACTCTTCACAAGGTCTTTTGCTATTTTTTCTTCTGTTGATATGCTCATTTCAGACAAAAGCATGTTCATCTCTGGGACACAGAACCCATCTCCTTCCTGAGCTGGAGAAGCCCATCTTTTTTGTACTTGAGTATAATTTATTGTGCAGATGAATGAGGCATATCTGGAAATTGCACCAACGGATAAACTAAACTTGTTCAAGCCCACAATTCTTTTGATATTTTGGATGATTTCTCTAAACTTTCCAATGATGTTACAAAAAGCTGCAATGTGTTTCAGGTGCGCCTTCAAATACATTCACAGGTGTGTCTCTAATTAACTCAGACGTTGCCAATAAATGCTTCCAAAGACACTACATCAGCTTATGGACTCTCTCTCCCGATTCTATTATTTGGCAAAAATAAATAATTTTAGCAATCCTTGTTGACCGAAAATGGGAAAGGTTTATTCTGATTTCATGTAATTGAGAAAAACATGCATACAGTGACCCACCTAGTTATCAAAACCAGTGCAGTGCACCTGTGGAGTGAGCGGAGTGTGCCAGATTGCCGGAGGGGCAATATTTGACTATACTTTAAAGGACATCCATTGTCAGATACTAATGGTAGACTGTCCAAACATATCAGTTTCCTAGGGGATGGATCCTTTATCTCATATCCTGGAATGGCAGGATCTTTCAGAAAATGACTTTGTAAAATAATGGAATGAGGTGCTGTGGTATACGTCAGTTGAGAACATTGAGCAGTCGCACAGGGAAAGTATCAGTGCGCTTATGTAAGACTTGTAAACTGCCAAGTCGCCGGCTGTTTGTGGATCGGCAGGCCGGACCAGCAGAGAGTGGGGGCGTGCATATATTAACAGCCAGGGGTGCCAAGAGGCACCACAGTGCCTATAGCTCACTTGCATACTTTCATAAAGTCTTTTTCTGAAGAATCCTACCATTCCAAGGCATAAGAAAAACACCATCACCTAGGAAACCAAAACATCAGGTATGTTAGGGCAGTCTACCATCAGTAAATCTGAATAAAATCTGTTGACATACACTAAGATTAAGTTATACATTGTAAACGATTACTTTCCATTTACCGTATTTTTCGGACTATAAGGCTCAGAAAAAATCCTTTCATTTTCTCAGAAATCAAAGGTGCGCCTTGTAGTCCAGTGTTCCTTATATATGAACCTTACTTACAGACAACAGCTGCCTTGAACTGTGCACAGGTCTGCCACCTGCTGGTCATTCATCCTTATAATCAGGTGCGCCTTATAGTCCAGTGTGCCTTATATATGAACCTAGACATTTTAGCAGGCATTTATTGATGGTGTGACTTTAAGTATTATTCCTATATACCCACATAAACTGCACACATTCCTCTTTTAATGCATTATATTATAACTCATGTTAACTATAGTTTGTAGACCTCTTCAATATGCTATGTGATTCTTTTCTCATGTTAAATTGCTAATGCCTCTATTTAAGGTGCATTATACATTCACTGAATATCTCCTAGCAGGTTTGCAAAACCTGATTAAAAATACACCTGTGAATGTAACACATCCCAAACAAATTAATTACTTTCTGTATATTTTATCACTAACAGTAATGTGTATGGTTATAGTAACTACAACCATAACAGTCTACATTTAACTGATGACGTTATGTTAACTCCATGTAGCATTACATATTGTGGACAAAACTTGAGGACTAAAGAATATATTGGTGATAAGAGCCTAAAATACATGAAAAAAAAGTTTTATGCAATTTATTTAGTAGGTTTTTTTAGTCTTGGGCATTAACTCTATAAAGGAGAAAATTCTCCATAGTATGGATATTCGTCTATGATAAAAGATTCATTGAATTTCTGTATATGACTTGACTTCAGAAAACAACTGACATGAAATAATCACATGATGTTGTCCATTGGTTGCAGTTAGTCTCAATACAGCCAACAATATCAATCACAATTCACACTAGGAGTGTCAAGCAAAATACAAAGGGAAAATCAACGCATCCTAAACCACATTTTGTGGGCAGAGGAAGACGCTGACACTGATGTAACAGTACCAGTAAAATATGAATTTCTCCAGAATTTTTTAAAATATTAAACTAATACTACTCCTCCTCGGGGCCAAGGAATTTTGGGGCTCCTGACTGGAATTTTTTTTGGGTGCCCCCATTCACCGAACACATGAGTTTCCCGTTATATACCAAAATGAGCAGACCCAACGTTCCCATACCCTGTATATAGATAGCTCTAGAACATGTCCCTTCGTTATATAGATAACCCCAGCTTATTGACCCTTCTTATATATAGATAAAGACTCACAAAGCGCTGATCGCTATTGAGGGGTACTTTGACTCCTATGGGCCCCGCCTATGATTGCAAAACGGGGGGCACATGAACACATTCTGACTAAACCCCCAATGATGGCCCTGCTCACCTTGCCACTACCTCCATTCATACTTCTGCTTTGTTATTGTGGATCTCTGTAGCTTTTAGTACATCTGGAGTGAGGAAATTAGAAGCCCGATATCAGGAAGGTTTTATTTCACCATTTATAAGCATCAAAGCAGCATACTATTAAATAAAAAGTGTGGATTTGGTACAAGACTATTTCCCCATCTACATAAACAGACAAAAAGTATTGTTTAGGTCACCTAAAGTTTCTTTAAAGCAGCTTTAATTATATGGCAATGGGGGACATTTATCAGGACTTGGCATACAAGCCCTGAAATACGCAGTTGGGCGTGCAGTGACAGAGTGGGTTAGTGAGGGGTATATCTACCCCACGCCTGTACACTGGCTACAGCCAGTGATCTTTCATTACTGAAAAGTTGCAGGGTGCAAAGGAATCCTATGCCAGGATGTTGGAGCAGCCACCCCGCCGAATGCATCAGGAGGCCAGAATCGGCATATATATCTCTGGCATATGAAAAATGTCCCCCAGTAAATGCATCCCTACCACAGTTTAATTATTTAGTAAGTTTTAGTGTGCTCTTTATTTTATCTTCCTGCATTACATAGAGCTTAGTTTGAGGCTATGAGACATCTTATTAGGACCAAAAAAAGTTATCCAGCAAGACAGCAAATTATATACAAATCAATAGCCTCAAAATTCAGTTGCTCTAATGCTGAATCTTTCATTACCGAACATCTAATTAACAAGAATAACAAGCTTATGCTTTATTATATCTTTATGTTTCAGGGATTCTTCAGAAGGAGTCAACAAAACAATGCCTCTTACTCGTGCCCAAGGCAGAGGAACTGTTTAATTGACAGAACAAATAGAAATCGCTGCCAACACTGTAGACTGCAAAAGTGTCTTGCCCTGGGAATGTCTAGAGATGGTAAGTCAACTTCCTTCATAAAATTGTATGCTTTTGAAACTCTCATGTAATGGAGTGGAGATGCAATAGGAGCACCGAAAGAGCAATATTCCTTGTATGAAGTAGAGAATTGGAATTATGATGTCTGAGAAGGTCACACAACCTCTCTATACAGGTTGGATTAGAAAAAAGTATCTGAGAATTTGAAAGTCTTAAGTCTTACTGTTAGCTTTGTTCAAGCAAATCATTTTCAAAAAGTTTTAACCCATTCCTGCACGGCAATATATACAGCACACATACATATACCTGGATGTAGTTACATATTGTCATGTATTACATATGTCCAAGACCAAAGATGATTGTACTTCTGACAATTTATCCCTTTCCTTTTTCACACTAAGATTTAAATGGTATTACAAAGGCTATAAGTAGGGCCTAACAGCTACATCAAATACAGCTACACCCATGATGCCATGATGGAAAAGCTATGGCTCTCAGTATAAGGCAATGGAAAACAACTTTTAATTTATTACTTTATTTGTATTTGAAAGCAGTAAAATGATTCCTTGCTATAAGTTATAACATATATTTACCCAGAAATAATGCTATTCACAAAATGCAACTTGTGTTTCAAATCTAATTCAGCTACATGAAAAGAAACCTAAAAAATGTATGGCTCTCGGAAAGCTTTCTTACTGTTAAGGCTACTCATCGACATGTGGCCATGTGACAAAAAGGTCACAGTTATTACATTTCTATCAGCTTCTAATGATAGTAAAAGTGGTTACTCAGAAAATATGTAGTTTTAAATTTTGGACCAGCAGCTTGTTCAAGGTCAACTCACCTCATGGATAACAACATAAGTGTGTTGACTAGCTGTCTGACTTGTTACATTCTATTAAAATATATCATAATACTCAAAAAAATAAATGGTAAAGGAACTGCAACGTCACTGATCCTATACCACAAGCCTCTGTACTAAGGGTCAGCTTCAGGTTTCAGTAGGCCCCTGTGCCATAGTAGCCTCAGGAGCCCCATTAAAAATTATGCAGCTAAAACAGTCTCCTGTTCCCTAAAATATTCCCTAGTTTATCATCCCAAACAGCCCCATCATGGTTTTTTTACATAAAGCCCCTCTCAGCCCTATGGATCCAATATGTGGGCCCCCTCCTCCCAGCAGCTCTTGCCCAGGTATGACTAGTGCGTATGACTAGTGCTGGTGCCGACCCTGCCTTAGTCTCTCTCAATGAGAAAATGTGACTATTTCTAATCACTGGAAGGGAATCAGGAAACCATGAGATCATTGTGGGTTCCTAGAAGCATCTGAATACAAGAATATAGGAATCAGAGTATATTTTTATTACTTTTATAGAGCAATTAAAACAATTGAGTTCAGTAAATTTTCTGAATCAAATGCGTTTTAGTGTAGGAAAGTACAGTTCATAATATGTTTAAGTGGGTTTTTTTAGCTTTTTTTACATTTGCTTTGTGAAGGTACTCTACAGTAATAGAAAATCACATTGATTTAGTTTTAAGAGTTACCATATGATTTGGACTATCGATAGACCTTACTATAAGTTGCACCCCAGATTTGGCCATCAGATATAAGAAAAAATGTATTTGACACCTGGCAGTGCTGGATCCTCCTGACCTATAGACTGTAAGACACAGGCACATTCTCTTGCTAAAAGTAAACTATGTAATAGGTAGATATTTTTTAGCTGATTGAAGTGAACAATATTCATTGGTAGTAGGTTCACCCCTTTATTGTTCACCCTTATTAATTATAAACGGAAGACTCACAGATTCCATTGAATGTCTGATTTATTAGTTTGAGTAGCACCATTTACCCAGTATGTGTTATAGTTATAGTCAATGAAACAACTGTATCAAATCATTGAAAACCCTATGTAAATGTGTTCTTTAACTGAAAGCAGTTGATCAATTGTTCCAGACAGACCCTAAGGAGCATTCGATAAAGGACTGTTACCATTGTCGTGTCTGGTCTATTGATTACATCAGATACCAGTTAGAATTTGGCAGCTACACAATGAATGAGTTTAACAAGCTCTTTAAAGCAGTGCACTCTCTTCTGGTCTTTGTTGTGTTGAAACATCCCCGTTCAGGCCAAAGAATTAGCAGAACAATTAGTCTCTTCACCACAGACATCACTGTCTCTGAATGTTTCATGGCCGAAGCTTTCAGAACAATTTGTACAAACATAAAAACAGTGGGGTACTCAATGTAAGCAAAATAGCCATTTTATATTGTTCATAAAATTGCGCTTATTAATAGCTCAAGCAACTGCTTATTGTTACCAGCTACGTTTTAAAATTGCTTTCACAATAATATATTTAGCCTATTATATATTTTCCATTTCTTCCTTCTGGACCACTGTGAAGACAGTGTTGTTTATTTTTTTGTCAAATCTGTTTTTATTAAGCTTTTCGGTTTTTAAATTGCACAATAGGAAAATACAATGCCAGCTCTGTAGTAAATGCCTTGTAGGGCATTCATGGAGATCTTGTATACCTGCCGAATTTACAACATGATAACAGAGAACCAGAGTTTTGCCTTACAAAACTCCTTACAAAGCATGCAAGAATCTGATACATACTGGTGTGCTAATATTCTGTATATACAGCACAATACAACATAATACAAAGTTACACAGTTAATGAGGTTGAAAGGAGAATTAGAATCAGTTCACCTATAATTCTACAGTATTGATAGAGAGGAAGGCAAAATCCCCTTTAGGACAGACAGCAATTATGGTACATTGTTAAACAATGTTTTTAACTATTACATTCTCATCTTTAACTGTACTCCCAACTACCCACTGACTTTAGACGTCAGCGGGTGTGGTCCTCAAGTCTGCAGCTATGTCTGCAGTTTTCTTCTCCTCCTGCGCCTATCGTGCTCTAGGGAGAAGGGAGATGAGGTTTATTACCACTTCTTCCATCTGCAATCCTCACAGCACAGCACTGAAGCAGCATGGTTCAGTGAGGAGCAGAGCCGTCACCGATCAGACCACAGGGGGTCGTTTCCCCCTGTAACTGGGGCTCTTATAGATGCCCCAGTTATAGGTGAAAACAAGAAAGTAAAAAACAATGTTAAATAATTTTGTTATGACCTCATGGGGGACATATAAAGTTAAAACACACATTACATATTGATCAATATTTAAAAATAAACATACATTTTTCCCCAATAAAATGTAGAATTAATTTACAGTGGTCATTTTGAGTTAGTTTGAAACAATATACTATACAAAAAAAATATTTTTCTCCAGTTTTTGTAACTTTAACCCCCAAAAAACTAAAAATGGAAAAAATGCCCTTTAACTTTTTTTGGATTGTTAACTATCCCTATGTTTCATGAAAAAATGCAGCAAAAATGTTTACAGTACTGCACAGAAAAAGAAAAGTCATGGCCCTTAACCTGACCAATAAGTGCACACATTTGTTAAAAATGCTCTGCTTATTAAAGCACTTTAATGTATGGTCACAAAGGGGTTAATATGATAGCAAAATAAATAAAAGAATCTAGGTTCAAAAGAGCCCGAGAGACAAAATGTGACTCCTGCCAGATCATTTGCATAAGTCTTTGGAGATGATTTTTATTAAAGGGGTATTCCCATCTGGGCATTCACATTTAATTTTATTCATTTGCCGTATATAAACAATTCTTTAATTGGATGTTATTACAAAAAATGTTCCAGTGTGAAGATAATTTCTCATAAAATAGTCATGTTGTCCCTTAGAAACGAGATAGCTTCCTTGGATACGACCACCTCATATTTTGGCAGATTGTGGCCAGACATGCACTATTGAGTCCTGCGCCACTATTGAGTCCTGGCCACTATTGTGGCCATATCCAGGGGTACAGTCTTGTTTCTAAGGGACCATATGACTACATTTATGAGAAATTATCTTCACACAGGTAAATATTTTTTAATGACATCTAATTGAAGAACTGTTTATATTTGGTAGATTAATGAATCTGGATGTGAATGCCCAGACGAGAATACCCCTTTAAGTTAAGGGAGAGATTTTACCTTAAAAAGGGAATGCCATAAATAATATTTGATGATTTATCCAAGGATGCAAATCAGACAATGATGGTTCTACTCCACTCTCTTATACCTAAAGAAACAAAATACCAAGAGTTTGTTAAGGTCCATATCTGCCAACATAAAGAGGTGATACAAGTTACTGTATCCTGGGTTGCATGAGATTTGTCTCCATCACTCTGTCTACATCTTTCTAGGGAGGTTTAAGAATGATCACATTGGGGTGACATGAAAGTCATAGAAACTTTCCATTATTCGCTACAGCAAATTGTTTAGTTAAAGGGAGCCTGTCACCAGAGTGATGTTTTGCTAGGTTGCTAAATATGTTTTTAAAAAAAATGTCTGTGTTATATGGTGTTTGAAATGGCTCCAGCCAGTGAGCCCCAGAGAGGAAAATTTCAAATGACAACTTCCGTCTGCTGTATAATATATTCACTGCTCTCCAGGCTCCTGCACCTCCCCCTGATGATGTGTCAGCTCACTGCAGACAAGGGAGGAATTCTCTACAGTGAGCTGACATGTCATCAGGAAAAGGAGTGGCAGAAGCCCTGCCTGGCGTAGAATTTGTGCTATAACCTGCTCCAGGGAATGGACACCCAACAGTGGCCCATTCTCCAGCCCAACTTGGTCCCCTCCATGGCCCAACATGGCCCACTCTGCACCACTGTTTGTCCATGTGGCATGCAGGTAGCGTAAGGAGGTCTAGTCACCAGTACAAGTCTTGATTATTCCCCCCTCTCCCTCCCCCAAGTTCACAAATGAATGTATTATGTTTCCACATTTCCGCAGACCCATGCCTTTAATTTCATAAAAATATTACAAGGAAAATATACTGTGTGAAGTCTTTAAAGAAAAGGTCCATATAGCGTTATCTCCTTTTTAAGGCAAGAAGCAGTATATGTTTGTATTCCAGACATTTTATAGATACTACAAAACATTTCACTGTAAGCTTACACAGCAATAACCATTGTTGGGATGCCTGACAGGTTGTAGTACACCCTGATAGTCTATAGTGTCCCCTTAAAATGTATAGTACCCCATAATGTGTATTGTCTGTGCTAATGTCTAATAGAATTCGTGCCACCTTATAAGTTCACTCCCCTACCCTACTTCCCCATGAAAACAGTACCCCTCCCTCCCCATAGCTTTATTGCTTCCCTGCCTCTTTATAAATTCCATGCCCATTTATAAGATTAGTGTAACCCCTGCCCCTTCAAAGGATAAAGTGTCCATTTCATAAATTTGTAGCACTACCACTGCCCTCATAGGTTTAGTGCAACCTGTTTCTTATACTGTAACTAACCACTTCCCAACCCTTAAACATAAATATACTTTGACAGGTCATCAAGAGCATATGGAGAAGGTTTGCAGCAGGGTTTAAGTGTCTGATGCATTAGACAGATTATAGCAGCCGATTGGTGCTGGCACCTGAAACCAACCACAGCCATATTGGTGATGTCAACCAGGGCTGATCGTTTATCATGTTGGGAGCCTCTCAGAAGCTTTCATGGCTTTCACTCACTATTGCCTATTGCAGCCTGTGAGAGTGTTATCACACTGTGGGTGTGATCACACCCACTACTGTCCAAAATATAAAAATGATTCTCTAGGACACATAAAAATAAAATAAAAATAAATTAATTAAAGAACATATTATGTATCCCCCATACAAAATATTCACAATCTATTGAAATATAACAATAATTATCTCATACATTGAACGCCATAATGGAGAAAAAATATCCAAATGTCCACTTTCTTACTATTTTTCGACTCGTAACAATTTCAATAAAAAGTGATCATAAAGTCTTACAAAATGGTATAAATCAAAATGTATGCAACAAGGAAGAACTACAAAAAAGAGATTACAATTTTATGTTTTCATACATTAACATCTAGTCTTGTTTTTACTTTTTCTAGCTGTGAAATTTGGACGAATGTCAAAAAAACAGCGAGATAGTCTGTATGCTGAAGTCCAAAAACACCAGCAACGGTTACAAGAACAGAGACAACAGCAAAGTGGAGAGGCAGAGGCCTTAGCCAGGGTATATAGCAGTAACATCAGTAATGGTCTAAGCAATCTCAACAATGAGACAGGAGGCACTTACTCCAATGGACATGTCATTGATCTGCCTAAATCTGAGGCCTACTACAGTGTGGATTCTGCGCAGCCCTCTCCGGACCAGTCAGGCATAGACATAACTGGAATGAAACAAATAAAGCAAGAACCTATTTATGACCTTACGTCCGTACCAAACTTATTTATGTATAGCTCTTTCAACAATGGACAGATTACACCTGGAATAAGCATGGGTGAAATAGGTAAGCTGATTAATATCATCAAACAGTTTTGCTCCTGCAGATATGGATAAGTATAAAAATGAATGATGCAAATCTGTGTGTGATCTCTTGAGCTTCTTTCTTCTACCCTGTATTAAACAGCGTGCACTCACAAACATATCTGCTGTGCCATAGCTGTCCTCATGTCACAATAGAAATTTTTCACTTTATGAAGTGCATTTGCATATTTTATATTTTTAATTTGGTTTGTAGGATTTGCAGAAAATCTTGTGGAAAAGCACCAAACCACAACCTTTAAAGCATTTTTTTTTCATAAAACTTAATATACTAAATATAATTCAGTAAGTAAAGCAGCTACTCTGTACCATTATCCTGCTCTTTCACCTGTAGTAAGCAGTGCAACTGAAAGCTTTCTGAGCTACACTTCATGCAGATAAGTAGGCTAATGTTTAAAGGGAACCTGTCACCAGGAATGTTAATTTGAGCTAGTGACCGGTTCCAGCAGCCTATTCTATTCTGATTTTAAATATGATTTGTCAGCATTATGAATTATTTTAGCAGTTTATAATAGTTTATTTTACACAACCTGGCTCCATGCCAGTAGCATGTGGCGAGTCCTGGAGGAGGGGCAGCTGCAGGCTGTGTGTGCCTTTGTCTCCTCATGCATTCTTGCTCTCTTCCACACCTTCCTTCTCCCCTGTCTGCTCAATGTACATGACAGGAAGTGGAAAGGGGCGAGGGAGCTGGATAAGTGTGGATGAGAGAAGACTGACACAGGCACACACAGTCTGCAGCTGCCAACGTCTCCTCCCCGGAACTCACCACTGGTGGCAAGGATCAGGTAATATAACATAATCTACTATAAACTACTAAAATGTTTCAGAATGCTGACAAACACATTTTTAAAATCAGCATAGCGGCTTTAGGCTTGGTTTACTTAAAATTTTTCCATACCTAGAGAATATTCCTCTTGATGTTTCTCCTATCTAAGGAGACTACACTTTCCAGTGACTGTCTGCAAAGGTTTAATTCATTAAGAAACATTATCAGGTTCCTTTATCTGATCAGTTTTGCAGTGGTGTACAGGAAATTGGTAATTTACATAAACTGCTTAACCCCTTGCCACACCGTGATGTTCCCCAAATTCATTGTGCGGAAGCGGCTACATAAAGAGGGCATACGAGCTGAGCTCTCATTATACACAATGGTTGTTTACGGCATTATGCAGCAAACATCCACTGTTAACACCTATGAATGGTATCGGCACTGATCACGGGTGTTAAAGGGGTATTCTCATCTGAGCACTCACATTCAGTTTCACTAATCTGCCATATGTAAACATTTCTTCAATTAGATGTTATTAAAAAAACTGTTCCTGTGTGAAGGTAATTTCTCATAAATGTAGCCATGTTGTCCCTTAGAAACGAGATAGCTTCCTCGGATACGGCCACCTCTGCTGGATGGATTGCACAAAGAAACAAATTGTTTTTGTATATGAAATGTCCGAGGAGTTACTACATGTCCCACAGCCGTCCTGTGGTTATGATTTCTGAATCCTGGTGGTCCGGCAGGACTCAATAGCGCATATCTGGCCACCACTGCCAGAGTGTGATGTGGTCGTATCTGGGGAAGCTATCTCGTTTCTAAGGGACCATATCACTACATTTTTGAGAAATTATCTTCACACAGGAACATTTTTTTTAATAACATCCAATTGAAGAAATGTTTACATATGGCCAATGAATTTAATTAAATGTAAATGCCCAGATGGGAATACCCCTTTAACCATTTATATGTCACTCGGGTAACAATAAAGTGAGGTAACTGTTTATACGATGGTGATAAGACGTTGATTGTTAACAGATAAGAAGTTCATTATTTGTGAATTGTTGGTATTTCTGTAAAACATAAATTAAAATTGTGTAAAAAAAAGGGTAATTTTTTTTTTAAAAAAGGTATGTTTAGTTCACAGTGCATAAAACAAATGCTATATTTCCTTTAAGGGGTTAAATAAGCAAGAAAGGCAGGGAAGAAAAAAGACACATGAATATATCTCTTCAATTACTGCAATTCTATCAAACGTTTAGATATAGTTGAAGTATTCCCTAAAAGGTCATAAGCCTAGAGTATTAACATATGTACACGTGGCATCAGTAGTAGAGATGAGCGAGCACTAAAATGCTCGAGTGCTCATTACTCAAGTCGAACTTTTCCTGATGCAT
Organism: Engystomops pustulosus; assembly: GCA_019512145.1. Taxonomy (NCBI): domain Eukaryota; kingdom Metazoa; phylum Chordata; class Amphibia; order Anura; family Leptodactylidae; genus Engystomops; species Engystomops pustulosus. Next base: position 199,062,622 of record CM033641.1, read on the forward strand.
TTTTCAAGGGGACCAAGGCTCTGCAATAAAATGTGTCATTTTATTGAGAAATAAGGAAGTCAGTCCTGTTTCTTCGTTTTTTTATTCAATGGAATATTCATGGAACTTCTAAAAGGAGAATGACCCGTGTTAAACATCTGCAATGTGTTCTTCACACATATTGTACTATTGTGAAGAACACCTTTCCATACTCATGTCTTCTGATAAGTTAGCAGATATACGTAAACATCTGCAATGTGTTCTTCACTGTGTTCTCCACTGTGTTCTCCACTTAAATGATCCTGTGTTCACTGTTTTCACTGTGTTCTTCATTGTGTTTCCTTAAGTGAAAGCTCGTTATTGAGCAGGCGAAATACTCTTTCGAGCAACGAGCCGTTTCGAGTACGCTAATACTCGAAGGAGCATCAAGCTCGGACGAGTATACTTGCTCATCTCTAATCAGTAGGATTGTTGGAGAAATTTTTATGGCTGAAAACCATTTCTTAGATGTGAATTCCTTTCTTCCTTTATTTTGTCATTTCAAATGAATGGGAAACGTGCAAAAATTTCTGTTGCAAATTTAACCTTACTTTGTACTTAATTTATTTTATTTATTTTACTTTAGTCTTTAGAAGTTAATTCCACATTCATATTAAGTTTTTGGATTTCAAAATCGAAAACTACCAAATTAGATACTGTAGCTGTGTTTTATTCTGTGGTATTGGCTGAGAAACAGCTGTCAGGATTTACGTAAAAGCTATGCTCATCTAATCTTCCGGTCACATATATCAATGTTCCTGCATAGTACACTCATGAATGGAGTCTGGTTAGGTAGACAGAGTGTCTGCCAGAAGGACAGAATTTGATTCTGATCCCCCACCTTTCTCCATGAGATCCAAGAGGTCTAAATGAAGCCTCATGTATCAGGCCTTCTGCTGCAAAGCAGTGTACGCTCACATCTCTTCCCTTTCATCCTAATCAATAAACATGAGATAGCGGATAACTTGTTCAATGTCTATGCATTGTTAAGAACAGAACAGGTTGGCTCCACTGCCGAAAATGTGCTAGAACAAGCACTTAGTCAATAGGGAATATTCTAGTCTATTTTGGAATTAAAATCCATTTAATGTATGTCTTTCTGTTGTAGGTCTTATTTGTCATTATGCAGTAAAATGCAAAATCTGCTAATGTGTCTAGACAATGGGTAAAACATGACTAAGTTCTCTCTAGATGAGTATCACATTCGCCATGAATAGTTACTGTTAATAGGTTCATTGATGTTATGTAAAATGCTGTTAATGCTAGTAAGTGACACCTAGTGCCTAGCTACAGTATGTCATTATCATCCTACTGAGTTCCAGACAATGATACTTTGTTTCATTATATCAATTAGTCCTTTATTGCAGTACATTTCCAACGTAACTTCTTTACATTTGCTCATTTTGCTTATTTTCGTCAGTGAGACTCATTCCCGGTACAGTAGAAAAGTATTTGGGAAGGAGTAAAAGTGGAATATAAGTGATAAGGGGGGAAAAATGGACACATTGTACAAATTTATAATACAGACGGCCCCCAATTTAAAGAGGACCTGTCATGGCGATTTAGGACACTAAACTACTCACAGATCCTTAGGGACTTGGTCAAAGGTTATTTTGGACACTATGTTTATACTTACCTAGAGATGAGTCCGATAAGGCACATCGGACTCATTTCTTGTGCTCCCTGCTCTGTCACAGCTCTTCAGTGAAACTCGAGTGCTATACATGTGTAGTGAAGGCGCAGTGTAGTGCGCCAGCTTCACTGTGTAACTGTGTAACTATGAAGTTTTTTATTTTGATAGTGGTCACGAAGGGACTTCATAAAGGGTGTTTTTGGACATTAAACCACCAGTCCATAAGGACATGTGGGTGGTTTAGTGTCCCAAATCATCATGTCCTCTTTAAAAACCCAATAGTAAAGATAAGGTAAACAGTCATGCAGTTGACCCTGTTGATGGAGTGATGGAGTTCCACACTGAAAGGAGAATAGCCACAGTTATCCAGCATTTAATAGGAGTGCAGTCGTGTTGCCTGCTAAGGCTGCAGGTTCACATTGAGTACGCCAGAAGAAAAGTTGATCACCGAATTTCCTAATGTATTCTTTATTGGAAGCTTCTTCAAAACATCACAGGTTTAGTAGGAATTAGAACTGCAATGTTTTTAAGAAGTTCCCAAAAAAGAATACATTGTTTTAAGGATGTACCGCAATCAACTATTCCTTTAACACATTACTCACTGACGACCCCTAGTTACAGACGGACTTCTCTAACCCCTGTGACATGTAATGGTCAGCTGCAATGTGTCTGTAATGAAGCATTATTGATAAACCTTGTTCCCATTACAGCAAAAAAATTTGAAAATCCAACTGTCACAGGAACAAAAAAAAATTGTCTGGATGTACAATTATAAAATATATGGGTTCCAACTTACATACGAGTTTGAAGTACAAATCTAAAGAACCTATCTTGTACACAACTTGGGAATTGCCTATATTGTCTAATATATTATTCTATATATTACATTATATATTATTACATACAGAATCAGGTAGGATAATATATGTCCTATATGTAGGATAATATATGTACTATTATAACACACAACCAAAAAAAGACAAGAGTGTGTGACATAAATAAACTTTTAATGAGTAGCAAACGTTTTGGGGAGCAGATTGCTTCTTTCCTCAGGTCCAAATGGCTTGAGATTGGCTTGAGATTATACATGTACATATTTCCTTATTTCAGCTGAAGAAAAGGGCAAGGAGCTTCCAAAAGTGTCTTCTGATCACTTGTGTGCCTTTGCTCCTTTTTAAATTTCAGATTAAAGGGAATCTGTCATTCAATTTTTACATTTAAACCTATATGCACATGTCTATGCTAAAGTTGATTTTACAATAAAATCATCTAAAATTAAAGTTTAAAAAAGTACCTTGCTCCTTTCCAGCATAGTCATAGACCCTTTAGTCAGGGAGTCAGAGCTTCCTCTTCCCCCCTCCCTTCTTGCCATGTCTTTATAAGTTTTCAAGCAAATTGACTTGCTTAGCAAGAAGGAGAGAGTACACTACTATGATGACACTTAAGCAAAAGGGAGATGCCCCAAATTACTCAAGGGTCAGTTCTCGTGAAGAAACAGGTGCTTTTTCTAACTTGAATTTTGGTGATTGCAGCAATGGATCTTCATTATAAAATAAGCTTTAACATCAACTTTTATATTGCTATATGTAATTAGTTTTAAATGTGAACACCTGATGACAGGTTCCCTTTAAGCATTTTAAAAATGTGCCAAATTTATTGCTGGGTTATAACAGGCTGGTATTATCCTGTGCAAACCTATTGGTCAGCTTATGTTACCACAACATTTTGCTATTAAGCCATACTCACATTGGACAAGTACCTCGAACATTTAAAGATATGATGTAAAACATTGCACTGAGATCTGTAAAATGATGATTAATCTCCTCCTATTATGTGAGTTCAAACTCTTTTAACATCAGTGTTGATAGATATTTATACTTATATTATGTTTGGTGTTCTTCAAGATAAATCATGAAGTAAATATTGATATATTTGATTATTTTAATCCACTAGAAAATATTTTCCATCCAAAAAGTACCAGGCCCTCTAGCTATAATGTATAAGTATAGTATTGGAAAGAGACACTTTATAGGCACCCCAAGGCCCCTAGGCCCTTGCAACCTCAGCTTCCACTCAATTTATGCCCCTGTTTGTTCTTATCTTTTATAATATGTACAGCTTTTGCCAGGCTTTCATATCACTTCCAGGTTTTATTAGACATACCAGTCTAGGCAAACATCATCAAAATAGTGAATAAATGTAATATACGGTACACCTATTGTAATATGTTTTTTTTTTCTCAAGAGATGATGTTGATAGCCTTGCTTTAGGTGTCCCAACCATTTTTACTGTTATGATTTACATTGGTAGACAATACTACAAGGGGCATGCATGGGATGTTAGAAGTTTGGAAAACATACATCTACAAGCAGGCATCAACGTAGACACCATCTGATTCTAGAATATGTATCATGGGTAATTTATTGAACATAAACCACAGGAAAATGTCTAACTAACATTACACTAGATATTTATTTTTGCATGATTGTGCCATTAGTCCAGTGGTCCACATGCTTGGCTGAATGATTAGGAAAAGTCACATGTTGGTGACAGGTTTCCTTTAAATCCAAGTTGGTTCACTGCATGCACATTCATGCCATGGTCAAGTATTGATATAAAAGTACATGCCACTTGATGAATTGTACAAGCAGGGTTACGCGTTATATACAAGATAGGTTCTTTAGGTTTGTTTGTAAGTGAATTTGTATGTAAGTCGGAACAGGTATATTTTATAATTGTAGCTCCAGATAAAATTTCTATAAAGCTTTATTACAGACACCTTACAGCTGATCACAGCCTGGGACTAAAAGAATAGCAGAGGGAAAAGGGAATGAAGGCAAGGGGACAAGGGGACATTCTTTCCTTTAGGGCACATTGGTGTTCTGAATGCTTTTACTTTCTGCAGTACATTGTGTTATAAAATCTCTTTTTTAGTCACAATAAGAACAATACACTGTTCAAGGACGTATTCTCAATATTTACATCCAGGTTGTTTTATTTTCTAGTTATTATGTAGTAGCATCTTTCTATTATTTATCCCCTTGGGTTTTGATCCCAAAACAGTGTAAATATACCTGTGATGTGCTGTTGTATTTTCATAATATTTTAGCACATAATTATTTAACATATAAAGTATACATTGGGGCAGATTTATCAACCTGTCAGAATATTTTTAGTTGCCCATGGCAACCAATCACAGCTCCCCTTTCAAATATTCATGCCCACTGGTAAAATGAAAGTTGAGCTGTGATTGGTTGCCATGGGCAACAAGAAATATTCTGACTTTCAGACAGCTTGATAAATATGCCCCATTGTGTCATCCATTGCCACAAAGGCACAATGGCACAATAACTACATAAAAAATCCATTATATGTACGGCAAGAAGAATGGACCTACCTGTTGCTGTTGAATGCAGACCCTCCAGGCCTCTAGGGGAGTTCAAAATACTATGAGTATGAATCTTTTTACTATTTTACCAAGTTTTCTAGAATTAACTTCTATCACTGAAAAAGTAGTTTCATAAATGAATGGTGCAGGTTAATGAAAAAAGATTGTAATACACAATAAATAATTCTGCTTCCTCTTCCACCACTCGTTTCTTTATTTTATATTTCTTTCATTCAGCCAATTATCTCTAGTAGCAGAAAGGATGTAGGGTTGTATGATACTGCCAGCTAGTAGAGTATGTTAAATGGAACCTGTCACCAGGAGACCCATTTTTAGCACCCCCAGTCCCCACAGAGCATAGTACATACACTGCCAAAAGGTTTTGGTATAAAAAAAATAGGTTTTACAAAATGTATTTTATATAGTATCTTTCAATGCCATGTACTCTGTGACTAGGCACTTTTCCCCTAGGAGTGGCTTTAGAGGTGCATGGATGACGCTAAACCGGGTGATGGGCGTTTTCATATATTTGAAAAGGACACACAGAGTTGGGGGGAAACTGCTCCTTTATAGCCACTCCCAGGGGACGAGTGCCTAGTCACAGAGCTTGGTGGGGGTGCTAAGAAGGGGCTTCGCGGCTGCGCGCAACCATGCGCGCGCAACTTCTCCGGCACGATCGTGCGCACGCAGCGCCAAAGCCTCTTCTGCTCTAAAGTTTAAAAAGTGTTAAAACCGCGATAACGCGGTTTATAACACTAACGAAAGTAAGTACCGGCACCAGCTCACCCTGAGCTGGTGCTCGGTACTTACAGCTTACCCCTACCATTCTAAATGGTAGGTTTCCTTTAATACCCAATATAGTAGAGTCCATGAAAATTGTAGCAAAGTTATGAACCTGCAGTTTGTGGGTCTCTCATTCTGAATTTTCCTTCTTTTTGAAAATGGAATCTATTCACAATGGTCAGTAACTTTCTGATGTCTGCCATGTTGGTTGATTATACATGGGCAATTTAATGGAGGGGATTTATCATTGTTTTTATTGTCTTTGTTTGGGGTTGTTTTGGCGCAGTTGTGGTACAAATGCTGTTTAGCGACAGTGCAAAGTTACTCTGAAACAAACCCAGCTTGCGGCAAATTCATCACAAACTAGTTTTCACAATACGACTGAATTCATGGTTTTCGATTTGGCGCAAACTTCCTTTTAGGGGCAAGTTTTGGCACGAATTTACACCAGTTTCTACCCTGGCCTATGTTGCAACTTTTGTTGGGTTTTTTTTGTGACTTTTCATGCTACTGTCGCAAACAACCCACACAGCATAAAACACTGTCAGCATATTTATCAAGGGCCAAACCACTTTAATGAATCTGCCTGCAGCGGAACTCCAAAGACAGAAATAAGGAGCCACTCAAATGATAAATTACCCCCAATGTGTGTATGGCTAGGCAATTATGCACAACTGAAAAGATAAAAAAAGACTATAGTTTAGATTATACATTAGGAAGTTTATGGAGTTAGTATATTAGGACTTTGGACAGCAAGCAGAGATCTAGACCATGAGGAATTGATAGGGAAAGTACATTGGAAATTGTTTAACTTTTCACATTAATTTTATTTTTACTAAAATGGTGAATTATAAATAGTAATACTATTATAAAATTGCATTCAGAGCAAGAGCGAGATTATTGTGTATATAATAGATTGTTGACTATTAGAATATTTTTTTGTCCCCACATGAATAACATTTTGTCTGCATATATTTGTTAGTGATTGTTGGATTTACATAATTTTCACAGATCGAGTTGCACAGAATATCATAAAGTCCCATTTGGAGACGTGTCAGTACACAATGGACGAACTTCATCAGTTAGCTTGGCAGACTCATTCTTATGAAGACATTAAAGTATACCAGAGCAAGGTATAATATACATATCTGTAATCTCTATAAAGCCGTTTATATCAGGAATATGTACTTTGGAAAATGTCAGTATATAATGCATTGCTATGAGACACATAATATTGGCAGTTTTTCTATGAGCCCTTCTGTTAATGTACCCAATTCACGCCACCAATAAAGTTGCCATGGTGAATTGCACTCTTCCTGACAGTTATGTCAATTGTAAAATATCAAGGCCCATAAGGCTTTCTGAGAAATATCTAGAATCAAAACTCACTGAAGATGTCACATTGTATCTATGTATATTTGATTAACCAGCATCCATCTCATCAGTTTATTCAGATCAGGTTATAAACATGTGGGAGAGAGCGTGGCTCTTATCCTCTGCAATCCTTTCAACAAATCTTCTCTGCACATGTGAATATCAGCCATTACCATAGATCTATTAATTGAAAATATCATGTAAATATAACCTCTGGCCATAAAAATATCATAAATGTCATCTAGAACAGCTTCTTCTGTGAAGATGTCCTCTCTTTCTGCCCAGGTTTCCTTGTGTATTGGTGAATGTATATGACCAGCCATTTAATTTATGATTGCTTTTTATTAAAAAATAATGATGTATACAAGATCACATTATATAGTCCTTATCTTCTTCTATCCAGTATATGTCATCAGTATTGGATTGGTTGGGGTACTGCATTGATCAGATTGAACCAAAAGCTTATGGCTCTGTGCACAGTATAGTGGCTATGCAGCCTAGCTCACTTCAACATCATTGTTCAGCTGCTATAAGGTGGATGGAGCCTTATGCTTCTGAAAACTATGTGAAACAGCTGATCAGTCCAGGGTCCATGAGTCATGTTCCCAAAGATCTCATAATAATGACCTATAACTATACAAAATTGTCTCCTCAGCCCGGAAAACCCATGCATTTTATCATTTCCATTTTGGTAAAATGAATACACAGCCTTGTCATGTATAATGCATGTTGAATTATTAGCATTTTTATAAATTGTTAGTGAAAGCCTCATTAAAAAATACACAGGTGTACCTTAATACAGCACCATTTATCACAACCTCCATCAATAAGGCACTCCAACAAAGGGCATTTCTCAGTCACTCCTTACATCCATGTACAACATGGCCTGTTCACTCGGGCTACCTGCACGTCCATTCCAATGGATATTGACAGACTAACTATTAAGGACCATTACTTACAATAGATGGTTCTATTGTGCTTATTAGATGATAATTCTATGCCTCTGGTTGCATTCATCCTTAGAGAGAGAAGTTTAGCCATGTTAGTAAGCCTGACATTTTGGGATACTTTGTGAATGAACTGTCTTGTTCAATGTATTGTTTAGAACATATTGTATATGCTACCTACTGTATTGTATGGCATTTTTTTGGGAAAAAAACCCTATACAGTTATGCTACCTGTACACAAACGTGTGCAGCCCCTGGGAATAGGCGCATAAGCTGGTCCAAACTTGCACAGGACAGGAGTCCGTCAATCATAGAGAAATATAATGCAATGGCTTTCCATCTGCTGGCCACACTTCAGCACCATCACTATAACAATTAATACAGCTCCGACACTAAAGTTCTGCCACTTGACAGGAAGTCCTGGCATCATTTTGCTATATAATATAAGGCCCCCCATCCAGTGCAAGGTGTGCAGTCTGTGGGCTGTACAAATTTGTGTGTAGCGTGCCTAACAAACAGTGGACAATTTCTTTAAATTAAGTTGATAATTTCTTTAATAATTATTACCTGTTTATATTACAGTCAAGAGAAGCATTGTGGCAACAGTGTGCGATTCAGATTACTCATGCAATACAGTATGTTGTGGAGTTTGCAAAGCGAATAACAGGCTTTATGGAACTTTGCCAGAATGATCAAATTTTGTTACTTAAGTCAGGTGAGCAGATGTTTATTTTTATTTTTTATTTTCCAAATGGCAGCTGTGGTACAGGTTCCAGCGGTTGGACCTTAAAACAGCATATGTGTATCACTGCAGCACATGTGCCTGTGCATTTGTATCTGTGCGTTTATAGATGTCCTGCCATTAGTGTTTATGCTAACATTTACTGTACCTAGCCATAACTCTTTAGAACCAAGTCCTTATAAATTGGGCGAATCCTTAGAAAGACAGCTATCATTAAGACATGACCAATATATTAACTCCCTCAAAAATCCTTGCTATTCTGACAGCTATGGCAACACAAGGAGATTATGGGCAGCATGGTGGCTGAGTGATTAGCACTAAAGCCTTGCAGCACTGGGGTCCTGGGTTCAAGTCCCACCCAGGTCATCATCTGCAAAGAGTTTGTATGTTTTCTTCGTGTTTTCGTGGGTTTCCTCTGGGTCCCCAGTGGTATACAGCTTGCCCCAGTAGTATAAAGCTTGCCCCCAGTTATATACAGCCTGCCCCCACTAATATACTTATATACTCACCTTCCGGTGGCCCCGCGTGGCTCGTCTTCAGGCTTCCGCGCCTGTCTTCTTTCTTCTGCAGGGCGCCGCCATTGTCCTCCCCTGAACGGCAGGCGCATAGTATGACGCGCCGCTGCTGACGTCATACTAGGCGCCGCCTGGGAGAAAAACAATGGCGCCGCCCAGCAGAAGAAAGAAGACTGGCGTGGAAGCCTGAAGAGGACCCACGCGGACATCGGGGGAGCAGCGCTGCACGTCGGGGCCACTGGAGGGTGAGTATATACGTTTATTATTTTTTAAATATTTTTTAAGTATGCATGCTATGTATTGACTGGTGTATAACCCGAGGGGACGTTTTTCAGCACATTTTTTGTGCTTAAAAACTCGGCTTATACACGGGTATATACGGTAATTTTTAGCATCTTGTATATCACTGAGCCTGAAAAGCCTTAGAGCAGTATCCTGCACTATGGGTGAGAGAGGTCCATGGGCCAGTGAGTGAGAAAAGAAGGACCTGTAATGAGAAATTGTCTTGTTGTCCAGCTTGTCCCTGCATGTCTGAATACTGAACAGGTGATTAGACAGACATCAATACCCTTATGTAATGTGTGCATTAATAGAACTATCCTTCCTGAGGAATATGATGGTGTATATTGGAAACTCCAAGTTAAAGGTTAATTTTAATGAAACTGTTGACATTATACAAAAAAATGCTATGTAGTGTGTAGCATGTGCAAAGAGGACTGAGCATGTGAAATGGTTCTTAGAGAAAGGTCATATTCTACTTATCTCCAGAGAACTTTAAACAGCTTGTTGCAATAATAAATCGTGCCTTTCTGAATATGACATTAATATTACAGACGGCACAGCACTTGGCCATAATTCATATTCATAATCATTGCAGCTGGATCTGGACATAGCACGGCTTTTTGTACAAAATTATAACAATAATTATTTGATATTGCTTAGTTTGTAGCAGAGTTCATACTGGAATATTAAATAAGAAGTCTATGATAAGAGGTCTCTTGTCAGTGATAGATTAATAGTAATTTAGAAAAGCAGAGAAGTATAACACGTAAAACATACAGTATGTTATGGAATCTAATGGATCTCTGATCTATTATAAGAGATCATTATAAGAGGCAAAGACAGGAAAGACTTGTATATGACCACAAGTGGGTAGGTTCAAAAATGTTTAAATATTATTTAAAAACATGCAAAAAAATATGCATATATTTTTATGGCTTCTGCATTCTATGCAAATAACTTTTCTCTTTTCTCTTTGCCAGGCTGTTTGGAAGTAGTTCTAGTAAGAATGTGCCGTGCCTTCAATCCATTAAACAACACTGTTCTTTTTGAAGGAAAATATGGAGGAATGCAGATGTTCAAATCATTAGGTAACTGGTTCATTTTAATGTTTTTGTGAATTCTATTTCCATATTATATATAGTGTGATCCAAAAGAAAAGGACCAAATTAAAGGCGTATTCCAATTTCAGCAAATTTATGTTATTGTTTGTATAACAAAAAGTTATACAATTTTCCAAAATGCATTCTGTATCAATTCTACGCTCTCTTTTAGATCTCTGCTTGCTGTCCTTCTATAAAACCCTTCTATGTTTATTTCCAGGGGACAGAAAATTGACAATGGTCACACATGTGCACGGCTCGTTATATCACAGAGGGTAATCAGGGCTGTGTGTTATAATGAGCTGTGCACCTGTGTGACCATGGTCAGATTTCCGTTCAACTGGAAGTAAACATAGAAGCTTTCTATAGAAGGACAGCAAGCAGAGATCTAGAAAACAGTGAAGAATTGATACAGAAAGCATATTGGGAAGTTGTATAACTATTAATTATACAAACAATAACATTTATTTGCTGAAAATAGAATTACCCTTTAAGTAATCAAATGTATAAAAGACAGCAGGGGAGATTTATGTTTTCTAGTTTCTCTGTTCATCTTGTTTCTTTTTGATATTGCTTCTTAGTCTAATTTGTCATAGGTGTATTTTCCTTGTGTTAAGTTGGACCTGTGCTGTGCTAATATGTTGTGGTGTTTGGTGTAGAGGATGAGCCTTTTAAAAAATTATCAAAAATTTTGCAACTTTTTTAATATAACATAGGCAGAAAATAAATAAATCTATCCCACATTGCTAAAGCAATGTACAGGGGGTACAATTACAAATAAAACAAGACATTACACAGTAACAACATAATCAGATGAAACAATTGGAGGTAGGGCCGTGGAGGTGGTGTGGAGAAAAGAAAGTGAAAGTTACATGCAGTTTGGGAATGTGATGGGTTTTTAGGGCATGTTTCAAAGTTTGAATAACTGCAGGTTAACCACAGCATAATCCCCAACTGCGATCTCACACAATTTACATTAGAAGCATAGGAGATGTAATTTAGTCAAATCCCATCCACATGCTGCAGAAAATAATTTCCACTGTGGGTTTAGAATTTGCAGCCGATCAATTACGAATACAAATTCACAGGTCAGAATTCTACCTTTGCCACTACCCCCTCCGGCACTGTGGGAAATTATGGCTAAAAGCTATTTATGACTATTTCTGCCGCAGTCAGAATGTCAAGTGATCCTAAGGGATAAAGCATATCTGTGATCACAGAACATCAAAAGTGCTGTGTCAAGGACTGACCACATTGCAGGGGTCGGAACTCCATGCATCATATCAATATATGCTACAAGAAGTTCCTGCCTCCCTGATATGCTGCAGAGCCAAAACTGTAGTGGCGCCATATGTGTTTTAGTCCTAAGAAGCAGAAAGTGCCCCATCCTGTATGTGACAGAGTTCAGGAGTGCAGGCATGATAATCCCCCTCCACTATACAATTTAGAAACCACATATGTTTATTTATTTTTTTTACATTTTTGAGTAAAACCTACTGTGTTATGGGTTTAATTTCAACAAAGAAATTCTGTATGTATACACATTTGGCCTACACTTGGTTACTCTGCAAAGCTATCAAAGGTCATATCTGCTTTATTATCATACAAATTATCATTTCAATTATTCAGTCAATTACACCAGAATAAAAGCAGTAGTAAACAGTGTTGCACTTTCATGAGAAAATATAACCTCTGGTATAATATGAACATTAAAAAACCCTCTGTTTTAAAAGACAATTAGATCTAGTCTTTTTGTTCTCTTTCTCCACATGATGTTGATTGAAAATCTAAAATTTTAACTAACCAAAATACTATTTTCTACTAGCACCTGTTTCCCTGGCAGGACTACAAGCTGTGTTCCAAGTAAAATTGAACAGTGATTAGCATCTAGTTCTCACTCTGCTTTGCTTGGCCCGCAGGTTCTGATGATTTAGTGAATGAAGCATTTGATTTTGCAAAGAGTTTATGTTCACTTCAGTTGACGGAGGAAGAAATTGCCTTGTTTTCTGCGGCCGTACTGATATCACCAGGTACTCATTCTGATATTTACCACTCATATGCATTGTCTATACCTTTTTTTTAACCCTCTAACAACAATTAGCATTTTTCCATTTGCTAAAATCCATAACTATTTTTCCCTGTACAATGCTGTATGAGAGCTTTTTTCTTTATAACAAACTGGACCTCCTATTATCTGTATTTAATACTGATAATACAGATACTGGGAATTCTAAACATTTTCCATAAGCGGTCAAATTTTACTTGCATTCAAAATGACACCTCCACAATATTCTTTCGGTTGGTAAAATAATGTGGATACCAAATTTATATAGGTTTTATAATTTTACAATACATTTTATAAACTTTCAGTATTTTATACAAAAATAAATGTATTAATTTCTTCATATTTTCATATTCTGATGCCAATAACTTTCTCATACTTCCTACTACCATTTGGGGGACTGTATGACCTATTGATCACTTTTTATTCAAATTTTTATGTGTTGCAAATTGGCAAAAAAGTGACGATTCAGACATTTGGGCGCAAATTTTACGTTACCTGGTTCACTGCCGTGAATAATCAATTTATAAAATGGTGATAGATCATCATTTTGGGGCGCAGTGATATCTAATATATTTAAGATTTTTTTTAATATCAGTTAGAGGGAAAGGGGTTGATTTGAATTCTTTATTTTAGGCCCCCTATAGCACTTGTATTGCAAGATATGGGCTTTTTATTAAAGATATGTATTGGTCTGCCTATGGCAAATCATTAAAGATCCACATTGACTCCTGCCTGTCATGGTAACAGGCCTCTGTCTCGTTGGGGGCTCTTACCAATTGCAGGTGTTAGCCGTGGATGTTTGCTGCATGATGCACCATACCTCCTTAACAACTCTATGTGACTCTATACTACATCATGGATTGTTAAAGGAAACCTACCACTTGAAGTGGCAGGTTTCCGATGGCAATACCGGGCACCAGCTCAGGGTGAGCTGGTTGCCGGAGCTTATTTTAGTTATGTTTTAAACGCGGTATCACGTTTAAAACACTTTTTAAACTTTAAGCCGGCGCAGGCAGATACGCGCTCGCACTACCATGCGCGCGGCTCTCATTCACTTCCATGTAGCCGCGCGCACGGTAAGCGCCGAGCGCGTACTTGCCTGCGCCGGCTATAAAGTTTAAAGTGTTTTAAACCGCGATACCGCGGTTTAAAACACTAACTAAAATAAGCTCCGGCACCATCTCACCCTGAGCTGGTGCCCGGTATTGCCATCGGAAACCTGCCACTTCAAGTGGTAGGTTTCCTTTAAGTGGTTAAACAAAGTGCTTTAAAGGAAACCTACCATCAAGGATCTACCTATTAAGATAAATCTGGTGGTAGGTTCATCTATTCTATAGTAGGATAGCCCTTTATTAGGGCTAATCCTTTAGTCCCCCAAATCTTTTATAATTTTTAAATACCCTAAAATGCATATTCACCAAAGAGACTACTGGGACGTGGAGTAGCCAGAGCTGACTCTAAACAGCACGCCTACTCCACACCTCAGTAGCCTCTTGTGATCCGCCTACCAAGCCAGCACGCACCTACAAGAAGCTGAAGTTGTCCGCAAAGCCGGATACTGCACATGCACAAAGCTAAGGCTGACGGCGGCTCAGTCTTGGCTCCGAAGCTAGAGCTACTGCACATACACACGCCTCCGGCCTAAAGGATTAGCCCTAAAAGGGCTATTCATTCTACTATAGATAAGATGAACCTGTCACCGGATCTACCTTAGTAAGTAGATCTGTGATGGTAGGTGTCCTTTAAAGAATGTATAAAAAAAAATATGTTTTACTAAACATATTTTATGTTTCATATAATATATAAAATAATATTCTATAAAGATTGAAAGCAGAAAATCTCTGCTTTATCTTAACTCAAGAAAAAAGGAAAGTGACACAAATTAGATAATATCTGGAAAATTGCATCCTTTGTATTTACTTTACATGGACAGTAATGGTGTATTGATACCTGGAATCCTATATCGGAGGCATATGTGCTTTATGATTGTCACATGTAACACTGAACAAGATGTGGATTCCTGTTGTACATTGTTCTTAATTATCTACAATATAAAATAACCTCCATTTAGGTTTCTTGTACTATGGTTGTCTGGCAAAGTGTCATGAACGCATCCAAGCCTCTCATAACAATAAGAGTTGTTCTCTCTGCAGAGTAACACATCCTCCTCTTTGTCAATACATTTGTTCTAAGTCTCCAGTCTTCTTACATCAAATCCTCTTTCCTTGTTGCTAACTAGAAAGCATTAGAGACAGGGAGTGAAAGAGAATCCTTCTGGGGATATTCTTATGATTAAATTGTTTAACCACAGACTGTCATGGTGCATTTTCATTTAGCTGACTGAAAAATGTTCCTTCTGAGAGACCAGCATTTGTAATCTAAGTGAAGTCAGAGGACTAATCCTTTGTTTTCCATTTGCATTTGTTTTGCCTAGTGCTCTACTTTTAATTAAGCCTGATCCTTTATTAAATATGTAGAAACTTACCAAAAATACCAAAAAAATAAGTAAATAATGTACATTGAAACTATTATGCTATAAATCAGCATTGCCTTTGAGATTTGTGTGTGAAGGAGTCTTATACAGATGACCGTTTCTTTGCTTTAACTCTACAATGCAAATACCTAAAAATATTCAGATTTTACACTGGCCACCTTTAATGCACAACTATCACAAATGACTCTGAGTTTAGTTAATGCTTACAGTGCTCTTACGAGAACATTGTTTGTGGCAAAGGGGCCTAAACATAATGGACCAAGAGTGTGTAAAGGCACCAGCCCTGCACATCACTGATAAAAGCTAATATCAATGTTTTTATAAGACTAAACTAATAATGGGGCTAACAGAAAATATATGTGGGAACACATACTTAATTAGGTGAGAGGCTGGCAGTGGTTCACAGTAAGACAAAGACTGACAAGCGGTTCCATCTGTGGTAAATTTGCCTTAAAATCAAAGAAGGCATGTAGACTGTATTAGGAACAAAGTAAAATGTATGCCTTTACATCATAAAACTATTTCAATGTGTGGGGAGATAGTTCGGTTTAATATCATCTGTAAAGAACCTTTTTTTTGGGGTGGGGAGGCGATATGGAAACAAATTCAATACCTGTCTAGCCGGAGTTCTTCCATGACAGCTGTCTACTTCTTGACACTTCCGTTTCTGATGATCTGATGATTTCATGAGGTCATGTTTGTTTTCCCGTTGATGGTTCGTACAATCCCAGGCCTAGAAGCAATAGGAGCAGGTGGTCTCCTTGAGAGCCAAGGCTGCCCTAAGGGATAAATGTCGGCCGCAAATAATGCTTCTTCCGGGGTTTATTGTCATATTTGTCATATGCTCTATCAGTGAATATTGACAGAAGGGACAATTGATTCAGCACCAACCTCTTATGGCCAGATTTATTAAGGTGTGTCTTGTCCCGCTTTACACTGATATAATTTTCCAATGTAAAGAATTTTCCAAATTCATTCAGTTGGATACATTGGTTCTTATATCCAGAGCCAAATGAAATCTTATGATTTCAGCTGTAGTGATTACAGTGGGACAACAAATTTTTATGTTTTTTTTCCAACATACCTTGCTGAACATCATCAATTAAGGTGGATTTTGATGTGTACATTCTTTTCAGATGTAATTCACTTTACCTTTCATATCTCTCTTTATTTAGAACGACCATGGCTCATAGAACCAAGAAAAGTTCAAAAGCTTCAAGAGAGAATTTATTTTGCACTTCAACATGTGATTCAGAAGAACCACTTAGATGACGAGACATTGGCAAAGGTAAGTGCTATTCATATAAGTGCATTTTCATGTAGGAATGGAGCCATAACATGCTCAATACATGACAAGTGCCTACAAAATATGGAGAATTGAGACTGGTGTCAAAAGGCATCAGGGCTATTCAGGTTTAACCAATAGTGGCTATTGGAGCGCTGAATTTGTCTTCATGTGCTATCTTCTTTTGTGCACTGGTAGGACGGCAGACATTTTTTAGTCATTTAGTCATTTTTATTTATTTTGTGATACTACTTCCTTTCATCTCAAGGTGTTTGTGAGATCACAGACTAAAAAAAATCATATTTTTATAAAGTCTAATCTTGTTGTTTTATTTTGTTCCGCTAACTACCGTATATACTCAGGTATAAGCTGACCCCCTGATAGGCTCATGTATAAGCCGAGGCCCCTGATTTTACCACCAAAAACTGGAAAAGCCTTTAACTCTAGTATAGGCATTGGTCACAGCCTCCTAGTATATAGCCAGCAAACCCCTGGTAGTATACAGCCGGGCCCCTTTAGTATATAGCCAGCCAGCCCCCTTTATTATACAGCCATCCCCCTGTACTATACAGCCAGCCCCCTTTAGTAGCCAGCTAGCCCCCTTTAGTAGCCAGACAGCTTCCTTTATTAGCCAGCCCCCTTTAGTAGTCAGCCCCCTTTAGTAGCCATCCCCCTTTAGTATAGAGCCAGCCCCTAGTTTGCCCAGCACTTAAAAAAAATAAACTTACATACTCACCTTCAGGTGGTCCCGATGTTCAGGGCTGCTCCCCAATGCTCGGAGCGGCTCCTCCTCTGTCTTCTCCATAATGCTCCAATCCTTGCTACTCTTCTTCTGTCTTCTATTTGCTATTATAGCCGGCAGAGCTGTAGCCATGGGCTGGTGCACACCATGATGCGGTCGCTGATGACATCATAGTATGCGCCAGCCGCGCATCTCTGCGTCTCTGCCGGCTGTTACAGCAGACAGAAGACAAAAGAGGGGCCGCAGGGACCGGAGCATTGTGGAGATGACAGAAAGAAGAACCACTCCGAACATCGGGACCACCCGAAGGTGAGTATGTAGGAAGCTACACCTAGACAGCATATTTTGGGAAAAACCAATTATGAATCAGAGGTTGTTGGATATCAACTTGCAAAATGTTTTGTCTAAGTAGAAGATAAACCATTACCATAGTAGTTAAAAAAGTTTTATTTCCCTGTACTTATTAAAAACATGTTTGCTTGACCGCCTTAATGATGGAACCTTGTGCAACCCAAACAGGGCATGCAATAATCCTATCCAATGTGGACTTTTTAAATATGGCTATTCAATATTATTTATAGCCTTCTTAAAAGGATTAAATATGGACAATTTATGTTTAACCATCTCTTTTGTTTTTTCACAGTTAATAGCCAAGATACCAAACATAACTGCACTTTGCAACTTACATGGAGAGAAGCTACAGGTATTTAAGCAGTCTCACCCAGAGATTGTGAATACTCTATTCCCTCCATTGTACAAGGAGTTATTTAACCCTGACTCAAGCACTGGCTGCAAGTGAAGACAGTGGGATTTTTCACTTAGCTATGGAATGCATCACTACTAAGACAAAAGAAATGTGCTCAAAAGGACTGATGGAAACCACAAAAGAAACAACAAACATCACTACAGCAGCACTAGGAATGTCCTGCACTTACTAGAATTATTTTTCACCGCTACAGTTTGAAGAATGTAAATATGCACCTCTGAGTGGGGCTCTCTCTTTCTCTTCTTCTTAATAACTGTTTGGTTTTCCTTTGGAACTGACCATCTAACACTCTTGCTGCCGCAGGCTGCTGCAGAAAATAAAAAGGTATTGCAACGCCCTGCGGTAGTCGAAGCATTTATCTTAATATATAGAACACTGGGTGTATTTACTTTTTTTATATATATAATTTGAGAGAAGACAATTTATAGAATTTTATTGTAGATATCATTATGAGCATATACTTCTACAGTATTACTCTTCTTTCTGGATTACTGTTTCATCTCTAATTTAAGTGAATTTGACTTTCTATGTTTTAGATGCATGTGTAGATGGTAATGGTATATATATATATATATATATATATATATATATATATATACCAATAACTGCACCTTTGCCGTGGTGTAATCCTGTACTTACACTGAAGCTCTTCTAGATTTCTTTCTGTCTTTCTTTGATGATGTTGTGTTTTCCCCCTTTGAATTTTATGTATTTAATTTATGTTTGGGCAATCAAGTTTCAATCAAAGAAGCCATTGTTTGAACAATAATTGCCAATGTATTGTATACCTACCAAATGGTAAAAAATGTCACATTGGTTTATGTACAGTAAAAAAGCATGCCAGGTGTGTAATGGTTGAAAATGACACAACACTCCCATACAGAAGCAACTATTCCTCTACAAATACAATTGATAGGCAAGATAGGCTCTTGTAAATGATAAAAATATGAGATATAGTTTTGCGCAAAGTATATATTTTTATTGAATTATTCACAGTATGAACCTTTGTACTTCAGATATACAGCTGTTCTTGGACACATAGAAACCGATTACCATAATTGCACTGAGAGCTAAAATCCCTAAAAATGAATATGTTCTTGCTATGAGGTAAACCAGATTATAATGTCACTTCAACTAACTAGGCAGTGTTTTAAGTAGATTTGCAAAGTAAAGGCCTATCATACAGTTGTAAACTCATAGTATAGTGAACATAATAGACCATTGAGCCATATTTCTATTTTATCTTCACTCATTTGAGCTTTCTTTTTTATTCATAAAATTAAATAAGGCTGGATGACACAAGTCAGCTACACAGTCTTGTATCTTGTCTAATAACATGTAGCACATAGAGCAATAAGTATACAAGTTACTGGAAATGTGCAGCTTTACTAAGATCATCTACCAGTGAAACCAATTATTTTCCACCCTACATACCATTACCATACTTGTGACATCCATGAAAATGAAACATACAAAATGCATAGGAAGACTGTATTCAAAATTGTAGGATGACATAACATGCCACACAAAAAGACTGCTGGTCACATATCTATAATTTTCCCTTCTCCGGTTGAACATTTGCAACCAATAAAATAAAGCAAATGAATTTAAAAAAATAAAGTAATAAGGGAATTAAGGACCTAACTCAAGGTTTGGTTACTATCAGTATTTGCTATGGCTCTTAGAGGAATACGTGGATCCTAGTTTTCTTCCAACTGGAAATGAGTTAATTCATATACAGTAATTTATATACAAAATCAAAGCACTGCAAGCATATACTACATAAACCTGCACTTATCTAACAAACTATAGTCATTTTTCATTTCTTGATCTGTCTTTAGGCTTACAAAAGTTTTGCATATGTAATGTCAATTAGGTCCAGATAATTCCATGTAAGTAAATGACATGGCCAGGGACACTGCAGACAGATGTATGCCATGTCTTCATGTACAACAAGGGCCTAATCCTATTTAGAGCGAATGTCACTTCTGTGAGCCTTTCTTCCAAGAATTACTTCCAAGGGTCACATTCTCTCTCAATGGTAGAGTTCTTTGTAGATTGCTAGAACTCAAGGGGAAGAGAACAATAGTCAGTTAAACAATGTGTTCAATTGTTCCCAGTCATGATGTGGCACCACATATATTTTTAAATTTACTGATATGAATAAGTATGTCATGATTTCTCATTTAAAAAACAAGTTTTGGTCAGTTTTGGACCCCTTATTACTATACATGTGTATTACTTATGTGTTTCATACTGAGCATTTGAACATTTCACAATATAATAAGCAAGAAAAACATATAATTGTAAATGTGATTATGTATAATCAGAAATGACAAAAATTAGTCCTCATTTCAAAGTGATAATTTCCCTTACAGTTTTCCATTAGATGAATAATTTCATTAGGCTAATAGAAAGATAGCTAAAGAGTGGCACTTTTTGAAGAAAGCAAAACAATACTTGATTGACATAATAATATAATAATAACACTAGGGCACGCAGACATATTCTAAGGCTAAAGGGTTGCATGTTATTAAAGATGAAAGAATTGTCTTTTTCTTTTCAATAATATTTAATAATATTGATGACAATCACTGCTTGATGCAGAAGTTGCACTGTTGACCACTCAGGGATATTTCTTGATAAATAATGTGAAGTGGAGTTAAGGACATATGCAACTTTCCTATAAATTTTCATATTTTCCAAGAGGGAACTGGAAAAAAAACAGGAGTAGGAATCCTCTGGTAACTAAGATATTTGATCAACATTAACCTCACCTTCAAAGGATTTCATAAACTAAAGTCCTTGATTTTCGTAAAACACTGATGGGAAACCCCTTCAGCATTTTTGAAGCAATATTGAATTTGTCTTGCACTATGAGGCACTGTAAATACATTTTACCGTTTTCGAGGGAGTGTCAAGTTCTAAAACACTCATGTTAAACATGACAACATGAATCCATGTACAGTCGATTCAATAGAAAAGTTTTACAACTGGAAAATATATATTTTCTAACAGCAGGCTGGCCAAACATGATAGTACAGAAGATGTCCCCAAAAAGTTGAGTTCATGGTATAAAGTTTGTATCATATTGTGAAGTGTTTTAGTTTCACAGTCCCAGAACATTGACATTTGTATAATCCAAGATGACACAGATTATGTTATAGGTAGGAAGTGCAGCAGTGTCTTGTCTATTAGATGCCCATACAAGCCAGTTGGTGCTACTGATATTTGGGCAGCACTCCAAGACACTATATGTGCAACTTTATATACCACTTTAATGGCATCATTGCAAGAAAGATGCCATGGATGTGGCTACCTGGTTCTTCCCTAAAAAAATAAGCTAAGAAGGTGCTTCATGTATGTACATGGCATATTTTACAATGGCAACATATATCAAGGCCTCTGTACAACTTACTTTAGTAACTATGTTACTTAAAAATATATATATTTAAATACTACCTAGTAGGAAATAAACTTACTCCTTTTGCAGGAGGTTATAAAAGCTAGAATGATGTTGTTTGTAAAAAATAGTTTCCCCTTGAGTACTGGACTATCAATTGCACAACAGGCACTGAAAGAGACAAAAAAAAATCATATTTTATTGCTCCATAATATTTTTCAAATATACTGTACATCATCTGGTTTATACTCTAAATCCATATACTCATCTAATTAAAATAATTAAGAAAAAATGCATCAGAACTTTAAAGGAAGCAGATTGTGTGTTAAAAAGAGGCCCTGATAGCTTATATCATTCATTAGTTAGGTTTTTCATCTGTATAGTAACTTATACGTACTAAAAATTAACAAAAAGTGCAAAATATGTGCTGCCTCCTACTGCAAGGTAAATTCTAAAAATATGACAATATTTTGCCTTTAATAAAAGCCCTTTTAGCAAAACCATAAAAAATAATTCCTTACAAGAACTGTTAAATGCATTCATCATACAATGGTAGATAAGAATTGATTAAAACTCCAAACTAATTAGCAAAATAATAGCGTTTCTATGCCAAATCATCTACTTATGCATAACAAGCTGTGATTAGTGAAATAAATCTGAAGTACATTGACATACTACTCAAATTAACTGTGAAATACTACAATTAACCTTCTACTCAATAACATATGGGAGGTTTATTTCACTGAAATTCCATACATCCATCCAAAATTATTCATTTATGTTGGTTTCAGGATCAAATTTTAATTACTTGGGTCCCACAAGCCATAAGAAGTGAACCGAACCTGACTTACAATAGAAGTCAAGTCATTTCAAGAGGCCCCTTTTGTAGGATGATGGCACATAGACACTTATTATAGGAGTGAGCACAACAATAATAATTCAGCCCTAATGTTTTCCCAGCAGACATCTCACCACAGCTTGCCATTCGTAGTTGGGTGATTGATGCATTCAGGTTTGCCCAATACTAGTATGAAAGGTGTCTTGTGCCATCACCCATAAAGCTGACTTTTCATTGAGGTTTCATTATTGCTACATATGCATCACACTCAATGCATGCATTTGGGGAATGTACCAGGCAAACACAAACTGATGGCGAGTGGTTGGTGTCATGTATACATAGTTTGCACTGTCTGAATTCAGTGGCTCGTAATTGTGCTTTAAGATGGTTAAAACACAGCAGCAATAATTGTAAATGCACAGTACCAACTTGTTAAAATTGTGGAAATGTATGCTGTCTTTTGTAATTTTGTGTAAAGAATATCGGCCGCTTTTTATTTTTGAATTAAATGAATGATTAACAAAATAGCTCCTTTGTCTTAGAAAACCCACGTTAAAGTCAGACTCATACGCATATTTGGGGCCTCTGTAGAATTCTTTTCCTCTCTTCTCCACTTTACTATCTGTTTATTTTCTCCTGTCTGAAGTAGCAACCTTCAAAAGGATTATGAAGCAGGCAAGGACAGATGGGAGACTACAGAGAGCAGACTATACCTTAAAGGCTGGTCTGCCGTAAAACCCAGCTCATAAAAATCACTTGTATCTGTCTTGATTAGACTGTGAGCTTAGCAAATCAGAAGCAAGGGGATTATATTGTCAGCCTCTTTTGGGAATAAAATGCAATTCAGTGGATTCTTGTTCTAAACCAATCAATATTTGAAATATTTCTTATATTTTTTTTTAATATGAACAGTAATTATATTTTAAGGTTGCTAATATCCCAAGCCATTGTTGGTGTGTGCTATAAAACTCAAGTTGTACTGTCTAAGCGAAATTACCTTCAGATGACCTCAGTCTCGTGAGAACCGTTATAAATCCTTTTTCAACATTTATGACTGAATTCTCCACTTTAGAGTTCAGTGACATGTTACCTTATAGGGGCCAAATGTCATTCAGAAGTGTTATACCACAGAAATTTGTAACAAAAATAGTGATTTGCAGTACATACTCCTTGCCACTATGACTCTATACTGGGTACCATTGTATTGGGTGATGAGTTAATCTACTCTGAACGCCTACCTGGTTGACCGCTATATCTCCTGAATCAAATTTGCAATTGTTTTCAATGAAAGTGGAGTAATCTGCCACCTTATTCCAGACATCCTATCTCCAGATAGAACAAGACAAAATGGTAGAACAACAGAAAATGGCTTGATCCTTTATTCCTGACATCATCTGTTGCGGAGATTTGGGAAGTCAGCTATTCCCATGTGTGAAGACACTCATGGTTGCAGGAGAACATTTACAAACAATTGTAATAATAGAGCAGCATCATGGGCATGAAGTCATACAGCATGAACATGTACAAACTAGGCCTGCTCTGTTTTAGCTTTATTGACTAACAAATTTTATATAATGTTAACCTGTAAAAAAAGATGACTTATAAAATTTCACCTGTTCCTATTGATATTGATTGGATTCTCATTTTCACAGTGAGGTGGAAGCAAAACCAGATGCTGGAAAACAATGCAGACTGTAGAAATGTTTCTCTTTGAATACATTAATTTTTAAGTATTTATCTACATGAGGGTGGGTTTATGAACAGCTGTGTCATAGTTTGCACTTTTTGGAAAACCAGGAAATGGTGTTAATGAAAGAAGCAATGTAAGCCAATTATATATAGCTATCCTATATATGGGACTTGTTTTATTTGATCCCTTTAAAAATGTATACACTTCTTAGTAAGGGAATATGAGGATTACTTGTATTGTTATACAGTTACGGCACCTTTACCCTGAAAATTGTTCAAAGCCTAGTAATCAGACCTGGAAGTGCAAACCATGACCCCTGTATGCTGAATAATACTAAATTAGAACATGAGGCCATATTCCTTACTATAAATAGTACATTGCTCATGTATTCAATGAAAGCACAAATTTTATAGAATTTTATGTCGCTATAATTTGTCCTACCAGCAAGTTTTATTCCTTAAAATGCAAAATAAATGTTTTGTGGCTAAATATTTTTCTATTGTAACATAAAGGACATTTGGTAGAGTTTGTCCACTATTTATATGTCTTGTCCACCAGGACAGGATCCTGGGAAAATATAGCCAAATCGTCCCCATATTACAGTATTGACACATTTGCAGCCTATAATATGCTTTCTATTTTACTATGGGGCATCATGTGTATAATATTCTGAATTTCAGAAAACAAAATTATGATATAATGTTCTTTAACTCTTATATTTTCATCTGACCTGTAATTAAATCTTCAGACTTTTCCAATGATGTCTTGATTTACTGTTCAATATTAGGACTTCAGATATCTTGGGTTTTTGTAACATTGATACATTTATCTCTCATGTAAGCACACCATTCTCCATGCTGGATAAACCTTGTAGAAGAGTTCCATAGGTTCTTGCCCACTAGCACCAAAGAGATTATAATACAGCAATAATAGGTGGAATCGTCATGGGCATGACCTGTTTATTGTAAGTGACAAAGTTTAATTCACATCATATATTTTAGCCCTGTTAATATAGTTATGTAATTTAGTTCACTGGAGTGTACATGGATTAGTGTAGAGTCCATTCAATCCTCAAATATGTAAGTAATACTGAATACTGAAAAGAATAAAAATATCTACAAGATCTGTCTTTATATAGGTTAAAGGGAGTTTGGAACTTCTGATGCCATACAAATTTTAGGTTGCACATAGCGTTTCAATTGCGACTTTAAACACAATTGAAAGGCTCCACCCCCCTATCACACCAGTTATCATTGATTTTCCTAAGCGTTTAGTAAACGTGCAGGAAACACAATGTTAACGCAGTGTGTGATCGGGGTGGAGACTTTCAATTGTGTTTAAAGACTCAATTGAAACACCATGTGTGAATGCAGCCTAAAGTTTGTATTACTTTTACTTTCAATGACACGACAAATACAGCACAGAAGTACCTTTTAGTACCTTAATTCTCCAGGAGTGGTGTTGTAGGGTAGCTAACAGCAGATGACTGAAGGGCCACTACACATTGATCAGTTGATTTTTTTGTGGACCTTTATCGAAGATGTAAACTGTAAATTAAAAACATACAGGAGATGTTAATAACAAAACAATACTGAAAAAATATGTACAGGTTATATGAGAATTAACTATATGGTAAAGGAAATGACAGAGAATTTTAAAATATCACAGTTTTGTTCATTTTCCAGTACATTGACCAACCTCCAAGTTTATTTTATTTGTTCGTCCTTTGAAATCTGCTTTTCACTCTTTTGCTGATGGCTGTTTTCACATCATGATGGGACAGAAATCATTATTGTGGATGGGGGAATATCAGCCAATTTCTTCTAAAGAGAGCAGGGGGCGGGCAGGGATCTACTATGCCTTGCCCGCCGTATTTCTGGTGGACAAGGCATGTATAAAGCAGGGCAGGCGAGGTGTGAACGCCCTGGCCCACAAAATTTACTATATCCTGCCAAGGAAGACTAGGTCCCTTCTGGTTATACTAAGAGGCCTGGGTCTCTCAGAGCACCCTGGGGGAATGGGTGGCATTCAAAACACTGGTCTTTATAGATTCCCCTGGTATCTTTAAGATCATAGTGATAACATTGGCAATGATAGTTATTAGCATTGGTAGTGAGCTAAATGGTATTTTTAATGTGTTCTCACTCTTTGTGCTTCCTACAATGACTATAAGGATTCTTTTTTCATCTGCAATGACTGCATTGAAATGCAGTTGTGGCAGTCATATTACATAACACTTTTATTATAATTCATGATTTTATGTTGGCTGAGCATCCTAGTCTTATGATATGATAGTATCAAGTAAAATGGATACTTCAAAACAGCAGAAAATCCTTCATTTGATTTTATTACACGTATAATATAAAATCATTTTCTATAAATTAAAATAAATGCATTATTTCTTCATGAGAATTGAAATATATGTGCATGAAATAATAAAGTAAATTTGCACTAAATCCTATTCCTAAAGGAATAATTATCAGCTTATTAACGTAGCTGTACACATAAGCCATATGAGGACTTCACCAAAACCATTGCTAACTGTATTACAATAATGGTCTTTATAACAGAAACAGAATAGCTCTTAAAGGAGCATATTTATAGCAAAACTAAGATCTGGTGAGGGTTATCACATATTCTCTTTTTTTTTTTCTTTTATTGATACAAAACATTTATTACAATATCTTATTATTTCAAAATCGCATCCATTAGAAACATATAAGCATATAATAAAACATTTTCCAATAGTTATTTATTCTTATACCAAAACCTTCTTGAATTATCATAATATGGGTTATCACATATTCAACTATATGAAGACACATTCTGGCAGATTTATGAAACCATCTTAGTGAAATATTGTTGTTGCTGTCCAATCATAGTGCAGCTTTCCTATTCAAGAGCAACACAATAAATGAAAGCTGCACTGTGATTTGTTGCTAAGGGTAAGACAGTTTTAGACAGTTTCAATATCTCACATTTAGTCACTGTGGCTCTATATTGGCAGTATTTCTCAAAGAATCCTGAGTAAGTCTTTGGAATACAGAACGGTTTTCTCCTGATGGATTCCATATTGACTCAATTGCATACAGAAGTACAACATGGTTCCATAGACCTCTACGGGTGCCACTTGACTAGTACATACAACTCAGGGGTTTTTATGGCTATAATGATATATTATTTATGAGATATACAAAAAATCCCCATTATTGTAACAAAACAAAGCTCTACTACAATTGTATTGCAATCCATTCCCACAGTTTTATCCTTGAAAATGTTTCAAAATATCATGTACCTCACATATCTATGGCAAACACCTTATTTCTAGTACAAAGTGTAATTCTATGGTATTATTCTTGCCTTCATAGCATATAAAATTGCATTAAAATAAATATTTATTACAGAAACAGAAATATATGCTCCATTATACTTTTTACTTCACCTGAAGGCCATACTTACTATAATAGTATTCATATTCAAAAGATCTTTTACTTCTACTTTTATTTATACCCTTCTACAGGCTTACTGAACCCATCATTTCCCATTGGTTTGTACCCATTTATATGTGCAGTGGCTACTGATTACAATTCACATTATGTGGCATTTCTTCTGATAGGATTTTTAACTTATTGTTTCTATGAAATTTACAAATTTTCAATATTTCAAAAACTTTTTCAAAATTTCTAAATTTTTCTTTATTGTTAAATAATCCAAAATACATAAATACTAAAAAACTATTGCAATTAATAAACATTCTTTACTATTAGAAAGGGATTAATAGTTGCCCTATTGTCTGATGAACCAAACAACAATTACTGATGTGGACTTTTTTTCTCTTTTCAGAATTTGATGTAGATTTAGGAAATATCCAAGGATCCATGGGAGAGATTTATCATTAGGTAGGATTTTGCGATTTGTACCAGTCTGATTTATAGTCCTGTTTATGTGCAGTATTAAATGCCTTCTGATGTGTGTGCTCTATGCCAATAGACTGCACCAGTCACACGTATGTTTCACATCTGCTCAATTTCTGCCTTTTTTGCGATGTTTTTATGCAGGAAATTCTCAGACACCTCAAACATAAAATTTAACAAAAACTTTAAAATTGAGCAAAAACTTCAAAACTGAGCAAAAACTTCCCCCTGTAGTAGCAATAGACCCACATACACTTCCTATGTGGTGTCCTTTTGCGATTAAATTAGCATTCTTTTGAAAATTCTCAGTTGATAAATGTGCTGTTGCACAGTATTACACACTGTGGTGTATTTTTTCCGCCATTGCGTGACTTGAGAGTTGCGTGTCTTTCTCGCTAAACAAAAGGCAAAAACGATGTTTGCGCAAAAATTCATGTCAATTATACGCCAAGAAGCTACATAGGACTAATGATAAATCTCCCCCCATGTGTCAGTGTCAACTTTTCTAGAAGTGAGGTCCCGATGAATCTTACGTTTTTCACTTTTGTTTATTGGGCAGCTTATTCCTTCTTTTGGAAAGGTCTTAATATGGTACATGTTCAGATATTGTTGAACTGTAATTTTGTTACACCTTTGTTACACAATTGACACCTTTAAATCTTAGAAAATAACCAATAATAAGTTATTTTATTAACATTGTTGCATAGTGAACTATTATGCAGTTTTATATTTTGGTTCATTTGTGATGGAAAGCATCAAACTTTTGGGTGTTGGTCGTATGGCTCTTGATCCAGGTCATAACTATTAATGTCCCGTAATAAAAGATGTTATAGTGGTGACTAACTTCTCATATAACATTTTAGGACCAACCTGGACACATTTGCTCATGAAAGACAGACATATGTCAACCACAACTCTTGCATCTCAAGATTGCAAGATCTTTAGTTACTGAATCTGGATTCCTGAAAACTATTGTATAGAAAAAAACTCCCTAAAAAATAGTAAACATTGACTTCTGTATGTATGCTCTGTACAGTGAATTTTTTTTTAGAACCTAAATGTAAAATAGTGTGTTCCTTTCTACTTGCCAGTGAGGCTTACAGCACAGTAATGTGACGTTTTTAATGTTTCATTTACCTTTATGTTACTATCTTGGTTCTTAATTCTGCTTTGAGTAAACTCAAGTTGCAGGGTCTTGTTTCTTTCCTTTTGCTACTTTTTGTCCAAGCTTTTTTATTTTTTCATGGAGCGCCTATTTTAAGACAATGCTATCCATGATTAATTTAGAATGTAATAGATTTTGTCTCTTGTCATGTAAATGATTAGTTTTCTGTACTGTTAGCATTCATTATAAAGCACACATGATTTTTGAATGTTTTCTGTAAATGACAATCAATGTTCCTTCCTTTAATGCTGATGAAAATTAAAAAAATACATATGTAAAACCAAAAAAGATGCCTGGGATGATTTAATTGCTCATCAAATGAGTTACATAACACATAGGGAGAAATTCATCACCACAACGTGGCACATGTATCAAACTTTTGGCATGTCTTTCTTTAATTTTTGAGACTTTTCATAGTGCTTGAGCTCACTTGCAACCTTTTTTGTGCCTAAAACAGTCTACCTTCAAACGTCACTATTTTTCTGTAGTGTTCCTTGAGTTTTGAAATTGTGATTTTCTTTTTGAGCGCAAATATATGACTACCCCTGACCAGGCATAGGAATAAGCTTGGGAACTGATTGTGACTTTCTGCGACTTTTGTTTTAAAAAGTTGCAAATTCAGACTAAATAAAGACAAAACACCACTAAGATACATCTGATGAGCAAAAGATGCAAGAAAAGTCCCAAAATACAGACAGATAATGCCAGACTTATGATACATGTGCCCCAATGTCTACTTTCTTGTACTACTTTTTGAGAATTTTGGTCAAAAGTTGATACTTTGTTTGTTGAGACCAAAAAGTTTTAAAGTAGTACTGTACAAGAAATCAAACAATGAGGCACATGTATAATTTCTGCTTCATCTGTATCTCAGTCTGAACTTTTTTGTGGTAGAGTTTGCAACTTTTAAGGCACATGTATTGAAGTATGGATCAGTTGTATTTTGGATCTGTGCCTATAAAGTCTCGCATTTGCTCAAAAATAGGGGTGAAGAAGGAGCAAACAAAGAAAAAATACTTAAACTGTCTTGCAAAGATTAGAAACACCACCACAGATGCACATACTGGTGAACTTCTTAATACCCTGGAGTAGGTGCAAATACTCCCTCCCCTTCCTCAAAGATTTGATCTCTAGAAATGTTTTGAAATGTAAAAGCGAGTTTAATAAATTATAAGGATTTATGGTTAAAATGTTGCATAGCCAGTCAAAAATGTATTCAATGAATTTGTAGGTCTTATAGGCAACCACCAAAGTTGTTTATGCAAAAGTACAGTTATCGTTCCGTTTTTTAAATGGTTAAGACTCTCCGTATATACGAACTGCCATTCAACCCCCAAAAAATAGTCACCAAGCAGATCAAATTAGTCCACTTGGACCATTTTCAACAAAAGATTACACTGGCTCATTGTAATAAACTGCAGAAACCAGACAGCCTCTTCCCGTGGGGCGTCTTTATACATCCTCCACACCTCTGCGCTTTACATGTATGGCGTGGGGTGTGAAGGGGTTAATGAAATGTCCACAGCAGAGCTTTTCCCCATTAATAAAATGTCCACAGCAGAGCTTACTCCATTAATGAAATGTCCACAGCAGAGCCACCTCGCTAATGAAATGACCACATCAGAGCTTCCCCATTAGTGAAATGTCTAGAGCAGAGCCCCCCTTTAATGAAGTCTCCACAGCAAAGATTCCCCTATTAATGAAATGTTGACATCAGAGCTTCCCCCCATTAATAAAATGTTCATAGCACAGTGTGAGGGCTTGTTATCTGCAGGACAAATTGTATTTTTTAGTGGTGCCATTTAATATTCCATGCAATGTACTGGAAAGCTGGGGGGGAAAATCCAAGTGCAGTGAAATTGACAATAAACACATTTGCTGTGTTTTCTTGTGGGCTGTGCTTGTACGGTTTTTATTCTGCCCTGGAAATTACACTTCCTCTTTATTTTTTGGCTTGATATGATCACAG
Source organism: Engystomops pustulosus (assembly GCA_019512145.1). NCBI lineage: Eukaryota > Metazoa > Chordata > Amphibia > Anura > Leptodactylidae > Engystomops > Engystomops pustulosus. The sequence continues at coordinate 199,093,735 of CM033641.1, forward strand.
AGATATCAAATTTATATAGGTTTTATTAGGTTTTAGTAGATTTTTAAAAAAAAATAGAATCTTTTAATATTTGAAATTTTGCCAAATTCTGAGGCCAATTACTTTTTCATACTTTGGTGTACAGACCTATGTAAGGTGTAATGTTTTGCAATACTTGCAGATGTTTTAATTTATATCAATTTGCTTGATAATTTTTTATTTAAATAATCAAGGAATGGATAATGGCAAAAAAAGTTCTGATTCGGACATTTGGACATTTACGTTGTTCACGATCGAGAATAATCTTTTTTATAATTTGATAGAACGTGCATTTTGGGATGCTGCCGAACCTAACATGTTCATGATTTTTACTGTTTATTTTTATATGTGTTCTAGGGAAAGAGGGGTGATTTAAACATTTCTTTTTTTTATTTTTTATATATATTTTTTATTTTTACTATTATTTCAGGCCCTGTATGATATTTTAACTCTACCGCTGCCACCAATGTGAGAACACGCTATCATGCTGAATATGTTTATCAAAAGTAAAACAATGTAATAATCTGATTACTGATGAATCATGTTAGGAAACGCATCGGATCTTGTGATCAATAGGGAGAGCTAGCTGCTTTTAGTGTTATCAGGGCAAGTCATAAGTTTACAATGTCTGTATTCCAGTATTACTTAGATCTTATTGATTAGGCCACCCACTCTCCTACATGATAACGCAGCATTGTAGCCTCCCAGTCTGTTGAAGGGTCATAGTAGCGTGAGAAGTTTTAACTAGATAACATTCTATTTGTTAAAACAGTTTCTTAATTATGGTGGAGCGAATGTTTTATTTTAGTTTTTATTTTAGCTAAGAACCTGACATTTTAATATATATCTAATAAAGGTTGTTTTTTTACCTGATATAAACCTCCTACCGTTTTGCTCAGGGAAAAATTGAATTGTTTAGAGAGGTTCACATTTCTTGAATTTTGCTAAAGATATTTTAGCACTGCAGGGTCTGATTGCTCATACTATATACTGCAATACTACTGTACTGTATCAAGATGCTCATGATAAGGGCATACTGTAGGTTTGCCTTTAAACAAATCACAGGACACACATTGAATATTAGGTGTAATGTTGGGCACCAATGTAAAAAAAGAAAATAGTAGAACTGGAATGGGTGCAGATGAAGGCAACCAAACTTATTAATAGAATGGGATAGCTAGGACTAGGCGGCATCCTCTATACCCAGAGAATTGGTTCTACCATTGCCATAGAAAGGGATAAGAGCAGTGAGACCATAAAAATCTCTGCCATACATTGCACATGTTCGAGAGGGTCCTAAATTCCTTTCTTGCTTGGAAAATTTTATTATTTAATAGTTGGACAAGGAAGTTAATCAGAAAACCCCTTGTGGGGCTTTTTCATTTGCCTTCCTTTGGATTAACACCATCTAGGTTGGACTTAGACCTATTGGCCCAGATTTATTAAACCCCCTGCACCAGTGCAAACTGCTTGCACATGTATTTAGAAATTGTCCGCAACACATTTGTATCATGGCTGCATTATACCCGACCAGACACAAAATTCTGCACTGAAAGGAGCGTTGCTGCGCACCAGTGAGTGCACCGCATTTATCATGCAGTGTATGACAGATTTGTGTGGCTCTCTTTATGTCAAAGGTACCCCAAAAAAGATGGGGCACTCTGTTGGAGCAGTGCAGGGGGCAGCAGATTCATGAAGTACGTCCAGCAGAATTCTGCACACTACACAGGAAAACTGAACATAGTACAGTTTGCAATGTTTTTGATAAAATATTGTCTTCTATGATACCACAATTTTATAAGTTTAGTTATAATGGCTATTTTCTAATTGACCACATGAGCCAAATTCAAAGTATATACAGATAATTGTGCTATGCTGATAAGTAGCCATCGCTATCCTAAATTACAGTAAATCCTTTATAATTATCCTTGACATAAATATTACCCAGTAAGAGCCTTACAATGACTCCCAAAAATAACACTGCAGTGATCCATTAAAACAAGAGCTTGAGTTTTTTTTGATGAGGTGCCATATAACAAGGAGTTTTAGCAAAAAGAAAAAAAAAACAGTCAGAACCTTTGTTTTAAAGAAAACAACTTCTGAACGTGAGATTTGGGAATTAATTCATGTTGGAAGAATATCCTTTCTGTTTGATCTGATCCCCGGAGTGTTCTTATATAAAGTTTCTACTGAATATGCAAATGTTTCCTGTTTCTTATTTTTGTGTGTTTCTTGGTGTTGAAGTTCTTTTGACTGATCTACTTAAAACTTCCTGCAAAAAAGAAAGAGGAATCAACTTTTAAAAATACCTTTCTAAATCCTATTTAACTGTAAAGAAACTTTGTTTTCTTAGCTGAAATCATTGTTTATAAAGCTCTGTCTGTAGTCAAACAGGTAATGACAGTCTGATTAATTCACATAGTCCCAAGTGGTTTCTAATCCCTTATTATTATTCAATTCTGATAAAATATTTCATGTCATGTAGACAAGATATGTTCATTAAAACGCTATAGTGCTAATGTTATATTCTTTGAAGTAAATGAACCTGATTTGAATGTGAGCATAACATCTCTGTTGGTTTTTATCCTTGGAAGCCATGAACAATAATGATTAGACTCAGACCTCCTTAGGGGTTGAGGTGTAATTATACGTTCTGCTGCCCGTACCCAGCAGTCATGCTATATGTAAATCATCCCCCACACATACTTTTATCTAGATAATGCAATCCTTTAGCTTGGAGTAACCATTATAGTTACTAGATCATTTGACCTCTATCTATCTGAAAGGAGGACTCCAGGCAAAACTGATCCAATGACGAAGATTATATAAAAATTGTCAGTGAATAGACCAGTGTAGAGTAAGACTTTACAGTCTTATTCTGCAGCAGTAAAATTATGATGCATAAATGTAGTTTAGGACTGTGGAGTCGTACTTCACACCAGCTATCAGTTGGTGTAGTTTACGTCAGAATTTTCTGACTCTTAACCCTCCGACACACAATAAATTTTTCATCAGCTGTTACGGACGTTTTTTTGTGGCCTTGTCTAAACCTAGCACCCATGAGGAAAAACTCAGAGCATTCCCTATTCTAATCTGTGTCCATAGAAAAGAAAATGAAGAGGGCACTATCTATCTCTGGGTCAGGATACCACTGGTAAGAGTCTATTTCTTACACAGTCAATGGAACAAGTTGAGATCAGTAGTAGTGCTCAACATGTATGATAAGTGCAGAGTTGCATCAATCAAGAAGTAAGAAAGCATTGCACTCACCATAAAACTTCACTTTTATTCAGCGTTAAAAATGAAACCACACCATAGCCATCAGGAGTGAGAGCAGGGGGTTTGTGGCGTCTACACAAAACCCCCCGCTCCCACCCCTGATGGCTATGGCGTGGTTACGTTTTTAACGCTGAATGAAAGTGAAGTTTTATGGCAAGTGCCATGTTTTCTTCCTTCTTGATTGATGCTACTCTAAACTGTGTTTGTGTCTCAAACAGTCCCATAAAAATCAAGGGGGCTGTGAAAAAGGTACTACGGTAGGTATCCTGGTGGATTTTGTTATCGGATGCTGGGCAACATCTGACCTTAATGAGCTGGTCTAGCTCAATCCATGAATTACATACAGAACAACTTTACGATCATACAGCCGCGGCACATGTAAAATACGGATTAAACATGGGTTACAACAATCATGTGCCAGTCTTTTAGACTGAATTCAAAACCTTTCCCGATTCCATTTTTCAGAAAAGCTGGAAAATGGCTCAAAATGGCGCAATTCAGATAATAATTCAGAAATAATTCCAGAATTCTAGCATAGACAGGTTGAAATATTTACCTCATAGCGTTATGTTAAGTACAGAGCCTGAATGCACAGTGCATGGTACTGAATGTTGGTGATTCAGCCTTAGAGTTTTTTATTTTCACATGTCTATCTGAATTATTTTAGCCAGATGAAAAATTAAAAACATGTTTTACATGCAATTGCAAAAATAGTATTTTAACAAAAAAATAAGTTAATTAATTATCAAATAATACATTTATTCTAATGCGGTTTCATAAGGAAAGACAGTTAAAAGGGCTTACTATGAAAACTATTGGAGCAGGGCTATAGATGCAAAAACAGATTATTTAGATATGCAATTTAAATCAACATTAAAATTAATTTAATGTAGGGTTGGGACATTTTATTTATAGTGCTATAGACATGAGTCAAGCCAAGTCAAGAAATGATTGGACATACCGTAATCTTAAAATAAAGCATGATAAACCATGTGTGACTATGGTAATCTTGTTATACATGGCCTTGTGGGGGGCTTTACCAGAGCCCCCTCGTGCTGTAGCTTATTGGCAGCACCCGGCCAACCTGGGCAAGTGCCGAGGCCCCTGGGTATTGGAGGGGCCCACTCGGGCCCCCGGATCAATTGTACCAGTGTCGCTATAAGACACTGGTACAATTGATCACCATCTGGATCGATCACTTTCTGCCTCTATGCTGCGCTGGTCGGAGCGCAGCATAGAGGCAACTCTAAAACTCACCTGTCCCGTTCCCACGATGCGGTGCCCACAGGTATGCGACGGGACGGCTCTGAAGCGGCGCACATGATGACGTCATCGATCACGCTTCAGAGCCGGCGCGTACGGGAGGCCCAGCCGAAGACAGCTGCAGCCTGCTCCGGGGAACCGGAAAGGTGAATTCTGTTTTTTTTCCCGGAGGGGGGGAGGGTGTCAGTGTGTCTGCAAGGAGAGGGGAAAGGGGGGACGGAGGGGGTCAGTTTGTCAGCAGGGGGAGGGAGGGGGTCAGTGTGTCAGCAGGGGGGTCATTGTGTCAGCAGGGGGGGGTTCAGTGTGTCCGGAGGGGGGGTTCAGTGTGTCCGCAGGAGGAGGGGGGTTCAGTGTGTCCGCAGGGGGAGGGGGGGTCAGTGTGTCCGCAGGTGGAAGGGGGGTAGTCAGTGTGTCCGCAGGGTAAGGGGGGCAGTGTGGCCACTGGAGGGCGGCCCACGGAGGGGCCCACTAAGGCACTGTCGCCCAGGGGCCCACTAAAACCTGGAGCCGGCCCTGCTTATTGGGCTCTTACACTGTCGCAGCCTCCCCCTTACTCCCTCTCTACTTTCTCCCTCCCTCTTCCAGCACAACAGGCCTGCAAAGCTGAAGCCCCCCCCCCCGAGCCCTTCTGTCTCATTAGCATAATTTTAAAAGTTGATTTTAGAAGGAAGAATGCGGATAACAAATATAATAATATTACCACAGTCTCAGTACCTGTATCTTTGAGTAATTAGTTTATCATGCTTGATTAAGATGGTAGATGAACACCTTGACATATTTCTTGAAACTTTATACACATTGACAAACCAAAAAGAATAGTTGAATCAAATAAAACTAGATATGTGTGAATTTAATGCTGATGATGTATGTAAATAATTACAAAATTAGAAACGAGGTTCAAGTAATCTTCTGGGCCACTTGTAACGTATATACTAGTTATGATATGGGTGGTCATGGAGGTATTTTACTGGTTCCATATAATAGTTGACAAATTTTCCAAGAAATGTTGCAGTTGGGCTCATAAATGCTAGACTGGCGATTTACTCCCCTGGGACTGCCCGCTGACGTTTAAAGCTGGTCCCAAGTCTGCAGCAACGTCCTGAGTCTGCAGGACCCGGTCTCCGAGTGTCAGAGGCAACCGAGTGTCAGACCCTAGGGAGAAGGGAAATGCAGTTTGTTACCGCTTCCCACTTCTCCGCTCCTCACAGCATCGCGCTGAATGAGCACTAAGCATGTAGGAGCAGAGTTGGTAATGCGGTCACTGACCGCCGGGTCTAAAGGGGTTAAACAGAGCTGCTGGGTCTAATCAGGATCCCCGATCACAGGTGGTTGATTCTCCGGTAACTGAAACTCTTATGGATGCCTCAGCTTCAGGGGAAAACTTGTACAAGAGAAAAAATAAAGTAAAATTTAAAAAAAAAAACTGAAAATGTCCCCTAGGGGTCTTTTATGACCTCATTGGGGACATATAAAGTAAAAACACAAACGCACAAAAAAATATGAATAAATATTCATAGAAATACATTGGCATTTCCCCATATAATTAAAAAAAATCCCCACTACAATGCAAAAAGCATCACCATAGTCGCCGCTTTTGCCCAAGACTATAAATATTATATATCAAAACGAGTGAAATAAAATAGGGAATTCATTAATAATGTTCATTTTGAGTTAATTTGATCATTTATATAAAGTACAAAAAAGCCATATTTCCACTTTTAAACCCAAATAAAAATTAAAATTAAAAAAAGTTTAAACTTTTATTACCTTTTTAACTAGCGCTATGTGTCTAGAAAAAAACAGCGCAAAATTTTTTAGGGTAGCATACAAAAAAAAAGTTATGAGCCTTAAACCGGCGCATACGAAAATTTGCTAAAATGCCCGGTCACTAGAGCCTTTTCTGGCCGCATCATTAAGGGGTTAATATGTTTACCGGGCAATCCAAGGATGTGTTGCAACCGCACGGACATATTTCTGTCAAATCTTTGCTGTGTGGACAAGCATTATCCTGCAGTTGGAAGTACTGCCATGAGAGGCAACACATGTTCTGGGAGCTGCAAATGGTTATCAATGGATCAAGTACTCTTCTCTATTTGTGGTCCATCTTGGCTGTTCGGAGCCTTTTCAGTGTATGTGCATATGTGTAATTAACACAGGCAGCCACCTAAGGCAGCACAGAAAATACCCATATCCGGACAGACAATGATAATAAAACGTCACTTTTAATATTATTTAAATGTAAAAAGTGGCAGTAGAAGCACTACTAACTGCTCAACTTGAGAAAAAGACGTTAAAAACACAGGTGCCTAAGGCTAACAAATTTCACAGTATGGACCTGAGATCAAACTGTAGGCAAAAAGCTGTATGAACATGACCCAGCCTTTAAGAGATCAAGGTGCCTCCTACTCGTGCCTCACTGCAGTGAGTGTATACCTTAGATCAGGGCGCTAGAAAGTTTAACCTAGTAATCTGAGTGAACAATGTAACACGTAATCTATAATGTAAAGGGTTATTATTAGTGATGAGCGAGTATACTCGTCCGAGCTTAATGCTCGGTCGAGTATTAGCATACTCGGACCGGCTCGTTGCTCGGACGAGTATTTGCCCTGCTCGATAACGAGCATTTAATAAAAAAAAAAAAGGGATAACTGATGCCCCCTAGGTGGATGTCTACTATTGCCTACCCATTGCTCCCACCCTGCTCCCCATCACCAGATACAGTTATTGTCCATAAAACTGTGCAATCAATACTAATATGGAAATAATTTGGGGGCACTAACACATATAGGGGGTGGGGAGGAGTAATGTAATTATATGCGGGCAATGAAATCATGAGGGGGTATAAAATTATGTTTTATTTATTGTCCCAGGGCGAACAAAATGATAAGGTATAGAAGGCTGAGAACATAATTATGTGGGGGCAATCAAATTATAAATGGGTACGTGTGAAAACAAAATTACACCAACCTCCTCGTGCCTCAGGCCTTACAACTACAACTACCTTACATAAGCCATGATTTAAACATTTTTCAGTTTACAGAGCTGTGTAAGGTCTTATTATCTCTTGATAAGTTGTACTTACTAATAAATATTTATTATTCATGCAATGAACAGGTTTGTAAGCTGGACAAACTGTATGGTCCACATAACACATCTGTTTACTCTTTGGGTCAGTACTAGAGATGAGCTTGATGCTTGGTCGAGTATTAGCATACTTGGACCGGCTCGTTGCTCGGACGAGTATTTGCCCTGCTCGATAACGAGCATTTAATAAAAAAAAAAAAAAGTAAAAAGAACAGTAAAAAAAATACAATTAAAACATTTAATTTAACCCCTTCCCGCCGCGGCCCTTTTTCGATTTTGCGTTTTCATTTTTCACTCCCCACATTCAAAAATCTGTAACTTTTTTACTTTTCCATGTACAGAGCTGTGTGATGGCTTTTTTTCTGCGTAAAAAATTACACTTTAAAATGGTGGTATTTAATATTCCATGCCGTGCACCGGGAAGCTGGAAAAAAATTCCAAATGCAGTGAAATTGGTAAAAAAACGCATTTGTGCCATATTCTTGCTTGGATTTTACGGATTTCACTGTGCACCCCAAATGACATGTCTACTTTATTCTTTGGGTCGGTACGATTATGGGGATACCAAATTTGTATTGGTTTTATAATGTTTTCAACATTTAAAAAATTAAAACCTCCTGTACAAAATTTTTTTAGGGGATTTTGTAATCTTCTGGCGCTAATAACTTTTTCATACTTTGGTGTACGGAGCTGTGGGTGGTGTCGTTTTTTGCGGATTTTGATGACGTTTACAATGTTATCATTGTTAGGACTGTAAGACCTTTTGATAACTTTTAATTTTTTTTAAAATGGGCGCGATTTTCCGTTACGGGGTTAAACGCAGTGAAAAAGCGTTATCATATTTTGATAGATCGGGCATTTTTTGGACGCGGCAATACCTAATGTGTTTATGATTTTTACTGTTTATTTATATTTATATCAATTCTAGGGAAAGGGGGGTGATTAGAATTTTTAGGTTTTTTTATTATAAATTTTTTATTTTAACTTTTTTTTATTTTTATTTTTACTATTTTTCAGATCGGACGAGTATGTTCGCTCATCTCTAATAGTACACAAACATATTGTTGCTGCTACAGGCGGCCTGACTGCAGCTTGTGTGCAGGTACAAACTGTATCTGAAGCACTTGGTGAGATAGGTGGCCGCACCATTGTGCATTATTGAAGTGACCCATGCAGCAATGTGTATAATAGATGTGACACCTGCAGCATTGTGCATTATAGATGTGACCACTGCAGTAATGTGCATTATAAATGTGACCGCCCCCCCACCTCTGCAAGAGCATTCATTCTGAATGATGGACGGGAATCTCTTGCATATGCACATAGATTTCTTATTTAAATGTTTCTTCTCACAGAACAGCTGATAACCTGGAGGATACATCAACTCTGGTTGTGTCCGAAGATCCAGGGACCGACATCCAAACCGGAGCATACCTGCAACACCACCGTCACCACCATTGCCTACACCACTACATAGTAGGCGTCGAAAGCAGCAGCAGCCATCGACTATCTAAAATGTTGCACTTCTGGAGGTTGTGGAACAATTGCGCCAGCAGCGTGAAGACACGCCAGAGCATGCTTAAATGAGGGCCATGGTGCATGAATTAAAAAATGTCCCACCGGAGGACAGAGGAAACTGCAAATCTTTCATTTATCCTCATCAAAACGATGTGGGTTTTTCTTAGACAAACACCGGTATTGAGCAGGTGGCCAAATTCTTCCCAGCCCTCCTCCAACTGGCAGATACCAACCTGGGTGTGAAGGGCATCATCCTCCCATGACCTTGCAAAACCAGGCTTCAGTGTGGTCCTTTTCCAGGGAGTTTTTTGAGTTGTCATTTTTTTTAATGTATTTAGTTGAAAAATTTATGGACATAAAAATTTCTCAAAAATAAAGTGGCCAGTGTGTTATTTTTTATTAAAAATGTAGTGGAATCCGACCTGATCCTGAATTTAGATTAAAAATACAAACAAATTTGAAAGCAGCCCATGCATACTTTCTGTGTGGCGGCACAATCCCACGGTCTGAACACAGTGCTGTGGATGTCCTTGCCTTATATAGAAATATATTGCAGAGCCGTTCCCCCTGCCAGCCGATCAGCCAAGCCGGCACTGTTCAACTATACAATTCTGGCAAGGCTTATCGGCCAACAGGGGAATTGTCCCTGCATAATATTTGTATATAATGCAGCGTGTTGCATCCAAAGCAGTTTGTGCAGCCCGTCTGATCATGCAACAAGTATACATGGCCTGCACACACTTATGTGTACATGGCAATAATCCATCATTCTCTACCCCCCACCCAACAAGACAAATGAAACAAAAATTATTTTCCTTTTTCAACTCCAAGTGATGAGGTCTTGGTTAACTCCTTTGACTCATTTTTAATCTAGTTGTGCAAAATCCACAAATAAAAATGGGTCAATAAAGTTTTAAGCTTGAGGGGCCCCATCTCTTGTGAGTCCCTACACTAAACTACCCAAACAAGCCGTTAGTTACAGCTAACATATCCGTGTATACCAATGCCAAACCAGGTCTGATCTTGAGCTAAGCTGGCATTGCTCTGCGCCTAATATATTGTGCACTGAGCACAAAGTTACAACGCTCAGCATCCAATATCTCAGACACAGAGCAGCAAGAGGTTAAAAAAAAAACATTTAAAATACAAAGTAGGGGAGCCTAGCTATGGAGGTGAGCAAAGTGCTGCACACTAGCTCCCGCTCTGTTTTAGGCTCCACTGTGCCATATGTCTCACCCAGCGCCCGGCACCCTGATACCTATGTGTCCAAAGAAGAGGGGGACCCCGCAGAACCTTGTGACAGCCCAGCCTTGGGTGTCCACTAGGGGTATTACCTGCTTTTTGTCCCCAGCTCCTGCAGCCACAGCTCCCACGAGGCCGAAGATGGTGGAGCCTGGTGCAGCCACACAAAAATCAGAGATCCCCTCCAACCAGGCAGACATCAAGTCTCCCAGGACCACTGGAGGCCCCCAGGGGTTGCCAAGAAGCTCCAATACCCCGCAACAGCACTGAAGACCCAACTTGCGGCTCCCCTGCCAAGTTACGCGTGACTTCTGTCATGGCTCCCACCTTTCTCCAACCCCACCACGTCTCTATCCTCGTGGATGACTTTTGTGTCTTTCTTTGCCTTTTCCCTCTTTTCTTCTCCTTGCTTTTGTGTTCTATGTCCATGTGTTCTTCCTAGATGCATCTTGTTGGAGTGAAAGCTTTATCTGGCCTTCGCTTGGGACATATAGTCCACCATTAAGTAGGGCACATAATGCGATTCATCATATGTGACATTTCTACAATTCACGTCCCAACACTCAAGCTTAGATCCTCTGTTGACACTCCCAGAGTTGGAAGTTGTAATACCCTGTTCTCATACATTGATATGACTAACCTCAATTCCCTCAAACTCCCCCAGGTCTCAGGGCCCTGCTCCTATAAGTATCCTTGGTCTATATAAGAGTCCTTAGTTTTGAGATGCTATGTCCAACAGGGGTTCTGCTTAGGCCTCCTCCTTCTAAGTATAGCATGCATAACTTATGTCCACAAGTGTAATTTTATGTATATCCCTTATTCTGTGCATGGATTGTTATGATTGTGATTTTCTTTACATCGTGAACTTCTTTTACGTTGTTATATATATTTGAAAACTTTAATAAAATTGATTGAACATAAAAATACACAGAATAAGTCTGCTAGTAGGCAACATAACTAAATATACATGATAAATAGATGGCAGTAGACCTGTATAGAGGTATAGAAGGTATAGTCCTCAGAACTAGTAAAGGTATTTTCTTTAAAGAGATCCCGTCATGCAAAATTAACCCCCCTAAACTAAATATATTTTCATAAACTGCCATTAGAGAGCATTGCCTCTATCCCTTTATTGTCCCTCTACATGCCTGTAAACCTAAGCAATGAGGTCCTAAAGCTGTATGCAAATGACCTGTGAAATGTCCAATGAAGCATTAGCATATTCAAGCTGTCCACTCTATTCATGAGTGGGAGGCACAGCCACACCCCCAGTGCTTGACTGACAGCCTGTATAATGATGTGAGGCTGTATAATGGATGTGCTTCCTGGTGCTGGTGGCCACGCCCCCTGCAGCCTGTGTGTGAATATGTGTGTATAGGAGAGATACAGCAGCTCCAGGCTGCAGCCATGTTAAAGCAGAACATGTCAGATTCATGTGTAGCTGATGTCTGTGTCTCTCACCTGTGTATTAGGAGGATGCAGCATGTCAGCAGATGCAGCACACACACTAGCCATGCTTTACTATACATTACACACAGAAAAGAGCAGGGGGAGGAGAGGGGAGCGATAACAGGGGTGACATCACTGCCTCTGACCATGTGACCAGCCTCATTTGCATAATAAAGAATAGATGATTTTACAATGATTAATGTATGAAATAACTAGATAAAGGCTGGGATGGGATCCTTGTGAGCTGCTCCAACAGGTAGAGGTGACAGGACTAGTGACACAGACCTGATGACAGGTGTCCTTTAAAACAAGTTTAACCCATTACCCAGACAAAGGGTGGACACCACCCAACACGTGTTTCGCTTGCTCCATCAATGGTAAAGCAGGAAAACACTTGTCGGGTGGTGTCCACCCCTGGTATGTATATACCTGTGTATGTGTCCCTTGTCCTCTGATATTCCTCTGGGTTATGTGCAATACTTGTTTTTAAGCAAATACTTTGACTTGTTCTGTGGACTTGACCTTCTAAACCAAGACACAAGTTGTTGGTGTTATGGCTTTGACTTATTTTCTAGTGAAGTTATTCAAGGAATTAACTTTGCAATGACCTTTTAGAGAGAGAGACAGCAAAGTAGATGTATATATATATATATACAAGGGGCCCAAAGAGTGCCAAGAAAATATTCCCCACACCATGACACCACCACCACCAGCCAGAACCGTTGATACAAGGCAGGATGGATCCATGCTTTCATGTTGTTGACGCCAAATTCTGACCCTACCATCCGAATGTCACAGCAGAAATCAAGACTCATCAGACCAGGCAATGTTTTTCCAATCTTCTACTGTCCAATTTCGATGAGCTTGTGCAAAAGGTCATTGCAAAGTTAATTCCTTGAATAACTTCACTAGAAAATAAGTCATAGCCATAACACCAACAACTTGTGTCTTGCTTACACCTGGAATGACATGGAATGTGGTATTCTAACGCTATTCAGCCAGCCAGGGAGTTTTTCCACCTCTGCCTTTACCCAGCACTGTATGAAAGCCCACTTCAGACTCTGTGGGGTGGACAGTACATTGGGGTGCTTCCAATGATTTGTCTCCAATTCACAAGCCATGAGTCCACCAAGGGAATTTATCACATTCATACTTAGAATTCATAGTGTCTTATACAGGGGCGTAACTAGGAGAGGCCGGGCCCCATAGCAGATTTTCTCATGGGGCCCCCCTTCCCCTCAAAATATATACATATTTGTAAAATTACACACATTTATACACTCAAATATACACACATTTATATGCGTTCTATACTCATATTAATACACTCTTACACATGTATAAACTCATACACACATTCTTGTACTGATACATATATTATAAGCAAACTTATAAAGTATATACACACACACAGTATGTACACATCCAATATATATATAAATCATATACATATATACAAATAAACATAATGGGGCAGAATTTTCAAGGTGTCTGAAAGTCAGAATATTTCTAGTTGCCGATGGCAACCAATTACAGCTGAGCTTTCTTTTTACCAGTGCTCATGAATATTTTAAAGGGGAGCTGTAATTGGTTGCCATGGGCAACTAGAAGTATTCTGATTTTCAGACAGGTTGATAAATCTGCCCCAATATTTACACTTACGGTATATACATATATATTATACACACATCATATACACACATTAGGGCATATTTATTGGCAGATGCCCTGAAATAATCGCAAATGCTAGCCTATTGCAAGCTCTTTAGACTACAGAACTTACACACATACATAAAGTATATAGATATTATGAACATATACATATATTATATACACACCATACATCATATATGCATCATATACACTTATATTGCATATACATAAACACACACATACAACATACACACGTAGATAGATAGATATGAGATAGATATATAGATTCATGATACATATGAGATAGATATATAGATTGATGATAGATAGATATGAGATAGATAGATAGATAGATAGATAGATAGATAGATAGATAGATAGATAGATAAGGCAGCTGCAGACTTACCAGTAGTATTCTCTCTGTGTTGGGGTTCTGCACCTCTCTACTCCAAAATAGCAGATAAGTTGGGCCACTTCTAAACTGGGGGTTTGTGACAGTTGCATCCCACCTGTCACTGCACACTGATTAACCTTTACTTTACATCTTTACTTTCTCTGCTTGGTGTCAGGGCACTATCCTGAGGAGGTGGAGTTAAATTAATTGTCAACAAGCAGAGGTCTAAATTTGAAGAGAATCTCCTGGCTGATTGTTGCTGTACTCGGGCTCCTCCTCCAAGGACCCAGTTCCTGGGATAGTGCAGCTCCCTGGCCGGCCTGTACTGCCTGCTGTGTGGCAGGGAATTCCCGAGGCCCTCGCAGATCAGGAACGCTGTTTTCAGTCAGTGCAGCAGAACGAGGCCAAGGGATCCGTGCTGCTGCAGTGTGGGCTGATGTTCATGGTGGGGATCCTGCAGGGCCCATGCTCCGGGGAGGAGGAGCGGTGGCTAGAGGGAGCGCAGGGCGGACTTCCAGCGCACAGACTCGGTGGCCTCATCACCTTTAACAGCCCAGGCACCTGCAGTGCTACCTCCTCCACCACTCCCTGCAGGACTTTGTGTCCGGCCTGGAGGGGACTTTCATCGAGTATGGAAGCGGCGCGGAAATAAGATATTTAGAACCTGGCTATGGGAGAACACGTTTGCGCCACCTGGGGGTGGGGGAGAGCATAAAATTATTAAGCAACACTCCCATCTCCTGTCTGCCTGACGGGACTCTGCAATGAAGTAGCGCCACAGTCAGCCCGGGAGCACGGCCATGATTTGTTTTAAATTGACCTTCCGGGCCCCGTAGCAGACGCTACGGCTGCTATGGCTGTAGTTATGCCACTGGTCTTATAACACAATGACGCTTGTATCTTTCACTTTTAAAACATCCATTGTGATGTAAGCTCATACAAATTCCCCATGGTTTGGATCAGAAGGCTATTGGCAGCTTTTAAGTTCACAAGACTTTGTAAGTGGGAAGTGTCTATTAAATACTGTGCCATTTGGGGTTGTAACCTGGAGGCCTGTGTATACTAAGCAGGTCAACTCCACCCCATTAGTAAAGGACTGCATGTCACTCCACTGGGTGTGTAAGAGGGTGCTCAAGTAGGATACCAGTCCGTTAAGCACAATAATATTAAAACACTTGGCACTCCATTTGATGATGCAAAAACACAGAATTTTACTGGTGTACAAAGTATGACAATCCAAATTGATGTAATGTTTTGGTCTTTACTATAGACCTTCTTCAGACACGGATTACAGGGTGTGGAGGAGGAGGATGATATAGTCAGTGATGCTTGTCAGGCTCCAGAGGTAGTGGACCCACTGAACTACCACGGATGATGACATAAGCCAACACCTGGGACCGGAATCTAAGCGGCACCAGGTTTTCACCAGAGCCCGCAGCAAAGCGGATTGGTTTTGTTACGGCATGGTACCAGCAGGCCGATCCACAGGTGCGACTTTATCTGCAGAGGCAGCAAAGGCGAGGTACAGAGACATTGAGCAGTATTGTAGTCGGGACAGGCACTAGGTGAGGACAGGCAGCACGTGATCAGAGTTGGGGGCGTGGCAATAGCTCAAGGCAAGCAGCAGAGGAGCGCAGTCAGGAACGGAATCGGGGTCTCAACAGGAAATCACAACAACAGTGCAGGACATAGGAACAAAGCTTTTTTTAGGACACAAGGCATGAAGATCTGGCAGGGTGTGCAGGGAGAGGCTGGTTTATGTGGAATTCTTGGAAATGGCCAGTGCAATTAACGATGGCTGGCCCTTTAAATCTCCTGAAGATGGCGAGCGCCCTAGGAGATGGAGATGAGCGCACATGGCCGCAAGTCCGGGAGCAGGCACAGGGACAGGTAAGAGGCACAGACGTCATGCTTGCGAACAGCAAGGTGCATGTGTGAGCACTCACAGATATGGGTCGCGGGAGCACTCGTGACAATGCTGCTTCGGTCCACTGGCAGATGGTTGGATTTTGGTCTTCCACTACTAAAATCTCTCCTCTACAATCTATTCTTAACGCAGCAGCCAGATTTGTCTTTCAGACCAAATGCTACACAGATTTCCTCCAGTCTATGTCAGTCACTGCACTGGTTGCTCTTCTCCTTCAGAATATAGTTTAAATTAATGTCCCACATCCTCAAGCTCTGCATAATGCTACACCTCACTACCTCTCCTTTCTTAACTCAGTCTATCACCCAACCCATGCTCTTCTATCTTCCAGTGATCTTAGGTAAATCTCTCCACTTATTCCAACTGACCACTCACATCTCCAGGAATTCTCCTGGGCTGCACCAATTCTCTGGACTGCTCTACCGTGGTCTATCAAACTATTAACCAATCTTCAAAGCTTCAAACCTGCTTATCTTAATCTTTAGGCAGACCGATCACATTCCCTAACTGCATGCAGCTTTAACATTCTGGGGCACATTTACTTACCTGGCCCTGTCGCGATCCCCGCTGTGCATTGTCCAACGAAAATGAACTTTGCCGCAGTTCACAAAGATCGTGCGCCCGATATCCTGCATGTGTCGCTCCCTGCTCAGGTCTGCCAGAGTTCACCTTCTTCTTCCTGGTGTATGTGATTGCATGTCTTACGACACAATTTTAAAGTTAAATTCCACTCTTAGTCCGAATCCGTCAGATCATCCAATGGCCCGCCCCCCGATTTCTGTCACATTAAAGTCAGCACGATAGTGGCAAAATCCGATCACGTGCAACACAATCTCCTTCTAAATAGCTGTCACAGCAGCGCAAATCCTGACCTTGAGTAAACAAGCCCCTCTGTGTTCTCCTCCCATCTGTTACCTTGCAAACACCCCATACCAAGCTACCGGCTTCTCTGCAGTCCCATTAACCTTGGACTCTGTATGTAAGATGGCGTCTGATGATGGCTGGTTCAAGCAGCAGCATTTTTATTTATTAAATTATTTTTATTCTGTTCGCTTATAAAGAATGGCTGGACCATTATACCTGATACTACCTCCTGTGTCACCCCCTTCATCCTCATAGAATGTAGGCTCTTGTGTCACCCCCTTCCTCCTCATAGTATGTAACCTCTTGTATCACCCCCTTTATCCTCATAGAATGTAAGCTCTTGTGAGCAGGGCCCTCACTCCTATTGTTCCATATGACTATGTTATCGCTCTGCGATGTCTCATTTTTTTGTATGTGTCCCCCATAATCTGTAAAGCGCTATGGAATATGAAGACGCTATAGAAATAAAGATTGTTACATAGAACGCCTACATGACGGAAGAGTTTTCCAAGATCTCACCTGCTGCCTGTCCTTCTCTGCTACTTTGCACCAGAGCACATGGCAAGCCCTTCACTTTCCATGCTTTTCGGCTCTCAGTGGCTGCACTCAGGAGCACTCAGCAAGACACACTCCTGTCCTTCTTGAGTCTCTCTGTACACCCTGAACTCGCCTCTTCCTCTTGCAGTCTTTTCCAGGCTTTCTCCATAACTTCAATTAAAAGGCCTTGTGCAATTGTCAGTCATACACATGGCCTTTTCACTGAAGTTATTTCTCACAGTATGTTGCTGCAATAGGGGACAATGCAATAACTGCCGTCTTTCAATGCCACACTAATCAGGAAATGGGAAAATGGGCATATATTTTGCAATATTAATCATTCTCCCCATCAAAATTGATCAAACATTACAACACTGGACATGAAATAAAATATGACACTTCCAAAAAACGAGTACATACCAAAGTGACAATTAGGGGGTATTCCAGGAATCAGCATAATTTGTATACAAATGAGTCAGTACAATATAAGCTATTGTGTAATTAGTTGTTATTTAATATTTTGCTCCCCATAGCAGAAAAATGCTGGTGACATAGACTGTACTGGAGAATTAAAATGCTACTGGCCCTTTAATCAGTCCGTTAATTTCCTCCGTGCGGTCCGTTGCAGAGCATACACAGGACAGAAGATGACCGCTGGTCACATGTCCACATCACATGTCCTGCACCTGCCTGGGCAGGTCATGTGATCACCACTACATTTGGCTGTAGTCGGTTGGTTGCAGTGCATCCAGTATGGCCTGTGTTTTGGTGATGGCAGTTACACATCATTACTATGGTAACAGAGCAAGAAAGTCTGTTATATCATCGCTGGGATCAGAGCATAAGAGGGAGGAGGAGTTACTGAGAACTAAAGGATCATGGAACTTGTAGTTTCCAGTGGCAGCCATCTTAGTGATAACTCCACCTACTTTAGAGAGGCCATAAATTTTGTAAATCATAAAATCAAACTATTTAAGCTCCGTTTTGTGACTAATGACATTGAGTATTGTTGTACTCATTTATTTATAGCATTATGGGTTTCTGTGTCAGAAGTTCATATTCCCGGAATACCCCTTTAAGTTTTTACATTGTTTTAAAGCAAACCATGTACATAAACTGATAGGTCAAAAGTAAAGATAAAGTATATATTTTATCATATCGTACAACTAAACCACAGGAAAGCACTGGTAAACATTCAATTATCTGACAAAATAAAACATCCGTAACTTCAGTTATTTTATTCACAGCAGGAAAAGGAATGTTAATGGTGATTCACAACGTGGAGTTTTATGGGAGTCATTTTCTTTTAAGGTTTTAGTTTTATAATTATATAAGTCTTTGTGCACAATTTGCTTCTACCTAGTCAAAAGCAAATACTTAACTATGTGTTATACAAGCAGCTGGTTAATACTGACATAAGGAACAGTGAATCATTATACCAATATTCAGAAACAATTAAGTAACACATACTCAACATGGGGGAATGGCTGGAGGAAGGAGTGCTGTGCGATAATCATACTCACCATGGGGCGGTTTGTATTACAAAGCCAACTCACTGACTCTGATGCCTCCAGTTTGGTTATGTATGAAATCCACATTCCAGCCTATCTTTTTTCATAGATTACGACAAATTAAGGAATGATTCTTTATTTGGTCTTTCTTTATTTTGTTCCGTTGTTATGAATGAGAGCAATACTATTGTAAAATTTGATATATGCAGCTTTAATAGGTGGTTTAAATGAGTTGTCAGGTATGGCATAATCTGCTAAATTTAATGACAGTGATTTTGCTGTGATCTTTATCTAACATATAGACAAAAAAATTGTTGTCAAATAAGAGACTTCGGATTGGTCAGTTGAAGAGGGATTTGAAGCCTATACCTATCTATTTGCCTGTTTGCCTATTATGTTTTCATACTTTGCATAAATATGCAGTTCAGTGTGTGTACATGAGGTAAATATGTACCAGCTCTTATATCTGTATTCTGTATCTGTAGTTTGAAGTTCTCTCAGAGCTTGGGGTGGAGACTTAGGTGCTGTGACTCATGGTCCCCGCTCCCTTCTCCATAGAGTTTCAATGGACCTCAGGGAACTTTTACTTCCTGAGAACTGAAAGTAAACTTTAGGAATTATAGTTTTAAAAAGATAGACTAAAAACAACAGTGAGAAGTGCTACATGATGTTATAAGATTTTAGGTATGTAGTAAATGAAATACTGAAACTTCTGCAAAAACTTTATGATTCATTACCGTGATTGACGAATGTTTCATCCAAACTATATAGCTTAAACCATTTCTTCAAATAAAACATGATGCATGCTTTCCTCTGATAAAATACATTACAAGTGCCTTGTTCAGGGACTTTTAATCACCACACCTAGGTTTGCCTGCTCATATTCTGTAGTGTTTCCCTAATAGGTATGATTCTTCCCTAATAGGTATGAAATCAGGCTAAGGCTACTTTCACACTGCCGAACACTTGGCCAGTTGTACCCTGGCTGAGCATACAGCAGCGCGCTGGAGGGAAGAGCACTACTCAACCCTCCCTTCTCCAAAGCGAGGCATGGCACCTGGCTGTAAACACAAGAAAAGATAGCACATGCTCCATCTTTTTCCCACACATCTATGTGGACGTATACAGGATATACATCCCTACAACTGCAGCGTGAAAGGGGCCTAACACATACAAATCTACACTAGTATTCTTCTAACTCATACATAAATAGCTACCTTTTTAAAGTAATAACTAAAGAGCAAGATAAAACCACTGAGAAATAAAATATAAGGTATTATGGTATAGTAGTGCCATCATGTAATTTATTAGGCACATGTGATATTTTATAAATTGGATGTCAGCACTCCCGCAGGTTCTAATTTAGCTGTGTGATTTTTCCAGGCCGAGTGCCACACCCAGGTGTATGCTCTGCAGAGGGCTGATTGATAGTAGTCAGTAGTCTCTCTCAGCTGGGACTGTGTATGCACATGATCCTGAACACATTGTAACATTGCATTAATAAGTTACTAGGAGCAGTGTACAGACACTGCATATAGTATATTTCTTCCCATATGCAGGTGACAAGGATTCTGGCTCTTGGTTATCCATGAACACAATGGTGGTTTTGATGTGACTCTGCCTTCTGCTTATACCTTTTGACTGTACTGCCTGATTTTGTACCTCACTAACATCTTGGTTTTGACTCAGTTTGCCTGACCTTGTTTTTTGTCTGTCTGCCTTTGTTTGTTCTGTGCACAAACCCAGGTTAGGGACCACCACCCAGTTCTCGCCTGCGGTTTAGTGCAGGGCCCGCAAGTAGGCAGGGATAGAGGTTGTGGGAAGTGCAGAGCTTGCGTTTCTTCCCTGTCTTGACATAAGACTAACTTACCAAATAACTTTTTGTTATTTCCGAATGTTATGATTACTACTAGTTTTCCATTTCCTAATAATGCAATTATGTTATGTGTTATAGCATGCAGGTAAGTCATATTAGATGTGAAAGAGTTAACCTTTGTTTAAACCTAATTTTCAGTTGCCTTTATAGCATTTTAGCCTCTCATCACAGTAAACCAATACAGTGGTAAATTAACAAGAATGGGTGCCCTAGTTGAGACTGTAATGAACATTCCCATTGGTAAGAAAAGCACAAAGCGTGACAAGAAATGCCCTTAATCCCTTCACAAATACATTATATCCCAGGTTAAGTGCAATGAAACTCCGGGAGTGGCAAAGTTAAATCAGTTCAATTGTCTGATTGTACATACTCATGAAGTGCTTCGACTGGCAGGGGTCCAAATAACTTGGGGTTTTAGAAAGAAGCTACTTTGTGATAATTCATTGCCCTTTGCAGTTGCTTTATTCAGGAGAACTGCAATGGTCAAAACAAATGTGACTCCAGACACTTCTTAAGAATGATCTAGCGGATAGCCAGCTGCTGGGCCAGATGTCAAGGTGCATTAAGCCCCCTCGGTTTTGATTCAACCTTATTCTGGAAATGTACAATGAATTTGGCTGTAAGCAGTGCAATAAAAAAAAAGATGGTGATTAATGAAGCAGCGCAACTTAATAAAGCAACTTGACTCTCGCTTCCTCCTCTTAGGCATCCTAAATGTCCACTAAACAGTTCTTTTACCTACCAGCTGGGACATGTAAAATGTTAATCATCAGTCTGTGGGCCATTATAGAAAGTTGCTTTCACTTTCTCAAGTTGATAACCAAGGGGGGAAAGATAATAGGTTTGGTTAACAGAGCTGTTCGGATAATGGAGATATACAGAGTCAAGCTTTGATAGAGTCAGCATGGTAGCATAGCTCTTTAATCCATTCTTGTTCATGGCTACTGTACCATGAGTTTACATCTTTGCTGGAGATGGAGACTCCTGATTTCAAATAAATTATAGGCTATTTTTTATTGCTCTCAACTTTTTCTTCTTAGTATAAGACAAAAACCGCAGAAAATGGATTAATTACCACGACAAACAAAATCCTAGGAACTAAACATCTTTATTTTCAATGCAAATTCAAACAAATGTATTCAATTGCCTTCACATAGTGCAGCCATAATGTGCAATCATTTTCTTTTTACTATGAAATTATTTGTACAATGCTAGGCTGTGTTTCAATTGCCATATATAGCTATAGCCCCTACAGCTAAGCCTTGTTGATTTAATTAATGTATGCCAATTACATAAGTGCCCTGAAAAAGTGTGACTCACCGCACTAACTGATCCTTAACACCTCCATTATGTAACAACAGGAGAAACAACACATCATACAAACAAGTCATACCCGGGTGCCTAGTTACTCTTACATGCATGAAAAGGAATATATATTGCAACTAAACAGCTCTTTTTTTCTTACTTGCTGATTAAATCTAAGCAAGAATGTACATTGAGCAGCTGACAGGATGGTGATGCTACGATTCCCTTTAAAAAGGCACTAGGGCAAATGTCAAGGACCTCCCGAAACCCTTCATCACAGCCTGCAGCTAGACATACACTAGAAATACATAGATACAAAAAAGCATTGCCAGAGTAGAAAGAGGCAAGATGGTGCTTACCATGGGCTGGACCCATGGCCACCGGTAAGGGGGGTCCAGTGCTAACATGTAAAAAATAATCTGTATTAAAAATGGACAAGCTATTCATGATGGAAGTTTTTTTGTTAGAACTTGTCTACTAAGGAAACAGTAGAATAAAGCACTAAAAAACATCATCTGCTTTAAAATAAAAACAAGCAATACAAGGGGGAAAAGTGCCTAAACAAGAAAGATTATAAAGCAGTACATTGAAGGCAAAGCTTGCGGGAGATAACATGGAAAAAAGTTAAACAGACTTCAATAGGTAATAAAAGTAACAGGTGCACATAATTGTGTAAAATAAGCATTTTGTCAACTTACTGTAGGCTCTATTTATTTTCAAACGACACCTTTAATTAGAACATCTTGTATTGTAAAGGTTAGGCTTCTGGTATATTTCTTTCATTAAGTTATCTATATCATACAGCAGTCATAGAAGAAATAATTTATCAGTGTCCCGGGGGTTAATACATCAAAATTACCCGACTTCACAAACGAGGGCAAAAACATGAAGCAGCTTCAAAGAGAATGATTCCGACTGAAAGCAGTAGGTGTTATTCACAAAAAGGCTTCTAGCCTCAAGTTTTCTTATTCTTCTGTCCAAGTGAGGTTTACAGGCACTGAAAAGGTTAATAAAAAGCTGCAGTGATAGAAAAACAAAAATAAGCAGCAAGCAATATAAGTCTTCCAACGTGGAAGTTAACAAGGCTAAAAGATCATCGATGTTGTCATTATGGTCACTCACTCTGTGAAATATATTAGCATTCACGGTGGGATCCTCATTTGTGGTGCACAGATAGTAATAGAGCGGTTATGTAAATAGTTACACTTACATCACCACCTCATGCCAGCCCAGTTGGCACCACATAACCAAACAGCATTCTCATTTCCCAGATTTCTATTATAAAGGTCAGAAGCAATATTCATTTCTAATACTGTAGCTAATGCAGGTACCCGGCTGAACAATACATTTTTATCACACACAGTACAGTATAACACAACACAGAGGGGCACACTTAGTGCAGAGTGCACTGTTTTTACAATGTGCAGTTTGCCAGAGAAGTGCAAAGGGTGCGCCAGATTCAGGAATTGTTGCACCCGTTCTTCATGAATCTGGTGCTCCCTGCACAGCTCCGACAGAGTGCACCAACGTTTTTTGGTGCACCCTTTAACATAGGGCGTGTGACACACTTCTGTCGGACATCAAATGATAAATGTTTGATAAACGAATGTGCACTAAAACGCCCCTTTATGTGAAATTTGTGTTGCGTCAAGTGTAGCACACGTGTCTCGGACTTGGATACATGTGCTAGCAGTTTGCACATAAATGAACATACAAAGCCTGACAGAAAACTGGTGCAGGGGCTTTAGTAACTCTGGGACAGAATCTGTTACACTTCATTCTTCATGCACAGGGCTTGTATAGCGGCTGATTCCATGGATTTGTTTATATTACATTGCAATATTATTAGTTATGGGTTTGTTAATGGAACCCATGACAATTAGTGTGAAGTATATCCAGCATTTGAAGGATAGGGTTCAGATTTCCAGATTGATACATAGGCTGGGTTCACATCAAGTTATTCGCCATATGTTGTAAGGACACATCAAGGGTATTCCAATGTGCACTTAAAATGTATGGCACAGACGTATCCCACTGTATGCTCACATAGTGCTATACGACAACTGGGGTCCCTCCCTCCCCCCTGAATGAGGGTCAAGGATCAGCGATAGGCTGCTGATGTATAGGGTGATGTATAGGGTGTTCCCGCAGTGATGTTACTGTCCTTTTATGCATAGTGACATCACCAGATTCTCCCCTCCTGCTGAGCTACGTATGCACTCAGCATGCCTAGAGGAGAGCTGGAATATTCTGCATACACACTCCTCGCGCATACGTCGCTCAGCAGGAGGCAACAGGATGAAAAGACATAGCTTGCTACATCTTTCCATCCTACCTTATTTCTACAGATATGACATATAGCGAAAACTATGCCTCCGTCTACCGCCATATGTCAATATATTTGCTTAGCGTATACGTCAGAGCTTTCCTGACTGTAAACAATAAACGTGATGTGAACCCAGCCTTAGCAGAACAAAAATGAACACCAGTTTTTTGGTGCACATACTGTATAAGCTCACTCACAGCTTCACAGTGACTTCTTTGCATGGTACCAGCAGCCACTGTAACACCGAACACCGCACCTAGAGGTGATGCAATCCAACCACCCAATATCACCACTGCATAATATTATTTATATACTTATATTCCGATTCTGTTCTCACACGTTAGTAAAAGACTCAATGTGGGAATTAATTAGGGTTGTACGCCAGTTTTCTAACACAGAATAAGTCACAATTTCTATCCCAAGGCCAGAAAATTCAACCATTCCCCACTCTTCGCCACCTCCACACTAAGTGTGCTGGCCAGGAAGAGAACACTTTGACTCAATTACTATAGCCTGCACCAGGATCCTGCCACATATTACAGTCCAATAGTGGTCAATGGCACCTTTTTTTTTTCTTATCAGTTGTACAAGTTTTTAAACATTCTTCATTAAAGATTATATTCTATAGTGATTCTTCATTAAAGATTATATTCTATAGTGATTCTTCATTAAAGATTATATTCTATAGTGATTCTTCATTAAATATTATATTCTATAGTGATGCTGGAGATGACCTTCTTCTTACTTCTTCCAAAGAAAATGTTCCTCTACAACTTGATCGATTAAACTTGAGCTTGTGTTACCAATCCAGAATCATCGGTGGACTGCGTGACTTTTATTAGTCTTGTCCTTTCATAATATAACTATAATGCAGCATGTATGCTTTAATGAGATTATATGCATGTTATTAAGTATAATGACCCTCTATAATTTTACTGGTGCCTTTTACTAGCATAAAATGCACTGTAAATAATTGTACTATTAATACTGAGATTAGAGAATTATCACCTGAGGCTTGGGTCTAGTGGATAGACAGGATTTATAGCAATGTCCTTTACTGAAGGATATTAGTATTGTTATACATTAATCTGGTTTAATTAGTTTTCAACTTCTATATTTAAATTAAAAAGTTATTATTAACTTTTATTAATTAATTATTGAATTAAATATACAAAAGATGCAACAACTTTACCGGGAAAGATTCACATTTGAAGAACTCATGCTTTTAGGTGATGGTCAACTTTTTTACTAGGGCATTTCTTAAAAGAAAATACACAATAAATAAAAACTCTTGGTTTATCGTGTGACCCCAGAGGTGGTAGATAGATTTATGCTTTACGCTTTTGTACGATCCATTCCCCCAATGCTGCAGGAAAAACTTTTTTTGTGACTTTCAAGTTTCATATCCGCTCCAGAAAAACACAATGGGGAGGAATTTAACAATTGGGGTCATTTACTAAGGGCCCAATTCAAATTTTCCCAACGTGTTACCCGAATATTTCCGATTTGCGCCGATTATCCCTGTATTGCCCCGGGATTTTGGCGCACGCGATCGGATTGTGGCGCATCGGCGCTGGCATGCACGCGACGGATATTGGGGGGCGTGGCCGAACGAAAACCCGACGGATTCGGAAACACCACAGCATTTAAAAAAAAAGGGTCGCGCAGAGAATGCGCCGCTGGATCGCGAATGGACCGGGTAAGTAAATCTGCCCCAATGTGTCCAAGGTTTCGCCAGTCTGTAGTTGGAACTAGTTTTTTGCTGTGCCAGATTTATCACTGTGATGATGAATTCTGGTGCAGTAGAAGACTGTCGATTCCTAATTTAGACCTACTTTTAGTTGGTCTAAACTGTGCACCCGGACAATTTCCCGCAAGCCACGCCCCTTTCTCATGAAGCTATGCCCATCTCCCGGAGGCCATGTCCCCTTTTGGTGCACATTTTTCTGCCTTGTCGGACACAGTGCAGCCCCAACACAAAACTGTAGTAGACACTTTATAAATACATGTACAAGCAGTTTCCACATTCTTTCTAGTGCAAGGTCAGACAGAAAACTGGTGAAAGCACATTAATAAATGTGGGCCAGTGTCTGAAAAATAGTTCCCGAGAAGCACCTTTTTAGGTCAGAGTTGCTAATTACTAAACCTGATGCTTGGTCACTTAGCTTCCTGGATATTAGTCAATGGGGATTGATTCAAAGCATGTCAGATCACTTTCAATTTTAACCTTATATATTTTTTCCCTTATGCTGGATTATGTCATGGTTTACATCATTATATATTATATCATGGTTTAAACCATTTCTTCCTATTTAGACGCTTGCATTCAGTTGGAAAGGCCTCTGCTCCCATCTTTACCTCTGGAAAAATCTGTACCCTGTACTGAAGTGGCGGTTACTGAGAGTATGTTACGCTTCCATATGTAATGGCCCGCTGGTTGGGGACATTACAAACTTTTACACCTTGTGTGATCCCTAAAAACTTAAATAGAGTGCATCCATCACTATTCTATAGTTTAGGTGGTTGTATATGAGGGTTTCTATGACACTGTATTTGTTCCTTAGTATTTTATGCCATTTACTGTTCATTGTTGGTATTGCAATTGTATTTCCTCATCTGCCTGAAGGAAAGAGTAAATGTTTCTGATGTTGATAATATAATGTTATACAATGTTAAACCTAAACTGCAGTGAGCTCAGTGATTGGTGGGATGCCTGGAACTCCTCCTGGAATGGAAATTAATTAATACTCCCTCTGGCTGAAGTTCCAGGGATTCTCAGAGTCTTCTTCCAGAATCTAAGTCTGGACTTGCTACAGGATACAAGGCCTGCAGAGACTAGGAGCCTGCCCTTAGAGGGCTTATCCTCTACTAATCCTGCAGCTGTGGCTCTATACAGAGCCTGCCTCTAAAACTGCTACCAAAGCAGCCATCCTTCTCCAACCCCAAGCTACAGGACAAGGGATGTGATCTACACCAAACTGCATTCAACCACCAGCTACCAAAGACCTGGCAGAAATGGCCTGTTAACCCTTGCTGTACTGAAGTCTTAGAATAAAGAGACTGAGTTTGATGTTCATAAGCTTGTCTCAACGTGTGACCACTGGATGCCACTAATCTCAGGTACCTCCCCTTCACCATCTTTCCAGGGATCCCTTCACCACACGTCCACCAGGAGAGCACTGGGAGTTCCCCAAAGGGAACCTTCCATCTTATTGCGGCCTCCTCCTCTTCTTGCTCCCTTTGCTGGTCCTGCCCAGCGTGGAAGAAGCCTGTTCTTCTAGACCAAGCTAGCCGTGACCAGACTAGCGCTAAGCCATGCTTTAAGCCAGCCACTCGGGTAACAGAGGAATCCAGCTTCTCCCACACCAAAAGGTCAGGCCCCAGTTTGAGGAACTTGCAGGTGTCCTGGAGTGGCTCACAGTTCTACTGCTCAAGATAATATGATAATACTTCTCCATGTTTATAATGGACCATGAACCATATTTTCATAGTTGTGAAAGCAAGCTGAAGATTTAGAAGTAATTCCATACTGTGTCTTTAACTCTCTGTATCTCAGGTACTGTTGCTCAGAGAACCACAAGCATCATACAAATTGAAAGACGAGATTACCTTCCCTTTTAGCTTTATGCAAGCACTAACAGTTACTATGTTAGATCCTACTAATGTCAGTCTAATGGCTGACGTCAGTCTGTGAACTGCCGGTGCGGGCGGTTCCGTCACTGCCTGCCGGACTGTATCAGCGGAGCTTCGGGGAGGGGGGGGTTTGGAAAGGCGAGTACATGTTTTTTTATTTTTATGTGCTGGGCAGAGGACTGGCTGTATACAGGGGGGAGGCTGGCTGTTAATTGGGAGGTAGGCTGGCTGTATACAGGGGGGAGCTGGCTGTTTACATATACATGGGGGCAGGCTGGCTGTTTACAGGGGCAAGCTGGCTGTATACCAGGTGGAGCTGGCTGTATACAGGGTGGAGCTGGCTGTATACAGGGGGCAGGCTGGCTGTATACAAGGGGGGACTCGCTGGCTGTATACAAGAGGGCAGGCTGGCTCCATACTGGTGGAAAGGCTGGCTGTATACAGGGAGTGGGGGCAGGCTGGCTGTATACTGGGGGGACTGTCTGGCTGTATGCAGGGGAGGGGCTTGCTATATACTGGAGGGACAGCTGTATACGGGGGCTGCCTGTCTATATACAGGAGGGCTGGCTGTATACTTGGGAGGGACTGGCTGGCTATATACTGGGGGGACTGGCTGGCAATATACAGGGAGGGCTGGCTGTATACTGGGGGACGGGCTGGTGGGTTATAAACTGAGGGGGAAAGGCTGGCTATATACATGGGACTGACTGGCTATATACTGGGGGAGGTCTGGCTAGTTATATACAGGAGACTGCTGGCATTAGTAGTAGTAGTAATAGTAGTTATATTCCTGTACATAGAGAGCAGTATTATAGTAACTCTTTGGGTGGAGTTTAGTAACTTCACCCACATCACATGGCCACGCCTACTTGTTTTGACCACGCCCACAGAGTGGGGCCACTTTTACATTTTTTTCTACGGACACTTTAAATTCCCAGTACGCCCCTGACTTCTACATTGATATGCAGGAAGGTGTTGAAAATTTGGGAAATTTCTTGTAAGCCTTCTCATTTTTTCCAAAAAACACGTGTTAAATATTGCATACATAGTTTGGGTGCTATAATTGTCTGAAAAGCAGAAAATGTAAACATTCTAGAAAGTTTAACTGCATTCTAAAAATTTCTAAAACTCAAACAGGTCTAAAACAAGTCGCAAACTGTCTCCGATGGGCAAGGGTCATCGCCAAGTTTTTGTAAATGCAACTATTAAATAATGCCACAGTTCAACATAAATATGAAAAATTAAAGTTGAAGATCCAAATTTTATTACAACAAAAATAAATAATCAAAAGGATATGTTTGGAATGTTCAACATTTACATTAATCATCCATATATGAAATACAGAGTTGGCATGATTGTTTTATTCTCGACAAATGTATAAACTAAGCTAAAACTGACTAAGGCAAAATACAATGAACATAATTGTCTAATAAAACTACACGTGACCTTTTTAGTTAATGCTATAGCAGCAATTCTTAGCATTTCTGACATAAAAATAGCTCAAAATAAAAAAAAAATATATTAAAACACTATATTGGAGCTGTAGTAGTAAGATTGTTAAACAGTTGAAGTACACTTAAGTAGCTAATAAACTTATCTATTTTCTTTTACAGGGAAACTTAAGCAATTATAAAGCACAGTTGAATAAAAGTTTGAAGAAGCATTTGGAAACTTTGGCAGTGTATTTTGATTAGCTATAATGGGGCCAGAGTATGAACCAAGAAATGCTGTAAACCTCAAAACATATTTCAAAAATCTCTTTTCCAGTAACCAGTAAGTCGGTCCGCCCTTGCTCCAATGAGCATATCCAAAGAGTTGGAACCCTCTGAGATTCCCACCAGTCACAGGAAAACAATGAGATGGGCGAGGAGGGTTTATAGTCCCAAGAGGCAGACCCCCTCTTTGGGGAGGAGGATAACTTGCTTAGGCAGTCTAATGCAACCCTGCAGGAAGACTGGTCAAAGCCCTGTCGGAACCACCGAATACAAAGTTACCTAGATATGCATTCTAGACATTTGATGTCAGATCCCACCACTGTCCACAGGACATACAGACAATTTATAGAATATGGGAATCATTTGTTTATACCATGCCTATGGAGGCGGGAGCACCAGCGTCTACATACTAATGGTGTTCTTGATATCAATGAAGTGCTGATGTTCTACTACAGTACATGGAGGGAAATATAGTGAATATAAACATAGTTACATACAGAATATCAGATTGCTATTATTTGACTGGTATTTTTTCCTTCATTATGAAAACTGATAGGAATCTTGCTTTTTTATTAACATTGAAGTAAAGAGTTGCATAGTACCTAGATAGAAGTGATACTGTAAAAGGAAGAACTATGAAGGATCATCATTGTTCCACATAGTGATACAACTACTTAATTTAGAAAAATCAATGGGATTCCAGAAAACTACCTACCTACAATAAAGAAACACTTAGACCGGGATATGTTTTACTGGAAGGGTTGCACAGTGTACAGTTAAACATAAAGCTGCTGGACACACAATAATGTATGCCTCAGAATAAAGTAATGGACCCAGATGATAGACAGTTCATAAAAATAGTACAAACGGTTACAAGATGAACAAATACATATTTGCTCATTAAATATGCATTTTTTAGTATATGCCTCACATGCTACAAAAATATTTGCACAGAGACAAATTCATCTAAAATACATGATATTTAAAACAAATTTTTTTTTTGTAAAATATAAACCTCATAAATATATATCTGCAAAAATAAGATTTGTTCACAGATGAATGAAGGTCTATGGGTAGGACATGATTGATGGTTTGCATAACATGTATGATCAAGTGACAATGCTTCCTATATCTTATATGATGGTGCCCGTCGACAAATATCACACTACAGCATGAAGTGTAAAGAATTTTTTTGTTGCTTTTGTGGAATGTTGTTCTACAGTTTTGTATTATGTTCCAGAATATCTTCATCTGTGTCTGCTTCTCCAATTTCAAACCCTAGATTGATCCTCCCAGGTGAGTAGTCATTTCTTTTCAAATCTGTAGGTGAAGAAGATCAAATGTTTGAGAGAGCAGAGAAAATAATGACATATCATACAATGGATAGGAGCGGACATTCAGGAATAGACTAACTCTGCTCCTTTTACATTTCTCTTGATCTTTAGAGGTAAAGGAGCATATAGAAAAAAACCCAGCTGTATTAGAAATATTTACTGAATAAAATAAATGAACACTGGCAAAGTTGTGAATATATAATGCCACTAAGGATATACAGTCATATAATGTGCATATGATGTGTGAGTTATAGCTTATGAGAAGTGATGCTGGGCATATAGTTCACTACAAGATCACATAGCGGTTACACAAATGGTAGACAGGCTTCAAAATAAAATGATAAATTAAGAACTTAAAAACTGTATCAATATATAATAGCGGGATTAATAAAACTCAGCAACATTAGATGGCTACTAACTAGCTTTGCTTGAATTAGCACTACAGGTAGTCTTTGGGCTGCAAATAAGAAATGTTTTTTAGGTTTGGTCTTAAGTTGATTTGTATATAAGTTAGAATAGGTATATTTGATCATGTTTATAATAGTTGCTCCAAATAAAATTTCCAATAAAACTTCATTACAGACACCTTACAGATCATTGAAGCCGGGGACTAAAGTAAAGCATCCAGAAAACTTCACCAAAGGTCACAGTGGGCTGAGGAGTACATCTGTAACCAGAGGTCGTCTGTAAGTCGGGTGTCCTTAAGCCGGGGACCACCTGTACTAGTGACAGGACAATTTCCCACCTTCTGTGGCTCTTATAAGCCTCCATTTCTCTTTCTTTCCCAATTCGTTTTCTTTTCCCAATTCTAATCTTTTCATGCTGGAATCTCTGCTAAATTCCATCTTTCCAATAAGATTGACAGAAACTTACTGAGATGTCTGATTACAAAGAAGCTATGCAGGCTCAGAATGGCCCACAGATGAACAGGTGGATTCACCAGTGGGCCCCTGAACTTGGTGGGCCCTCAGGCCATATTTAATAGGTTCATATTGCCAAGTCACAGAGCCATGAGGCCCTAACTTAAAGGCAAAGACTTCTCAGCAGGTTACAGATGGGGCTGCCAAGACCAAAACAGTCCAACACAATGGCTACAAGGCAAGCTAGTGTGTACAGAGGTGTGCCCCATTAAAATATTTTACCAATGGGCCCTAGGCAATCCAGTCCGACACTAAAGCTATGGAAGGAATTTATCATACTTAAGATTACGGCCCCACTCCGTTTGTGTTGGTGTTCAATTGCACAACAACCAGTACTGAACATTTGCAGGCTAAAGTAAGTGCTCAGTGGCAGGGCAGAAATGCACAGCACTGGGGGACGTCCCTTCATAACCCTAAACACCCACTTGTTGTAGAGGTAGCGTAAATGGGGAATTAACTGCAATTACTGGCGTATCGCAAATAATTGTGAGGGCTTGTATGCCAAACAACTGGAGTGCAAGTCCTTATAAATTTCCCCCCCACTTCTAATGGTTGCAAACGAAGATTTAAAGTTGCTAAAAAAAACCAAGCCATACAATGCCCAGAAACATTGTTTCTCATTGTGTACACCCACTTGACTACCTATTTCTGAAAAGTTTGTTAAACGGTTAGGTCCACTAATCCAAAGACACAAAGGTTACAGTTAAAAGAATTAAGACCATCATAATTAATAAACAACTAGAACACATATACATGTCAATTGGTTCATTTATCCAGAGATAATCTGGATTGCTGGGGGTCTCAGTGACCCTGAAAAAACAGTTACCTCCTATACGGAAGGTATATGGAGGTATTTATCATGCCTGGTACACCAATCTTCCCCCTTCAAAAATCACCTCCATGTGAAGTAGGTGGGGAGGGCTGCAGAATGGGCCATTCACACACCTATATAGCCTGTGTCAGGTTATGGTACCAATTACAGATCAATTCTACGCCAAGCAGGACCCGGCTGATAAGGCTGGAGTCCTGTAACCAGGCCCGGCGCCAGCACCCGGAAACACGGGCATAGTGGCCGGGGCCCAGGGGTTAACTGGAAGGGGGCCCACTGGGCCCCCCGGATCAAATCTGTACCAGTGTCTCTATGAGACACATGGTAACTTGATTCACCATCCGGATCGATAATTTTTGTCTTGGCCTCTATGCTGCGGATGGTGTCGGGGAGACAGCCATAGAGGCAGAATCTAAAACAATCACCTGTCCCGGGTCCCACGGATTGCCGGCGGCTTCCGCAGGGGTATGCGAGCTCTCTGAAAGGCCGGCGCACATGAGATGACGTCATCGGGGTCAAGTGTGCCGGCTTTAGAGCCGCGCAGTACGGGAGCCCAGGCCGAGAAACGCTGCAGGGTGTGCTGCGCCGGGGGAAACAGGGGACAGGTAATAAAATTACTTTTTGGCGGAGGGGGGGTTCAGTGTGTCCCGCAGGGTGGGGGAGGGGGGGCAGGGATGGGGTATGTGTATTACAGGGGGAGAGGGGGGGGTCTAGTGTTACGGGTGGGGGGGGGGGAGGGGGGGGTCAGTGTTTGTGTAGATAGAGGGGGGATGGGGGGGTCAGGTGTAACCGGAGGGGTGGGGAAGGATGGGGTCCAGTTGTATTACTAGGGGGAGAGGGGGGGTCAGTGTCCGCGGGGGGGAGGGAGGGGTCACGTGTATTAACAGGGGGGAGGAAGGGGGTCGTTTTGTTCAGGCCGGGGGGTCATGTAACTATGTTGGTCAGAGGGGGGGGGGGGTTAAGGGGTTCAGTGTAGATGCAGGGGAGGGGGGGTTTCAGGTGTCCCGCAGGGGGGGGGGGGGGGTGAGCGGGGGTCAAGTTTGTCCGCAGGGGGGAGGTTGGGGGGGGGGGTAGTTGTGTCCCGCAAGGGGTGGATGAGGTGGAAGGGGGGGGTGTCAGTGGGGCCACTGGAGGGCGGCCCACGGAGGGGCCCACTAAGGCTCTGTCGCCCAGGGGCCCACTAAAACCTGGAGCCGGCCCTGCCTGTAACATATCCATTGAACATCAAGTACTGCTAATTTCCGACCATAATGTTAATATTTTAGCCCATTATCAGTATCGATTTATATGGCTTCTGTCCTTTGTCTAGGGAAGCATTAAAAGTGACTGCATTTTTGGACTTTTTATTGCACAAGGCAATATTTAAATTCCCTTTTAAAGCAGAAACAATGAATATAATTCCTGTCTACCCTCGCAATACAAGTCTAGCCTTGGTAGTCTCTAGCCTTTGGAACACTTTCAAGTCATCATTACAAATTTTAAAAATTTCTTTTAAAAAGGACATCCATCACTAGTTTACTGGTGGTAGAGTGTCCTAATTAGGCTGTGTGTTCCGCCTAGTGGATGGGAGGGACTGTTTTTTTACAAGTTTTCTGGTGCCTCCGACTGTTTTACAAAGTGAAAACAAAGTCCAGCTTTCCCGCTTACCCAGCTTTTAATTTATGTATGTCCCCTGCTGCAAGCCTCCTCTGGCCGGCCATGGAACTAAGAGAGAGCACCTGCCCCGGTTCTGATGTCATCAGCTGGATTCCAATTTCCCCGCCGTGAGCAGGAGGTGGCTTTTAGCGGGGGCGTGCATAAAATTAAAGCCAGGGAAGCCGACAGGCGCACCGGTACCATCAGCCTGAGTGTCTCCAGCTGTTTTACAAAGTTAATATTTTGTTGTAAAAAATGCCAGAAAATTTGTAATAAAACATCCCCCCCATCCCCACGATGGAACAAGCAGCCTAATTAGGACAGTCTACCACCGGTAATCTGGAGTTAGATGTCCTTTAAGATCCCACCAACTAAATTTAGGAAGGACAACCTAAGACAGAGCCTACCACCTCTAATAACTGGATTACATACAGAAAGTATACGACAGTAAATGCTAAAAAGAATGGAGACAGTGTTGTACCTGCTTGGTAACTGCTGAAAGTACACAGCCAACAGGTCAAATGGAAACTGTTACCCTAATTACCTACTTCTACTCTGGCAATTAAAATTCACACCCCTGTTTTGGCATCTTTCAAATCACATCAGAATTGTGGTTCTATGAGCTACTGTGAGAACCAGAGATACAGGCAGTTAAATAAATAGTAAAATTTGGGAATGCAAACTGCAGATCAAGATCCAATGACTACCTTTATTTCTGCTTCTGTAACTCACAGAAGCTCATTTGACTCTTTTTTTTAGTTCAGTTGCATATTACTTTTGAGGTGATTTTCTCTATAGAAAAGATATTTCATATGCTACCTGAGTGTGCTGTTTAGTCAGCACTGTGGTAGCCGCCATAGCAGCAACTATGGGGTCTGAAGTGTCAGGTGGCCGGCCTCCCAAACTCCCACACTAAAGAATGAAGAATGAGCTCAATTAAATACATACTATGCTCCACTAGGGCGTGGAGAAGACTGTGCTGAAGATATCTGGTAAGAGGATCGAAGAGGCTACTGGGACATGGAGTAGCCGTGCCGTGTAGCCTCAGCTCTGGCTACTGCATGGCCCAGTAGCCTCTTTAGTAAATTTGCATATTACCCTGATGAAAGATTATAAAAGATAGAGAAGAGCAAAAGATTAGCCCTAAAAAGGGCTATCCTTACATACGTTAGATGAACCTACATCCGGATTTACCCTAATAGGTAGATCTGTGGTGGTAGGTTTTCTTTAATGCTATCTGAATTCTGCTTGTAGGAAAACATTATTGATAAAGTTCTTCAGACCAATCATCATCAATCTTTAGTTTGGAAAGCTTTTTACTCTTTTTGGCATAGTTACAGCTGCATGAAACATTTTTCTATATACCTATATTAAATATACTAATGCTGTTTTTTGTGCTGCCATACAGGCAGCAAAGAAAAAGGAAAATTATGTGAATATGTTTTGTACTATTTTTTACAATCTAATTCAGGATGTACTTTTTGGGAGAGGGCGGGGGCATTATAATAAAACTAAATGGAACTATTGAATTTCACACAATTGCTTTTAAGACTGTACACAATTACTGTAAACAGAAATCTCATTTAGTTTGTACTAAGTGTATGCATTAATGACAACATCATAACAAGAGCAAAATATACTCTAATGACTAAATTTGTTCTCCAGTGAATGGCTCTACTTATTGTTAGTGAATAACGGAATAGTTGGCTTTATCCAAATGTATAAGAAATGAGCAGGGTATTATGAATGTTGCCCTCGGTAGCATCACTTCAGAGAAGTATAATACAAAAGATAAAGCACGACAAAAAAATAGATTTTTTTTAGCCGCACATCAAACTGTCTGCAATTACAACTCTGAAAACATACAGCAAATGCCCTTGAGGTTAACAAGCATTTCTAATGAAAAGGTGGGACTGCATGACTCTGCCTCACCATAGATAAACTGAATATAAGATCCACATGATCCTTGCAAAACTCTGGAGGAAAGCAAAGACTTAAAGTAAGAGATGGGGATAAAGAGTTTAATTACGGAATTGTTAACACCGTGCGCACCCTTCTGACACGATAGGGGTCACTTTAATATAATTTTGCGTTGCATGGCTGGTTATGGCAGTATCGGTGCTATTCCTCTCCTTTGAAATGATTGACAAGCCAAGGGCAGAGAGGTAGGCGCGCAGCAGCTGTACTTAATAGACTCAGCAGCAATGAAAGACTGTCTCATCATGTGCCTCATTTAATGTAAAAGTGTCAATGCTGTTTAATCTCTTCTCTGAGCAGCTCTTAAGTAAATCCTTTCCTAAACTCCTCTCAGAATATTTTTATAATCTTGAAAGCAGAATGTCAGCACTGCACTGGAAATTAGGCACAAGTTCTACATTTAAACAACATTAGAAAAAAAAAAAAAAGTTGGATGACGGTATAATAAAGCGTGTGTAATACATACCAGGAAGTTTGAGTTTCCGACAGCAGGAGTTGCAGCAGTGTTTGGAAACATAGTTTGTAAGTGCATCTTCTCCTAAATTGGCTGGTCCAAACACCATACCTCTTGACCTATACAGAAAGTGGAAAATGTCATGGTGATCAGCAAATACCTCTGAAAAAACGTCGAAACTTTGTGTACTTACACCATGGATTCTAGTTAAGTTGTGAAACTTACAGAAAAGCTGTAAATCCTAGCTATGGGTAAGGGGGGATTTTCTCTGAGCTGTCATTCCAAGACATTTAAGAGATACGAAAAATACTCACTGATGGTTCTGGTATAAAATGATTATTTGTGATCAAGTGGAAGTGTAACTATGATGCAGAATGCTGCAGTAAAAATGTATACATAAAAGTATTATATATAATTGCAAGGGTTAAAGATGTTAAAGCCTAACTTAACCATTTTATTTTAGAAATGAATGATGCAGCTCATTATTGGAGACTTTGTAATATATTTTATTGCATTTTGCCCATACAAATCTGCAGACAGTGTTAGGTAGTAGGGCTGAGTGGACTTCTAGCTGAAGTCAGGGTTCAGGAACCCAAACCCACAATGTTTAGCACAGACTTGAACATTTCAGTTTGGGTCTGCTTAACCCTATTAGGTAAACCAGGAGAGCTGTGTAACCATATTATTGCTTATATTATTAGCAGCAGTTATAATCTGGGTGAACAGAGCTCTTGGCAGGTCTTTTAGAGCTTTCTGCTCTTCTCACTGCAGG
Source organism: Engystomops pustulosus (assembly GCA_019512145.1). Taxonomy (NCBI): domain Eukaryota; kingdom Metazoa; phylum Chordata; class Amphibia; order Anura; family Leptodactylidae; genus Engystomops; species Engystomops pustulosus. Next base: position 199,131,250 of record CM033641.1, read on the forward strand.
CTCTCCACACTGCTACGAGTAAGAGCTTTAACAGGATTCTGGTTGGATACTACAGCTGTCACTCAAAGCAGACCCAGTCATGGCACTTGAAAGAGCTGCAAACCTGAACTAAAAGTTTACTGCTCTGCTGCTGCTGCTAACGCCATACCTAATGGTATGAATACATAACGCTCCAGGAGTGCATACTTTTTGCTTGTTAGATTACATTAAAAGGAACCTGTCATCAGAAATTGGCATAATAATCCACTACCAGTATGTTGTGAAGCAGTTGAACAGCTTCTAGATCATGCTTCTTTTATTGCCAAGCTTGTGGTATCATCTTATTATTCCATCTTTGAAGTGAGATGTATGTAAGATGTATCAAGTCATGGATGCGGATAGAACACTGAAGTCAAGCTCAACCTGACTCTAACACCTACTACCATGTGATTAACTTAATGTCCCGGACTTCAGGAGATCTGATCAATGATGTCCCTGGATGCAAGATCATCAATTACAGTAAAGGAGCATTGTACACCAGGGAAAGCTTGACTTCAGTATTAAACTCTCAGTCTACTTAACTTCATAAAACAAACTTCAAAGTAAGTTTTCTGTATGATGCCGCCACACCAGGCCATGTAAGAAACATCATCTAGCTGCCTGCTCAGCTGCTTGACAACATCCTGTTAGTGGTTTATTAGGCCAATTTCTGATGACAGGTTCCCTTTAAAGTAACAAAGCTTTCTGCACATTTTGCTGCTTTCTACTCTTTTAGTGAGCAATATTTCTGAAAACCTTCTAATATACAAAAGATATATGAGGAGAAAAGGCGTAAGCTTTCCATACCCAAAAAGTATTTTACATGATGATTCAGCTCTGTAAGGAGACAATATTTTACAGAGAGTTATTTGATAAACTTCTGTCAGCTACCTATATGAGTACATTGGTGAAAGACGATTTTAATCCTTCTTTCTTTTGACAATTACATTTACTTTATTACCGATTTGGTTTATTAAACTGTTTTGGACCTTTGGAAGTGAACCATTTTCTAAAGGACTTATTCCAAAAATATATATTGGGGGTCATTTGTTGTTTTTTTCATGAGTTGGGTTTGTTTGATTTATTTTTGAAGGTAAAATATATCTTGCATCTAAGTTTTTTTTTTGCAACTTTTTTATTTTTTAGAAAATATGCATAAAAATTACAACTTTTTTTTTGGAGTGGAGTGTCATGTCTACCATTGTACTTCATGATAGTGGTAAATTTTGGTTCTAACGGCTTTTCGTTTATAAAAATATTGAAAATATTTTCTAAATTTTAGAAACTGCTACTCATACCAACCAAATTAGTTATTTATTAACAATCGCAATAGGTCCACATTATGGAAGCATTACTTCATTAATAGGCAATGTTTTGGCAAGACGGCAATTGACACCCCTAATTATTAGCCACGACTGTGATTGGCCAAACCAGCAATGTGTGTGGGTCATGCAATCTTAATCCTTCCCCCATAATTTACTCCAATTTTAAAACTACACTTAAACCAGAATTTGGGAAGTTCAAACTCCGTTAAAGATTTATAAAAATAACCGTAATACAAAATTGACATGAAAGTGAAATTAAAATGTTTTCCACAAGTTTTAAGAAAAGAACGCACCAAATTTATATAGGTTTTATTGTGTTTTATTACATTTTGAAAAATTAAAACAATGTGCAAATTAAATTTTGCCGTCTTTTGACGCTAATAACTTGATGGAGCTGTGTAAGACATCAATTTTTTCTACCATTTGAAGACTGCGACCTTTTGATAGCTTTTTATAAAAATTTTTATGTGATGTAAAGTGGCGTAAAATTGGCGCTTCGGACATTTGGGCGCTATTTTCCATTTACAACTGGGAATAACAGTTTTTTGTGTTTTAATAGATTGGGAATTTTGGGGCTCATGTTTGTAATTTTTACTTTTTTTTTATTTTTGTAATTTGAACTCTTAGGTTCACCCAGTGAGTCCTCTTCATATAGTGTAAGCAGCTCTGTGCCGTACATGTAAGAGCAGCAATAAAAGTTAGTTCCTGGAGCAGCTGTATATTAATTCATTCATTTCCTGCATTTTTAATGCCACCACATGAGTTCACTGCTAAGGGGCCCACTGAGGCTATGTGGCCCAGGGTCCTACTGAAACCTGGAGCCAGCCCTGCATGTAGGACAATTCTAAGCTGAGATAAATTGCATAAGGGATGGAGGGCCATTTAAATTTTGGAAGGCTGGTTTAAATTATTTTTTAAGGCTCCATTATGTATTTCTAAGACCCAAAAATATAGCAACCAAAATATAGTGACCACAGCTACACTCCTCAAAGAGTGCGTCTGGGAACAAGGTTATCATTCACAGCCCACAGTTTTTTTACACAATTAACAAAAGGGTATGAAACAAAAAATCTAATAATGGCCTTATGTGGATATTGACTGGTGTTTTGGGAAATCGAAGGGCACAGAAGAAAATTAGCATCATTTGAATTTTGGGAGGTAGTTTATTTTTTGTAATAAATTTCAGATGATATGATTTTTCTACAAATACACCAGTTCAGGGCCCAGGAGTTTGTACCCAGTTAGGGCCATATATATGCCATTCATTTAGGATAAAGAGCACAGTGGTTCAATTTTTTTTGTCATGAAATATAAAAAGGCTTTGAAGTGAAATAGTGCTTTTTTAGGTCATTTGCAGACCTGTAACAAGGAGGATGAGGAAAACAACATCAAAAACCCACAAGTATTTTAATTTTGTAAATAAACACTTCATTATAGGGTTCCACAAACCGTATATAGCCAAAAATGAGTACTTAGTACTTTAGCAGTCCAGACTCCTCAGCTCCTCAGGCCTCGTCAGGCCTGCTTCTAACAGAAGACACTTTTTAGTCACGAGACACTTGGAACTTGTGTTCTCTTGTTATATTCATAAGATGATTCACTTCAGGCCAGTTCTAGAAATGGATACACACTGGCATGTACTGTAGCCCCTGAACTGTACACATCAACTAATAATGTATCCTCACAGACCTAACTACCCCTCTCAAGTTGCAGTCAGAGGTGAACACAAATCTCTTGCTGGTCTGTTGGGCCCTAATGCCTGGATCATCAACTACAATCTATAAATCTACCTATATTATATGAATTGGCATAGTCACCCCTTAACAGACACACTGAGGTGTACTCAACCCCCCTCCCATATTAGAAATTGTACCTATCAAGGGATTTTAAAGGGAAATAGTCAGGGTCGAATCCAGGTTTCAGTGGGCCCCTGGGCGACAGTGCCTCAGTAGGGCACTTTGCAGTGAACTCACATGGCGGCATTAAAAATTCAGAAACTTATAGTCTCCTGTTCCCTAAAATATTCCATAGTTTATCATACCAAACACCCATATCATGGTTATTTTATGTATAGCCCCCTCATGGTTATTTTCCGTACAGCTCCCACATGGTTATTTTATATAAAGCCCCCATCACCCCCTATGGATTCATTAGATACAGTCCCCTCACCGCCATGGTTTCCACATGTTCAACCTTATGTGGGCTCCCCAACAGCCCTGGGCCCAGGCACTTGCCCGGGGTTGCCCAGTGCTGGTGTCGGCCCTGGAAATAGGGAACATTTTCACTTCAGAGGTACCAAATTTGACCGTCCACTGGAGGATGCAAAGTGTAAAACTGAAATTTCCCCACAAATAAGCTATTTCAATAACCAATATGTAATGTCAAGAGACACCGACTCAAATTCTCAAGTGCGTTATATGCAAAATTCTCATTTTCATACTGAATATGTAGTCTCCCTTTCATAAATTCTAATACATGACTAGTTTCACATCAGATAGTAAATCTACTACTAAATATTATTAATGACTTAACTCATATGGTCCAGGAAACTCTGGGCCAAAATGGCTTATTACACATGAAGCCACTGTTCTTATTCCTGACATGAGCATTGTCTGCAGCTAGAAAGTGCAGACTCCCAGGGAACATTGTGATTTCATGCAACACAAGTGGAAACTACTTAATTAGTACAATAATAAACTGATATACACAACAACAGCTCATCTCCAGCTCAAAGAGGTCCCGGGGAATAGACATATCTATACCTCAGACACCAGACGAGAGTTCCCACGAGGCTGTGGATTTCTGTTCACTGAACAGAACTTGTTTTCCCGCAAATAAAAGAATGTTCACAAAATAAAAAGCTCAAGATAAAACAGGATGGTGGCACGAAGAGGACAAATATTAACTAATAATTACACATTTACTAAATTAATATATGTGACAGTGGTATTGAATTATTAGATAATAGGGAAATATACCATAGATGTTCTATGTGATTAGACACACAATGTTTCCAATAACTCAAGCTCTCAAGCTATTATATATATACACATATATATATGTCTCATTTAACTGTGGATTAAGACAAACCGTCTCTCATGTGAAACTTAGCAATCTGCAGAGAAACCCCCTTATGATGAGCACAGATGGACAGACAATCTCTATTGAATGTCACATCAGCTTTTGTGTTTTCTGAGTGGCAGTTTGTAAAATGAGATTAAACTTACTGCTTGTCTTCCGGTTTAATAACAGATGGGTCTGTAAGATTTTCTTCAACACCTGTAGACAAAGCAAGAACAAAATGATTATCTATCTATAATATATTATATATATAAATCTCCATTTATTATCCAGCTACTTTTGCCAATTTTGATCAGTCAGTCAATCAGGTTTGTCTATCTATCATGCCATATAGTGCCCTTTCATTCTAACTGATGTCATTCAGGGGGAAGGAACTACCTGACAACCCACTGTTGAATTGGCGCTGTGCTGTGAATATTTCAGATATTATTGCAGAATTCCTTGCCAAAACAAAGAACCTCTAGGAAATTTACTGTTTTTAAAGCTTCAAAAGCTCATTCAATTATATATGCAAACTATAAATGAGCTTCTGTGGTGAAATGAAATATTGTGAAAGAAACACATTACATTTTGATATATTTTATGTACAGATTTTAAATCACAAAAATACATCGCATTGGTCCTCAGTCACTAAATTGTGTTGTTCTGATACAAAGCCTGACAGACAATAGATGGCTAGCAGGAGAAATTGTGAACAGTGAATCATTGAAAAAGCCACAGTGGGTTTAAATATGGAAAGCTTGATAAAGCTGCCATAGTATGAAATCCTTTAAAGAGAGACAGGGACATCTGCTGTATATTTGAGGTAAATCCAGTATGGAATTTTATATGTGAAAGTCAATGGATTTAAAACTTTCTCTGACTACAATAGGGCTTTTTTTTATAATAAATGTTTTGTTTACTAGCATAAGTAAACATAAAAATCAAAGCTACATTATTTACATTCTAGCTATTAAAATATACAACTGTTAGTATTCTCTGGGACTAATGGTCAATAATATGCTAAAAAATGTGTTGTTTGTCTATAACTAGGGGTCGTCTGTAAAATAGTCAGACTTCTCTGCCCATTGTGACCTCTGGTGAAGCTCTCTGGATATATTACTTTAGTCCCAGGCTGCAATCATCAGCTGTAAGGTGTCTGTAAAGCAGATTTATGGAAAATCCTTGTTCTCATGAAAGCACATAATTTTACATAATTTTATTAAGCATACACCTAAAGAACCTAACTTGTACGTAACTCAGAGACTGCCTGTACTGCACAGTTATCTTGACACTACTGTCCTGTACTAGGAACAAATTCTGCATAAATCAATAAAGCAAGTGACTCAAAGAAACATTGGGGGGGGGGAGCACTAGTTACGCGAGTTCAACTGCAAAGAATTTGAGTTTTTTTGGTGATTTTTTTTTTAACAAAATGAATTGAATCCAGTGCTTGCATTTACACCTCACATCCAACATTTATTATGCTGTCTAAGCCACTAGGATAAATCAGATGTGCAAAAAAATCCTAAAACAATAAAAAAACTGGAGCAAGTATTCTGCTTACTGATAAATCCCACCCATTGTATTATATCTTATATGAGCAAATTAATATATTGCCCTCTTACTTTCCAGTTTTTGCCTATTAATTTTCCCTTTAAAATACATGGCATTCTGTTTGTTCTTGCTAGTAAAAGACACAGACAGAATATCAAAAGAAATGGCAAGACAACCATAAAATAAACCTAGATATAGGTGGTCAGTAATACATTTAAATGTTCTAGAAATAGTTTTTAGGAATCTGGGGTTATAACAATTTTAATTTGCTCTATTAAAAACTAGTGAATTCTGATTATAACCTTCACATGATTCTCCAGTAAAGTACAACAATCTCATTTTCCTAAATTGTGTTTCTCAAGTCTTTCCCTGTGCTCTACATGTCTTCTGTTCTTATGTCCACCTTACCTTGCAGGTCAAGAACAAGTAGTTCTCCCCGGGTATACTCATAGGTCCAGTGAGAAAACGACAGCAGTGCTTCCTCCAGTAAAGTGGTGGGGGTGATTTCATCTCCATTGTTGTTATTGTACTTTCGGAATTCTCCTGTTATATATTTTTCTATTGTCAGCCATTGATTAGCAGAATGACAATAGATCAAAAAAACTTCAAGAAACCTGAAGGCAAAAGAAATGAAAATAAAGCTGGTGAAATGTAATTTAAAAGTCATTGACATCAGCATCTATGATGAAACAACAAAATACATTCAAATTTGTAATACACATTGGGGCTTTTTTACTAAGGGTCCAGCAGCCGCATTTTCGTCAGGTTTTCTGACTTTTCGGGGATTGCGGCGGGGATTGTGTTGCACGTGATCGGATTTTGGCGCATCGGCGCCGGCTTTCATGTGACAGAAATCGGGGGTGGGTCGTCGGCCCATCCGGCTGATTCGGACAAACCGTGGGAATTTAACTTAGAATTTGTGTTGCAAGATTAAGCATTTACATGCACCAGGAAGAAGGTGGTGAACTCCGGCAGACCTGATCGGGGAAGCGACAGATGCAGGATATCGGGCACAGGCTCGTAGTGAATTGCAGCAGCTGTGCATTGGAGTCGGGAACGCACCTTGGGCATCATGCAGTGACGGGTAAATAAATCTGCCCCATTGTCTTTCAAATGTTGGTTGTTTGAGAGAACCAATCATAGCTATCCCTAAACTCGATTTGCTATGTACACCAAAAAACCAAATGATCTCAGGTTTGTAAATTTACCCCTTCATGGAACACCATTGATCCTACTTCCAGTAAACATCATAGGTTTTGAACTACCGCTACACTTCAATTTTTTTTTAATATGACACAAAAAGAAAATTTCCATTTACTATAGAAGTGACACTTCCCCTGCAACTACTAAACTTGACTCATCCCATGTGAAAATGATTTAAGAATCTTGATTGATTTTGGCTAGTAGTTTAGTGGGGTAAATCCTGGTGACAGGTCCTCTTTAAGCAATAGAAAAATAACAACTTAGTCTTTTAACTACAAAGATAATGAATAAAACATTTACCTCGGTGTGTAGGGAATACTGTGTGGCTTCAATTGATTGAAGGTGAAAATCAACTTCTGTGCAGCCCTCTGTTGCTGAATTTCCTGTATGATGTAAAACATGTATATTACCTTTAATTGTTTTCATCAGTCTTTTTTGTCTAGATGAATCCTCTTGCTATTCCTGTATCACTTCCTGCCTGGATACAGACCCAGGGACTGTACCTGTGGTGCACAGTACAGGTTGGAGCTGCATGCATGATTCAACTTGGGAAAGAAGGAATGTATGCAAAGCAGCTGGCAACACCCTATAGAATGACAGCAATTAGTAGCGTAATTAGGACTCCCACTTGTTGAGACTGGAAACCAGGGCACCCATATGACATGAAATATGAGGCCTCTATAAATTCCACTGCTGCTTTCTTTTCTGTACCAAGTGCAGTAAATATTTATAGATGCCTATTTGCAGCACATACAATTCATTGAGACCATCAAGAAGAAAGAAAATAATCATTTTGTATTAATTCAGCACAAAAAGAAACAAGAAGGAAGATAAACCCATCAAAAATAAGAAAATAAAGACAAAGAGGTTGACATTATATTTGAGATTTAAAGCGTCTTAAAGGGTTTTTTTTCTGATTAGAACAGGAGAACCTCTAGTTGGCAGAAACTGGGGAATGGAGAAAGTTATATTTCCCTCTCTCTGGTTTCCTGTTCCTCTGGTGCGATGCTATACTGTTTTTTTGGTCACCTTCAGCTAGGTCAAAAGTGTTATCAATCACATGAACAGTCACTGGTCACAGTGTTTGTAGAAGAGAAAACAGATATGACACATTTTAACACCACTGTGGTTACTAAGAGGACTTCCAATAATTCCAGAAGAGGGAATCGGAGTGAGGCCTGTTATACTTATAAATATACTTTTATACTTTAAATATACTTTAAATATATATGCAAATACGTTTTCCGGTTAGGGAGAAGGAAAATATTGCTTCTTTTGGTTATGTATTTGTATATTTCCCAGAATCCCCAAGTGGAGTGTAAATGGCTGTAAGTCTCACACGTCTGCAAGGCGGCCTTAATTGGCAAGGTCACCATAAGGATTGTGCTTACTTCTCGACCCTAGTAAAAATTTCATTAGGAGGATTGTTAAGTTTAAAAAATAGATTGGAAATATAATTCTCCTATTAGATAATTCTGAGTTTATTTGAGTGGGTGGTATACCCCGTTTAGGATCCTTAGGTCGTTACATAAAATTGTAGTGCAGGCAATCTTCTTATTAGTTTGTTTCATGTGACCAGCAATCAGACTCTACTAAGGACCCTGAGGAGATGTATTTGTCGTTCTTCAGTACAAAGTACTAGACAGTCACCTACTGCACCAGATTAATCACTGTGTCTGATGCTTGACGATTCATTTGCTACAGTATAACACTGGAGACTCCTACTTTGCACCTCCTATTATTTGGTCAAGTTTTATGCACCAAAATATAGAATATTCTTTGGGACAAGTCGGAAAACTGCCTAAAAATAAATGTGGCACATGACGTTTCAGTTGCTCCAGTGTTCTGGCATAGACATATCATACATATCCCCTACTGCATCTTCTGTGTGGACAAGAATTCTCTAGTTATTCCTATAACAGTATCAATGTGAACCTTAATGGAGTTCCATATGGCGTTTCAAATATACACCATATCAGTACAGAAGTATTTAATGCTACTTAATGACTCTCTTGGCAGTATCCAGAGGTGGATGAAAGATATATAGAAAAAATTTATATCACAGGAAGAAAAAAACGAAACTCTGCACCAGCGTGGATTAAAATGTATATGTCTTCCTTAGCGAAGCACCTTTATTCCAAATACATCCGTTAAAATACAGCAGTTATAATTCCAATAAGTGCAAACGGGAAACGCAGAGCCTACGCGTTTCTGGTGCGCTGCACCCTTAGTCTGGCTGTGCATAGCGCCACCAGAAAACGCATAGGCTCCGTGTTTCCCCATTTGCACTTATTGGAATTATAACTGCTATATTTTAACAATAAAGGTGCTTCGCTAAGGAAGACATATACATTTTAATCCATGCTGGTGCGGAGTTTCGTTTTCTCTTCCTGTGATTACGCTACACAAGCACAAGTGGGAATCTCCAGCACGTGTTTTGATGTATGTGTTTTGAGTTGTGGTGGTTTTCCCCTTTTCATTTTTAAGGAATTTATATGCCTTCACTTAGATGCATTTTTTGCTTAACTTTTGTTTTAGAAGAATAAACTTGCTTAACCTCTCCTTTCTAGAAGCATTGGTCCAGTTCACTGCATCTTCCATTAGCCTCTTACGAGGGATGTGTTGTCCAAAGGAAGGTCACTGCTGCAGCAAATCACCAACTTAAAGAGGTATTCCCATTTCAGCAAATAAATTGTTATTGTACATTTAATGTTATATGTACAAAAAAAATTATACCATATTCCAATATATATTCTGTATCAATTCTTCATTGGTTCCTTGGTTTTTTTGAAGGATGGCAAGCAGAGATCTAGAAAACAGTAAAGACTTGATACAGAAAATATATTGGAAAATTCTATAACTTATTTTATACAAATAGCGGTGTATAGTGGTGAACTCTATACACATGGTTTGCGACTAACAGGTCTCAACAGTGATGTGTGTAGAGGGCACTTTGTAAGCCACCAATTGGCTGCAGTAGTGACCTAATATTAAACATTATATAAGCTGAAAGAGCCAGAGCAAATTAGAATAGAACAAATAGCTTCATTTTACTTTAAAATTAAAATGAATTAAAACAGCCTCCAGTTTAAGTCAAACGACCTTTTTAAATGAAGACTTGTCAAAATGTATAAATATAGCATAGAAAAAGAAAAGGATAAAACAGTTGGCAACACATTCCTTATTTCACTTTTAACAATTACTGCACACGTCGGGCTACATGGAGATTCAGAAATAAATTTCAAAATATTCCAGTGTCAAAAGGACCGGAAAAATAAAGGCAACAGCCAAAGTTTGACAGTTATATCTGCATGTTTTTGTTTATATATCATGTTTAGATGTCCTTGTATTCATGTAATTTTTAATTTATGCAAATTTGTTAGTGCCCTGTAAAAAAATGAAAGCAGGTTCAAAACATTTTATAATACAACCATATATCATGAAATTACCCTTAGGCAAAGCTGCAATACAGTGTCACCACGGAAAACCTTCTGCCATGTTTGCACAACTTCAGGAAGAAAGGATTTGACTATGAAGACTTCTCCAGGATCCAGGACACTATGTTCTGACCACGTACAGACTACTTTCAAAGCTCTGCGCAGACCCCCATCCATTTCTTCAGGAGAGAGGACCTGAAGCATTGCAGCCATTCCCCTTTGGGACCAGGAGGACATGCTTTTATCTAGACTGGTTGGTGAACTCTCTTCAAGCTTATAAACAGTAACCTCCTCTCCAGCTGTAAAACAACAATGCTAAACAAAGTTACTCAAATGTATATAAATGTGTAATCTAATAGTGAGGCAATGTTAGAGTCTCAAGCAAGACATCAAATATTCATACTTCTACAATAATGCTCAATAAAAAGGCCAAATGGGATTCATTTCTAAAGACTTGGCCTTACTTACAGTGATCCTTAACATTTTTCTTGAGAAATTTCACAGAACAGGACTAATATCCTAGAAAGAAGTAGCACATATAGGTTTTTCATCTACTGTCCCCTGGGTTGCACAGAATCACTCTTCATAATTAAAAGAGATCTTTTCTAGATAAAACACAGTATAAACCTAGAGTTCTCCAGTCCCTGCTAATTATATTTCTAGCTTACTGTAGTTCATTGACATTACTTCTCATTTAGAAATCAAAAAGTAAAAAAATATATGATTTATTGAGGCACCATTAAAATGTAACAACACATAGAATAGGAGAGGGTAAACCCACAAACAGGACAAGGCACAGAGGAACACAAAGTAAGGCTACATTCACATGATGTATCCCCTCAGTACCGTAGTACGGCGGGCATACATCGGTGCCGGGGAGAGGAGTAGGGGATGAGTGCAGCCCACCTCCATAGGAATACACAGCGCAAGTCCTATCTTTCTACAGGCTATGGAACGGTACGATTCCGCGCGTGTACTGCACCGTACCACTCCCGTCCGGCGCGGTGAGGCCATAGAAGTGTATGGGGGACATATATACGTCGTATATACGTCCCCCATACATTTGTGTGAATGTAGCCTAACAGACAGATGTTACCCCTTGAAATAGGTTTTGTATGTCATTGTCTCTTTGTATGCATGTGTACTTTATTGACTCTACAAGGTGGGCCATTTATATGGATACATGTAAAAATAATGGGAATGGTTGGTGATATCAACTTCCTGTTTGTGAGACATTAGTATGTGGGAAGGGGGAAACTTTACAAGTTTTTTGTTCAATAGGAAGAGACTTATGTAACACATCAAACTTATTGAAATTTCCACAAGAAAACAATGGTGTGGTTTTAATATAGCTTTATTCTTTCACGAGTTATTTACAAGTTTATGACCACTCATAAATATGTTTTCAAAGTGCTACACATGTGTTGGATTGTCAATTCTCTCCGACTCTTGACACACTGATAGGAACGGCGCAGAAGAAATGCTAACACAGACTTCCAGTATCCGTTGTTTTAGATGCTGCAAATCCTGTATCTTCACAGCATACACATTTGCCTTCAGATTGGTCCAAGGAAACCCTACAGGAACAGTTCCCTGGAAAGTGGATTGGTTGTCATGGGCCAGTTGAATGGCAACCAAGGTCTCCCGATCCGACCTCCCTAGGCTTTTATCTTTGGGGTCATCTGAAGGAAATTGTCTATGCTGTAAAGATACAAGCATCTGGAACAACGGATACTGGAAGCCTGTGCTAGCATTTCTTCCGTGGTGTTGCCATCAGTGTGTCAAGAGTCCAGGCTTTATATTTAACATGTGCCTTTGACTTGTTCTGCACTTGCCTTGTCCTGTTTCTGAGTTTACACTATTATAAAAGATATTTTTTGTACTTTCTCATCCTGGAAGTTCCCTCTTTATTGCGTTATGACCCTGATACCTTAAATCTGAAAAACAGCTACTTATTTTGGTACTATATGAAGCTTTATTCATCTCTGGTTAATAAGGAATTAAAACACAACAGATAACCTATAATATTCTGTACATGTCTTTAGGACACATTTGGCTTTGGAGAATATGGACATAGTTAATGTCTTTTTATTTGAACAGTGTTGTCTGTGTGGACAGCAGTGGTTTGTTGATTAAAAGCAATTTTTTTCTGCTATAAACTTCAATAATTTTTATTGAAATATCAGCACAAAGTAAATATTCTTAAAGCTTAAAATGAACCAATGGATGAAAATATGATGTGAGGATTATTATTTAGTTTGAAACTGGAAATACAGTAAGATTATTAATGCATATTAATTCTCCTGGACTTGGAAGGTGAACAGAGAGATTTAGACAGACTTAGAGTACAGTATGATACTGCAGCAGATGCATAAAGATGTATACTAAAACACTGAAACTGAATACTGTATATACTATAATACTCTATTTCTCATTTATAGGACGGTAAAGTAAATTTATCATTGTGCAGGTATCTTGGTTTTTTTAGCGTATTTGGAACACTTTTTGGTGTATTTTGCAGTGGCTTAGACAGCTTGAAGCATTATAAACTGCTGGCAGCATGTTATGGTGTAATGTGCTGTGATTATAGACTATAATTATTATTATTTCATCCTGTTATGCCATTCCAAGATATTGATAGTTTAATATGTATGCTAATGAGGCAGTTGGTGCACCAAGGTCATGTCCTCTCAATTAGGAGCGCTACTATCCCCAACTACATAAAACTTTCCTTTTCTTCCAGTGTTACCCCATTAGCTCCAAAAGATAAAATCCCCTGCTTATTTAACCAAGGCTAGTAGTTCAGGAAGGAATAGCAGTGATTTAGAGACACGACCCTGGTGCAACAACTTCCTCATTAGCATACAAGTCAAAATGAGAATTTCTCATAAAGGACACAAATAGCAAAGACATATTTAAAACAATAGTTTATTTACAACATGCTACCAACAGTTTATAATGATTAGGAAGGTAGTAGATTTAAGAAGTTACAAATCTACTCCAAACATTTAAAGAAAATTAAAGTGGTAACAAGTTCCTTTTTTTCCTGTCCCACTAAAGCACTGGAGTGAATTTGTGTTTAAATTCTACACTAGGATTCACATGATAAATCTGGAGGCTGCTAAAATTAAAAATGGAAAGGGTTGTTGAATTTCTGAAATTAGAAATGAAAAATTATCTAAAATGTAGGTTTCCGTTATATCGCACAATAGCCGGGATATTTGTTGTATAGCTAATTTCCAAAACCTTCTTATAAAAAGAAACATTAGCAAACCAAGATATCAGAGGCCAAAAGAAGTATAAAGAAAGAAGTAAAAAGAAAAATTGTATCTGCAAACTGATCAATGCAATAGGTTGAAAAATTAGAGCTCACCAAACAGATGCACCGGGGTAAAAGGTATAGTCTGTGCAAGCCTCATTAGGTTATTTCTTTCCACCGCTGAAATAATAGAGAAAAAAAACTTTTAGAAATTGCACATTTGTTATTTTCATAAAGCTAAAATATTCCTCTTGTATAGACTTCAGATTACAAATATGCACAATAAACTCTTTCATATGTCATTAAAGAATTCATTTGGATGCAATAAAGCACTCCTTGTGAGTATCTTCTTATCATATGTACATTAGACCCTGGATTGGGTTTGTTTAACTGCGGGCACCCCCCATATTGACCTATTTGGGTATGCGGTCTTAATTTCACAATATTAAAATATATTAAAATATATTAAATATATTAAACAGATGTGAATTCACTGACGCATTATCCCTGAGGGGCATTTTCCCTTTTAGGTCACTTGTGGTAAAAAAAAAAAAAAATAATGATGTTACTACACAAGCACATGGATATTACAGCACACACATACATGTGGGACACGTCTATAAAGCATGTTCTAATTGAACCGCACATGTATGTTCTCTGTATGACTCAAGTATGGGCAGTCCCCTACTGGATGTTGGTAATCTACTGTACTTCAGCCCTAGACTACAAAGATCTGCTGTAACAGTTATCAAAGGTATCTGCAATTCAAATTTATTGTTAATCCTCTTAATCCATAATTCTTAACCCAACTTTTTAAAAATTCCAATTGTCACAAAGGCCAAAAAAATTTTGTCTGGAGCTACAATTATAAAATATCCAGTTCCAACATACCAATTCAACTTAAGAACAACCCTACAGAACGTAGCTTGTACGTAACCCAGGGACTTCCTGTATATATCAAAGTTAGAATTGAGCATTTGCTACTTTGCTCTTTAACTCTTTGCTTTCTGTAACTTTGCTCTTTAATTGGACTAAAGACATCAGAACTGCTAATTCCTTCTTTTGTTTGTGTTGTCGGATGTTATATGAATTGAAATAAAGAATATTTTTTTTATATGAGACATTGGAGTGTAGGGCTGTTTTTCAATCCTTTCTGCACTGTGTCTCTGAATCTTCAGATTGAATTCATATTGAATAATCTGGTTTTATCAGGCACATTATACCTTTTGGTATGCTCGAATGAGTATGTGCATTACGATGGTATATGATGTATACATTTTACTTCACTTGCTAAGCTATGGTTTAGGTGACTCTTGGTCGTATTATGGATTAAGAGTTTTTTTATTGAACATATGTGTTTTTTATTGTGTGGTTTTGTCTTAAAGGCTTAATAACAATTATTTTTTTTACATTTTTCTTATATACATTCTGTAGTTTGGTGAATTTTCTATTAATTATTTCCATTATTCTTTTATTTTGTCTCTAGGTGTAACTGATCATGCCCTGATCATCCAAATCATTAAAGAAAATAATAACACAGTATAACTATAAATTGGTACAGAGTATCAATCTAATTTACAGTTCAGCTCTCAAAAATGTAAAATACTGTGAGAGTTCATACAGTATATGTTAGGAGGGGATTTCACAATCTGCACAATATACAATGTTATACATAAAATACATTTCGAGATGACCTAGAAAAATAAAAAGGCTGCACCAAATTTAGTAAAGGGACACATGAATCAGGATAACTTTAGTACAATGCCCCTGCATGACTGGCATGCACTAACTCAAGAGTTAAGCATTAAATAGAAGCATGACTTTTAGAGAATTTTCTAAACTGTAACACAGGCATCACAATATCTACAATACATAATGCTGTAAATCTATTGCAAACCTCATGCTCATGTTTGTAGAAGGTCCTGTTTAACCAGCAAATTGTGATGGTTAGCCAGGACTGGTGTAGATACTTTATTTGGGGCTACAGGAACATTTTTAGCTATAGTACTATTCTCCTTGGACTCACCTGAGTAATGATTGTTTAAGTCCTGAGAGGCTTTTAAAGAAGCTGACATTTCTGCAATAAAATGGATGAAAGACATTGTAATGGACAGATAATTTACGTATTGATTTTCAGAAATAATGCCCCAGTGCAGTCAGCATCACTAAATTAATATGTAATATTTCCAGCGCTAAGAGCGTGCTCAGATCAGCTTTTCCATATCAATTTTATCATCTCTATCATTCCATTATCTCAATAACATTGGCAAAGGAGCACAATAATTATGATGCCGCAAGTGTCCCTGAACATTATGGTGTAATGATGTCACCTCAGTATTTTTTTATTTATTTAGTAATCATGGATGAAAGACTTTTCTTAAAATTTCATTACATATCATATACTACTTATTACTTCTAAAAGAAAAAAAAATGAAAATTTAAACCATATGAAAAAATATATAAAGATAAAACAATCTGTGCAAGAAAAAGGAGAGTTAAAGTATAATCTTCCATCTTGGAAACCTTATTAATTCTGGGTTGTATGTTTTCCATCATTGTCAGAGACACCTATACTATATTATTAGTTTATTTATTCTCAGTAGAACAAATTTTAAAATATGTAAGAAAACAAATCTCCAAAAACAAGCTTTTAACAAAACGGTCCGTTTCTGCAATCTGTGTCCTATAATCATTATTTCATCTTTTAACCGCTTAACCACATGGCCCTTTTTTGTTTTTTCATTTCCATTTTGCACTCTCCACCATCAAAAATCTCTAACTTTTATTTTTCCATGTACAGAGCTGTGTGAGGGCTTGTTTTCTGCGCAACAAATTGCATTTAGTGATGAAAAAATTCCAAATGCAGAGTTATCCTTCTGTGAGGTGGATAACCAGTGGACCATAATTACCTGGAGTTTTAGGGAGGTAATTATGGTCCACAGGTTACCCGCCTCACGGATGAACATTATGTATGTCCAATACACACTACAAAGTTATTTTATATCTTCTGTCCGAGTGGAACAACTGTCAGTTGGATGTTTTTATATATCGCTGTTGCATACCTTTATGGATGTTATTATACTGCCCTTTACAATGAATTACTGACCTGTGTACTGTGTTACCTGGTCTGTACAATCTTGTGTCTCTCCTGTAGCCATTCTTTTATGCATATACGTTTTATCATATGATGTAATTAATAAAGGTTATCTATTTCTAAAATACAGTGTAATGGGTACTTTATCCCTCTTGTTCTAGTCTTATGTGGTGTTTTATACTCATATTTGTGAGGGTGATTTTGGGTCTCTTGGCATAGTTTTATTCGATATGGGTCTAGGTTAGAATTAACCTCTGCTATCTCTTTACAGTAGTGTATTATCGTCTGTTTTGTTCTAACTACCCACTTAGCTTATACTAGTCTGCTACTGGACATTTTATTAATGAGGGAAGTTGCTAATGGACATTTTATTAAAGAGGGGAGCCCGCTTCTGGACATTTTATTAATGAGGGGAGTCTGCTACTGGACATTTTATTACTGAGGGGAGCCTGCTACTGGACATTGTATTAAAGAGAGTCTGCTACTGTATATTTTATTAACCCCTTACCGACATGTGACATAATACTATATCACATGCCCGATGCAGTTGCTTGGAGAGAGCTTACGGGCATATTGCAGCAAAGGCTTACTGGTAACACCCACGATCGGTGCCAGCACCGATTGCGGGTGTTTTCCTGCTTAGAGACGCCGGCTGGCTTCAAAAAGATGGCGGCGCATGGGAGCCGCCATCTTTTTGAGGATAGTCGCTCCCTTTGACGTCATCGGGGAGCAGCGATCTGTCGCCATGGCAGCCTAGGGTCTTCCAAAGACCCGAGGCTGCTTCGGGTTAACCTATTCATTACAATGTGCTATCAGCACAAATGCGTTTTTTACCAATTTCACTGCATTCGGAATTTTTTTCCCACTTCCCAGTACACAGCAGGGAATATTAAATACCAGGAAAGAGCGGATTCTGCTAATGGATATTTTAGTAATGAAGGGAATATGCTACTAAACATTTTATTAATGAGAGGAGCCTGCTACTGGACATTTTATTAATGAGAAGTGTCTACTTTTGGACATATTATTAATGAAGGGGAGTCTGCTACTAGCCATTTTTTATGAGAGGAGCCTGTTACTGTACATTTTATTATATAATGTCTGTATTTCCCACCTTATACTCAGGTCAATAGATTTGCCAGGTTTTTTTTTGTAAAACGAGGTGGAATTTAATCCAATTTTCAAAACAACATTATTAACTTACTTTTTACAGAATCTGAATTTCGAAATCTATACCAAAAACAGAAAGAAAATTTTAAATAATGCATTTCAACGATACAGATTATTTTACCCAACATGTCCTTAATGTTTACTATAGGTATAATTTTCTTACTTGTGCCTAGCTCTACAGATCATCACAAATGACATTATAAACCAAGGTTGCAATAACACATTTTGTAGGGTCCTCTGGAGGAGTGAGATGCATGACATGTCTTGCTGATGTCCACAGGCAATGACTGCCCCCACAGTAAAGGCAAGCAGAAATAGTAGCTGCCCTATCATTTTCATTACAGGCAGGTTCCTGATGTCTTGAAATGTGGTGCATGCACCAAGTCTCACCACATGAGGAATGTGCCCAATGGGAGGCAATGGAAACATGAGTTAGCCCCAGTTTGTGCAGCTAGCTCATGTTCCTGAGGCCTTAGGCTTATTGTGAAATCCATGGGGTCAGCCATTTTATGATACTAACAAGGGTAAGGGGGGGGTGAAAAGAAAAGAAAAATGAAGAGTGAAAATAAAATGTGGCTTTATTGAGATTTATAAAAATATATTCTCAAAATCAGTGGTGTTTTGAGGACTGTATGATTTATACATGTGCATTAAAGGGAACCTGTCACTAGAAGTCAGAATTATACTGGTGACAGGTCTGAATAGGCCTTGTACAGTACACTATGTGACACCCAGATTGACAGATCTGCTCCCCTTCGTCTCCATAATATCCCCTTACATAGTTTACCTGGCTCTCTGCGGGTGATGCCGCATTTGAAATTTCAACGCTCGCCTCCTCATTTGCATAAGTTTCCGCTCAGCCCCCAGAGCTGATTATTCAATTATTTCCCCTCCCACTTTATGCCAATTCTCATTGTGTCATCAACTCACCGCACAGGAAACCTCGCGCCTGCGGGGTAGGCTGTATACCCTGACACCTGCGCAGTTTGCTGCTCGATGCGCCCGGCAGTGAACTGTGCATGCGCTGAGTCTCTGCACATTTCAACTAGGCAGTGCGGAGGTACACAAACTACGTACGTACAGAGGTATCCTGTGCGGTGAGCCAATGTCAGGATGAGAATTGGCGTAAAGTGGGAGGGGAAATAATTGAATAATCCACTTGTTTTGCCTTTAATTTAGAGGTTCTAGGTTTAAAGATCAATATGCTCCTCTAGCTGATGTGTTTGTCTCTTTGTATGAGACTTCCCTTACGCAACGCCACAACTGTATTGTTCACTCTTAATTCTGGGGGAGTCTGTCTTAGAAACCACGACTGTCACAAGATGCATTTGGTGACACTGGTATAGTTTCCCAACCAGGGTGCTTAGAAATCACCTGACATATGTGGTCACTGGCATAATTGTGCCACGATATTGAAGAATTACTGCTGTCTTCCTAATGCTGCACTTGCTCCACAAGGACGCACAGTGAAAAAGTGCTCCATTTATAAACTGTGTAGCTGAATGCATTGGCACTGCGCCGTTGTGGAGCAAATGCCACGGTGCAGCAGTAAGAAGACACGCTCCCTCTTTAAACCTAGAACCTCTAAAAATAAAATAATAGGCAAATAAAAATAATAACAAACGTTATTATCCCAAAGAACACAAAGGGGCACATTTATCAATCAGTCTGAAAGTCAGAATATTTCCAGTTGCCCATGGCAACCAATCACAGCTCAGCTTTCATTTTTACCAGTGCTCATGAATATTTTAAAGGGGAGCTGCGATTGGTTTCCATGGGCAACTAGAAATATTCTGACTTTCAGACTGCTTGATAAATCTGCCCCAAAGTGTGGAATAATAGTGCTTAATGCACATGAATAAAACAAAATCAAAATACCACTGATATTGAATATATTTTAAATAAAACTCAATAAAGCAACAACTTTCCTTCCTTTTCACTCCCCTTACCATTGTTAGTACTGTAATTCAAACAGATGGTTTACACTGAGGGTGTTGTTCATAAGAAGGTTTTGACAGTCATATTTGCCTCATAAGAGCCATTTTATGAAATGTACAATATGAAATGTAGTATACATTATTTTCTGAATGATTTTGTATGGAATAGTACATCAAACTAAGCAGCATGTGTGATCACGGATGATGTAATATTCAACTGATAAAAGAAAGAGAATATAAAGTTTGAAGAGTTAAAAAACATGACATATAGAAAGTAGCACTATAACAAAAACACAAAATTCCTGGAAGTAGCAATGATATACTTCTGCATATAAAATGCCTTCTGGGTGTTTGTCAGTTTATGAAAACTCAAGACCCATGTCATTACAAGATTCTATTTCCGGAAGAGTTTTCTTCCCATAAACAAGGAATAAGAAACCAAGAAGCGCCTGCAGACACCTTCAGGGTGTAGAATCTAAGGTCCTATGAATATGGTCTACAGGCAAGTTAGAAAACATCATGTAGATCCTAGAAATCTACACTCAAGTATTTGGCACCCTTGAAATTCCAAGAGATCTTACAATGTCTTGAATATGTCATTTAGAAAGTTCTGTATTGAAAAAGAAACAAAGGGGTTTGTGATAAATGAACATGCACAAGACCCCTTGTACCAAGTGGTGGACAGTCCTTTTTATCTGATATCTGCAAGCCATTTCCATTCTTATTATATAACCTCACAATTTCTTGCATTAGCCATTGAGTGAATGTAGTGAGTACATTGAACCAGTGTATGTGATATGATGTACATTATTAAAACCATTGTGTGTAGGTGCGTCTGAATAATACTCTTTAAGTGGGTAATCTAAATACTACATTACTAGTAGAAAATGGAAGTCTTTTGTTCACAGAAGAAACAAAGTCACTCATTTGGTCTTGATGACTGTACTTACAATGAACTCCTTTGCAGCTGAGCAGTACTATTATGCAGCTCCTAACGAAAGAGCAGAAATTGTTACGTAGGTTGAAGAAAAGCAATCAAACACGTAACAGTATTAAGTATTTATTGCATAATATGTTAAAAGATTCACCAACCCAATCTACTGTGGATGTTTAACCTATTAAATATTAAACACAAACCAAAGACACATAAGAATAATCCATTTCAAAATATTTAGAATACACAATTTTTTCAGTAAATATGTATCTACATTATACTTTTACTATAAATCTTAAGGTTTTGAAAGCATTAAAATATCTATAAAATCAGTAACGACAATATTTGTGAAATCACCATTTTAAAAAGATCATCTTCAAGGATTTCCTTGAATTTCCTTACCTCTCGAGAATGTCTCAAGTATTCATTTGTCTGTAATAGATTTCTTCCAATTTCCTGCGCTTTAAGTTGCTGTCGAACATATGACATGTGCTCCAATCCTGGTAGAAAATGAAAAGGAAAGGTTTTACGTGTACGTAGATGAAGGCACACAGGTGTTTGTATGATAAGCATAGTTTATGCCAGCACTGTTTTACCAATTGGAGATGGTATATGAATACACTCACCGGCCACTTTATTAGGTACACCTGTCCAACTGCTCGTTAACACTTAATTTCTAATCAGCCAATCACATGGCGGCAACTCAGTGCATTTAGGCATGTAGACATGGTCAAGACAATCTCAGTGCAATGCAGTGCAATGCAGTTCAAACCGAGCATCAGTATGGGGAAGAAAGGTGATTTGAGTGCCTTTGAACGTGGCATGGTTGTTGGTGCCAGAAGGGCTGGTCTGAGTATTTCAGTCCATATTGATATGCGGGTCATCACAAACAGTTGCCGCAATTCGTCGGCGTGCACTCCATGATGCGAATCTTCCGTTCCCACCACATCCCAAGAGCTCTATTGGATTGAGATCTTGGGACTGTGGAGGCCATTTGAGTACAGTGACCTCATGTCATGTCTCAAGAAAACCAGTCTGGAGAGATTCAGCTTTATGACATGGCGCATATCCTGCTGAAAGTAGCCAATCAGATGTGGTTACATTTTGGTCATAATGGATGGAATGGTCAGCAACAATATCAGGTAGGCTGTGGCGTTGCAAACGATGCTCCATTGGACCAAGGGCCAAGAGTGCCAAAGAAATCATTCCCCCCACGCTGACAACTAAACAACCACCACCAGCCTGAACAGTTTGCATACAAGGCAGAGTGGATCCAGCTTCATGTGTTGACGTGGCAATTCTGACCTACCACGAAGTCGCGCAGAAGCGAGACTCATCAGACCAGGCAACGTTTTTCAAATCTTATACTTTCCAATTTCGATGAGTTGTGCAAATTGTAGTCCTCAGTTTCCGCTGTTCTTAGTGAAGGAGTGGCACCCGGTGGGTCTCTGCGCTGGAGGCTCGTGGCATAGATACAACAAGGTGCTGGAAGCTCCTCAGAGATTTTGCTCCATATTGACATGATGGCATCACACAGTTGCCGCAGATTTGTCGGCTGCACATCCATGATGCGAATCTCCCGTTCCACCACATCCCAAAGATGCTCTATTGGATTGAGATCTGGTGACTGTGGAGGCCATTTGAGTACAGTGACCTCATTGTCATGTTCAAGAAACCAGTCTGAGATGATTCCAGCTTTATGACATGGCGCATTATCCTGCTGAAAGTAGCCATCAGATGTTGGGTACATTGTGGTCATAAAGGGATGGACATGGTCAGCAACAATACTCAGGTAGGCTGTGGCGTTGCAACGATGCTCAATTGGTACCAAGGGGCCCAAAGAGTGCCAAGAAAATATTCCCCACACCATGACACCACCACCACCAGCCTGAACCGTTGATACAAGGCAGGATGGATCCATGCTTTCATGTTGTTGACGCCAAATTCTGACCCTACCATCCGAATGTCACAGCAGAAATCGAGACTCATCAGCAAAATCTCTGAGGAATGCTTCCAGCATTGAGGCAGTTCTGAAGGCAAAAGGGGGTCCAACCCGTTACTAGCATGGTGTACCTAATAAAGTGGCCGGTGAGTGTATATACACATACAAATGATAAAGACTACTTATTATATAATAGATCTATTCTTTAAAAGGGTACCTTTCATCCAATTTTATCCCATTAAACTACGATCCTTTTCAGGTAGGGGCGAAAATATTCTCTCTAGAGTTCCCTCTTATGTAAAATCTCACTGATTACCGATAAAAAGTCTCTGCCAAGGTCATGTGAAAATCATCAGAGACGAATCATATTTTACGTAAGAGGAGTCAAGTTTAGAAGCTATAGGCGGAGTGTAAATTCAGATGACCCCCATATTTGGAATAGTACCTAGAAACATACTTTTGGTGGCACGTTGATGTTAAGAAACTCAACTTTCAGACTTCTTGTCAAATAAATGGAGAAATTAAAGGAATCTAATTAAAGGAATCTAGTAACAGACTCATGCATGCCCAAAGCCACAAGAAAACCTCTACATGGATAATAAGATGAGAAAATGAGTATGTAAGTGACTCATACTAAATGACTGACAGTTGAATAGGCACACTGATGTAATAATTGTTATAGCTGCACATAATATCCCTTTAATGAGCTCTCTGGTTATTAAGTCGCATAAAAAATAACACTATGACCATGCATCTATAAATGTGTGTTGACCAAAATGGTGTGGGCTACCTGGTTACATTTCCTTGAAATGTATGCACTAATGAAAAGGACATAAAAACTACATCTATCCAGTATACAGTAATGACCAAAAGTTTGAATTTTTTTTAATAGAAAATACAGAAAATTCTTGGAATGAGTAGGTGTGTCCAAAGAGTTTTCTTTATTTTCTATAAAAATTGTACACACTGAATGCATCAAAACTATGAATTAACACATGTGGAATTATATACTTAACAAAAAAGTGGGAAACAACTGCAAATCATGTGGAATTATATACTTAACAAAAAAGTGGGAAACAACTGCAAATATGCCTTATATTCTAGGTTCTTCAAAGTAGCCACCTTTTGCTTTAATTACTGCTTTGCACTTCCTTGGCATTCTCTTAATGAGCTTCAAAAGGTAGTCACCAGAAAAGGTTTTCACATTACAGGTGCACCTTGTCAGGTTTAAAAAGTGGGATTTCTTGCCTTATAAATAGGGTTGGGACCATCAGTTGTGTTGTGCAGATGTCAGGTGGATACACACCTGATAGTCCTACTGAATAGACTGTTAGAATTTGTATTATGGCCAGAACAACGCAGCTAAGTAAACAAAAACAAATGTTTTTGAAATGAAGGTCAATCAGTCAGAAAAATTGGGAAAACTTTGAAAGTGTCCCCAAGTGAAGTTGCAAAAACCATCAAGCGCTACAAAGAAACTGACTCGCATGAGGAGCACCTGAGGAAAGGAAGATCAAGCCTCAGAAATTGCAGGTTAACAGCAGCTCAGATTACAGACCAATGGACAATGCCACACAGATTTCTAGCAGCAGACACATCTCTACGACAACTGTTAAGAGGAGACTGTGTGCAGCAGCCTTCATTGTAAAATATCTGCTAGGAAACCACTGCTAAGGACAGGCAACAAGTAGAAGAGACTTGTTTGGGCTAAAGAACACAAGGAATGGCCATTAGACCAGCAGAAATCTGTGATTTGGTCTGATGAGTCCAAATTTGAGATCTTTGGGTCCAACCACCGTGTCATTGTGCGACACAGTCTCTTCATGCATGGTTCCCACTGTAAAGCATGGAGGAGGAGGTGTGATGGTGTGGAGGTGCTTTGCTGGTGATACTGTTGGGGATTTATTCAAAATTGAAGGTATACTGAACCAGCATGGTTACCACAGCATCTAGCAGCGACATGCTATTCCTTCCATTTTGCGTTTAGTTGGACGATCATTTATTTTTCAACAGGACAATGACCCCAAACACACCTTCAGGCTGTGTTAGGGCTATTTAACCAAGTAGGAGAGTGATGGGGTGCTAGATGACCTGGCCTCCATTGTCACCAGACCTGAACCCAATCGAGATGGTATGGGGTGAGCTGGAGCGCAGAGTGAAGGCAAAATGGCCAACAAGTGCTTCAATTCCTTCAAGACTGTTGGAAGACCATTTCAGGTGACTACCCCTTGAAGCTCATCAAGAGAATGCCAAGAGTGTGCAAAGCAGTAATCAAAGCAAAAAGGTGGCTACTTTGAAGAACCTAGAGGCATATAAGGCATATGTACAGTTGTTTCACACTTTTGTTAAGTCTATAATTAAACATGTGTTCAATCAATAATGGTGTCGGTGTGACGGGAGGCACTTCTTTGGATGCCCGCCCCCTAACTTCTAGCCAGAGGTTGACTCATGGGAGGAGACACATCGTGAGCGGGGGGGAGCAAGGTGAATCGGGCACAAGGCTGATGGCTAGGAAAAAAGGCATCATATTGGATTAGAGTGGGGACAATGGCAGGCATAAATTCCTGATTTCTTAATGTAGACAATTCTACTAGTTATTTAGTGAGCTTTGGAGGAGAGTATATAGGGGGGAAGGGGAGGGGGGAAACTCCTGCAAAGAAAGAACACTATGACCATGCAGGTGCGAAATAGTAAAGGGGACGGTAAAAGGTGTGACCATGAATGTGTGTGGGTGGCTTACCTGTTCATTCCGTTGGGAAATGTATGCACTAAGAAAAGGACTTAAACCTGAACGCCTACATCTATCCATTATACAAGTAATGACCAAAAATTGATTTTTTTTTAATAGAAAATACACATGAATGCTGGCTGATGAGTAGGTGTCTTCCAATTAGGGTTTGTTCTTTATTTTATAAACAATTGTACAACATTGAACTTGCCTCAACAACTATGATAACCCCTGTTGGATTAGTATACTTAAACAGAAAAGTTGTAATACAACTGGACACCAACGTATAGTCGTTATTCTAGTTTCGTTCAAAGTAGCCTGGGACCTTTTGCTTTAATTATTACTGCTCTTTTCACTGCCTTGCAACATTCTCTGAATCCACAGCTTTCCAAGGTAGTCACCCCATGAAAAGGTCTTTGTCACATTCCCTGGTGCACTTGGTCCAGTTTTAAAACACAAGGTGGGATTTTCTTGCCTTAATAATAGGGTGTGGTGGGACCCCTCATTTTTGTTGTGCAGATGTCAGGCTTGTATACACCCCTGACTTAGTCCTACTGGAATAGGACTTGTGTAAGACACATAGACAATATGCAGGTACATTATGGCCAGGACACCGCATCTAAGTAAACAAACCTCAAATGTTTTTGAAATGGAAGGGTCAATCTTCAGAGAAAATTTTTTTGGGGGAAAACTTTGAAGCTTGTCCCCAAGTGAAGTGCAAAACAATCCTTAAAAGCGCTACAAAGTAACTGCTCGCATGAGGAGCTGCCACCTGAGGCATAGAGATCATAGCCCTCAGAAATTGCAGGGTTACTCACAGCTCGATTAACAGACCAATTGACATCCACTCAGTTCTAGCAAGCAAGACACAACTATCTACCTCACGACACTACTGTTAACAGGCGGCGCTGTGTGCACAGCCTTCATTGTAAAATTCCTGCATAGGAAACCACTGCTACGGACAGGCACCAATAGAAGAGACTTGGTTTGGGCTAAAAATTCACAAGGTATGGTGCTGCCATTAAAAACCTCAGTAAATCCTGGTGATTTCGTGCATCGTGAGGATTTCGTCGTGTGAATTGGTCAGCGTAGATCTTTGCAGGTGGTTGGGTCTCCCACCAGAAGGAAAAGGGGACTAAAACAGAGAAAGGAGAAAAGGCAGGGAAGGTGGACACAAAAAGGAATGTAAGGGCATTGGGGTTGGGGGGAGGCGAACACGGCTAACAGGAAAGTAATCTTCAGTCTTCTTGGGCTCCTGAAATGCACCCACTGAAGAGGGACAAAAGGTAAATGCGGAGGATACATATAAGGTGGGTGTGGTGTGGATGGCTTTGCTGGATGATACTGTATATGGGACTATTACATCAAAATTGAAGGGATGCCTGAACCAGCATTGGTGGTGGCACCGGAAGGGGGAACAACACTAGGAGCAATCGAAATCAAGAATCAAGGCAGAAGAAAGGGTAAAGTGAACCGATGTTAGGTGGCCGGGCCCACAACTTAAAAGATAACACAAACATAATTAAGAGAATATATAAACACTAAAAAAAGATGAAGATCATACGAAATATAGCAAGGTGCATACATGAGGTAATGGTAAAGGCATGTCAACAGGACCATGACCCCAACAAGACATGAGACCATTCAGGGCTGTGTCTAGGGCTATGTAAACCAGTGTGAGAGTGGATGGGGTGGGGGGGTGGGTCTACAGACTGGTGAGCCTGGCCTCACATTTTGTCACCCTAGCCCTGAACCCAATCGAGATGGTATTGGGTGAGCTGGGAGCGCAGTGTAAGGCAAAATGGCCAACAATGCTTCATTCCTTGCTCGTGTGTTGGAAGACCATTTCATAGGTGACTACCCCTTGAAGCTCATCAAGAGAATGCCAGAGTGTGGCAAATGTTAATCAAAGCAAAAGGTGGCTACTTTTGAAGAACCTAGAGCATATAGATCATATGGTCAGTTGTGTTTCACACTTTTTTAAGTCTATATTAAACATGTTTTCACTCATATGGTAATGGTGTCGGTGGACAGGAGGCAACTTCTTTGATGCCCGCCCACCTCCTAACTCTCGCCAGGTACGCGCCACTCAAATCCATGTGAGACCATATGGAAATGCTTGGGCTCTGGGTACCTTCTAAATGAATGACAATGCTGGGCTACATAATGTGTTGAAGTGTGTGTCATCCATTCCTGCATTAATGCAGTCTTTGGATGCTATTGACTGGCCTGCCCATTTCCCAGACTGGAATCCTCAAGCACATCTGGGACTCATGTCTTGTTCCATCCTCCAATGCCATTGTTGCACCACAGGCTGTCCAGGTAGTTGTACTGGCGTTAAATCCAGGTCTGGGAGAGTCCCAAGGAAGAACATTCAGCATCATCCACAAGAAAATGCCCAGGCATTTGGAGGTTTGCTGCAACTGTTTTGTGTTGTGTTGTGCACACAACACACCACCACACACACACACACAGCACACCTGCCACCCCTGAGGCCTTTTGAACCTGAAATTAGATGTTTTTACTTCTGTTAAGTAATAATGCCCAAATCCAACATTTAGGGGTTATTAACCTCTTCCCGACAAGTACGGCGGCAAGCGGGTCCCGATGCATGGAGAGGCTTGCGGGCGAGCCCTCGCCATACCGATATTGTTGTGTTGCTATACGTCCACAAATGCTTACCGGTAAACACCCCAATTGGTGACACCACCGATTGCAGGTGTGTTTCCCGCGCTTTCCACGCCGCTGCAATGGGTGCCGGCGCTTCAAAAAGATGGGCGGCGCATGGCGATCCGCTCCCATGGTAGCCTCGGGTCTTCCGAAGACCCGAGGTTAGTTCATTTTAACTCATTCATTACTATGTCCTATCAGCAAATTGTAATGAATGAGGAGAAATTCCATTCTCACATACTGCATATACTGTAGTATGGCAGGTAAATGATAGGATTGATCAACACAACCTAGGGTTAAACTACCCTAGGAGTCTGAAAAATGGTAAAAGAAAAAATTTAAAAATTTAAAAAATTTTAAAAAAAACCTAAAATTCAAATCCCCCCACTTTCCCTAGAACTAAATAAATAATAACAGTAAAATTCATAAACACATTAGGTATCGCCATGTCCAAAAATGCCCGATATATCAAAATATAATAACGTTTTTCAACTGCGTTTTACCCATTAGCGAAAATAGCGCCCAAGTTATTATTAAAAATACATCATAAAAGTGATCAAAGTTGCACAGTCCTAACATTATAGCAATTAGAAAACGCCATCAAAAGTTGAAAATTTATCCATCCACAGTTCCATACACCAAGTATGCAAAACGTTTTGGTGCCATTAGGATGGCAAAAATTTAAAAAAAAAATTTGTACAAGAGTGTTTAAATTTTTGTAAATTTATGAAAACTTTCTCGAACAACCTATAACAAACTTGTTATCCCACGACCTACGATGTCGCTGACCCAAAGACTAAACTCGACCATTCATTGGTGGCACAACATGTAGAAGCTGTAAACGATTCAAGCCCACAAGAAAATGCCTGCAAATTCGATCATTCTTGTTTTCCTCCCATAACTGCCACTCAAATCCATTGATGGAGACCATATGGAAATGCATTGCTCTGGGTACCTCTAATGATGACAATGCTTGGCTACATGTGTTGAAGTGTGTTCAGCAGTTCCTGCATAATGCAGTCTTGATGCTATTGACGGCCTGCCCATTTCCCAGAGAATCCTATCAAGCACATCTGGGACATAGTCTTGTTCCATCCTCCAATGCCATGTTTGCACCAGGCTGTCCATATTTGACTGGCGTTAAATCCCAGGTCGGGAGGAGAGTCCCAAGGAAGAACTTCAGCATCTCCTCAAGAAAATGCCCAGGCATTGTGGGGAGTTGTGCAGACATGTGTTGTGTTGTGTTGTGCACACACACACACCACACACACACACACACCTAGCACATCCTCTGAGGCCTTTGAACCTGAAATTAGATGTTTTTAATTCTATGTTTAGTAATAATACCAAATCCAACATTTAGGGGTATTAACCTCTCCGACTGCGCCGACGTAAGGCGCAAGCGGGTCCCGATGCATGGAGAGGGTGCGGGCGAGCCCTCGCCATAGCCATATGTCTTTGTTGCATACTGCAGCATAAGCTTACCGGTAACACCCGCAATTGGTGACACCACCGATTGCAGGTGGTTTCCCGACGCTTTCCCGCCGCTGCAATGGGTGCCGGCGGCTCAAAAAGATGGCGGCGCATGGCGATCAGTCGCCATGGTACCTCGGTCTTCCGAAGACCCGAGGTTAGTTCATTTTAACTCATTCATTACTATTGGCTATCAGCAAATTGTAATGAATGAAGGAAAATTCCCCATATCCGCCATACTGTATATGGCAGTAAATGATAGGATTGATCAGACAACCTAGGGTTAACTACCCTAGGGAGTCTGAAAAAATGGTAAAAGAAAAATTAAAAAATTTAAAAAAATTAAATAAAAAAACCTAAAAATTCAAATCACCCCACTTTCCCTAGAACTTATATAAATATAACAGTAAAATTCATAAACACATTAGGATCGCCATGTCCAAAAATGCCCGATCTATATCAAAAATAAAAACGTTTTTCACTGCGTTTACCCATTAGCGGAAAATAGCGCCCAAAGTTATTATTAAAATATCAATAAAAGTGATCAAAAGATTGCACAGTCCTAAAAATTATAGCAATTAAAACGCCATCAAAAGTTGAAAAAAAATTATACCATCCACAGTTCCATACACCAAAGTATGCAAACGTTATTGGTGCCAGTAGATGGCAAAATTTTAAAAAAAAATTTGTTCAAGAGGTTTTAATTTTTGTAAATTTATGAAAACTTTAACCCTTAACCTGATCCACTTTTTCACCTTCCTGACCGGCCCCATTTTTAAATCTGACAGGTGTCATTTTAGGTGGTTATAACTTTTGTAACTTTAAGCCTATGCCAGTTGATTTTGATATTGTTTTTCGTGACACATTGTCCTTCATGTTGGTCGAGAAATTAATCAATATGTTTGGTTATTGATTTATGCAATAAATGGAAAGTTGCCAAATTTTGAAAAAAACAATGTTTTCAAATTCAAAATTTTCTACTTTTTGGAACGTTAGTCGTATCACAACTAAATAACTGATAACTACATTTTCCATATGTCTGCTTTACCTTGGCATCATTTTTTCAAACATCTTTTTCCGTTTTTTTTAAAGGATTTAGGAGGCTTATAACCTTAGTTGCAATTTTTTCTGATTTCACGAAAATCATCAAAACCTACTTTTGGAGGGTCAGTTTTTAGAAGTGACTTTATAAGGCCTACATGATAAAACCCCCCACAAATTCCACCACCATTTTAGACAACTACACCCCCCTCAAAATATTCAAAACCAACCTTTGGGAATTTAGTAACCCTTGCGTTTCAATGATGGTGCAAGATAAATGAAAAGTGAAATACGAAATGTAAATTGTTATCTAAATAGATTCATTAACTAAAATTTGCACCTTCACAATGGGGTTAAAAAGTAAATGCCTTTTAACCATGTTTTTAAGGCATTTCCTCCTGCATTTGCCATTAACCGCATTTTGTCACGTACCCTTCTTCGACACAGGGGGGCACTGGAAGGAAGAGCTTGTTTTCGTTTGCAGGGCACATATGGCTGAAAAGTTTTTTATGTGTCAGGATTGGCATTTGAGAGCCTATTGGTACCAACCAGGAAAGCCCCCAACAGAGACCCATTCTGGAAAGTACCCAACCAACCCCTTGGAGAGTTATCAAGGTGTAATTTGTTTATGTTGCCCAAAAGGTTTCGATTCATTAGCCCCAAATGGGAAAAAAAGGTGAAAATGTTCTCAAAAAGTCACTTTTACACCCCAAATTTTTTGTAAGCCACAGGATCAAGATGAAACAACTCCATCAATGTGTAAATATTTCTCCTACGCACAGAATGCACCACTTTTTGCATATAAATTTTTGGGTACACGTAAAGGGCTCAGAAGGGAAAGGAGGAGCTTTGGCCTTTTAGAATCCATATATGACAATCATCTTTTAACCATGTCATGATGCATTTTGAATACCCTAGTCGGGACCAAACAAGGGGAACACCAACAAGTGTCACCATTTTGAGTGCACCAAACCCTTTGGAGAATTTTAGCAGGTGTAATATATGTTTTTCCCCCACAATGTTTGCTTCATTAGGTCCCTACAAGGAAAAGATGGACAGTTCCCAAAAAAAGTCCCACTTTACGGCTAATTTTTGTATCCCAAAGGCTTAAAGAGAACAACCCAAAAAATGTGTACTAGCATTTCTCCCTCGAAAAAAAAAGTACAAAAAATTAAAATTGCCCCACACATGCACATAAATGTTCTAATTGGGTACCATGAAGCTCAGAAGGAAAGAGGGCTTTGGCCTTTTAGAGCCAAATTTTGAACAACCTCCTTTACATTTGTCAGGATGCATTTTAAGAGAGCCGTAGG
The DNA here is from genome assembly GCA_019512145.1 of Engystomops pustulosus. Lineage (NCBI taxonomy): Eukaryota > Metazoa > Chordata > Amphibia > Anura > Leptodactylidae > Engystomops > Engystomops pustulosus. The sequence continues at coordinate 199,163,411 of CM033641.1, forward strand.
GTACCAAAACAGAGCGGAACCCAACAAGTGTCCCCACATTTTGGAAAGCACACCACCCCTTAGAGATTTAGTAAGGTTGTAATATGAGTATTTGTCCATAGAGGTGTTTATAATTAGTCCTTAAATGACAAAGGTGAACCTTTCTTATAAGGGTCATTGTATCCCCTAATTTTTTTGTATCCATCCAGGGATAAAAAAAATCGTAATAACCCTACAAAATGTGTAAACCATTTCTCTGAGGGTAGAAGTCCCCCACAGGTGTATATAAATGTTTGTATGGGCGCACAGTAAAAGGAAGGGGAGGTTTTGTCTTTTATAAGCCAACTTTGACAGAAATGTTTGACATGCCTTTGGGAGAGCCCTAGGTGGTAAAAACAATAAATCAAAGTGACCCGAAATTTTGAACCAGCACACACCCCTTAGAAAGTTTGCAATGTGTATATATGTTTATTTGCCCCTACAGGTGAATGATCCAATTAGGCCCTAAACATTAAAAGTTGAAAATCTTCCTATAAATTATCACTTTAACACCCCTAATTTAATATGTAGCCCAAGGGATAATATATTAAAATAAACCCCGAAAAAGGGGTAAAACTATTTTCCTCCCGATTGTAGAAGTAACCCCACTGCATATAAATGCATAGGGCGTCACAGTAGAGAAAAAGGGTGTTTGTCTTTAAGGCCAATTTGCAAGAATCCTTCACAATGTGTCAGAATACATTGAGAGCCTAGTGGTACCAAGCGGAGAAAACCGAATAGTGCCCTAATTGTTGGTATTGTACACCCTTGGGGAATTTTCGCACGGTGTATATGTGGTGTAGTGTAATAACATCTGGTGAAAATGAGTCATTTGAAACATACAGGGTTTCCAAAATACGATGTGCGATGGAGTCCAAGATGGAAATTGCCAATTATTTCTGGAACGTTCAGTGCCGTTCTGTGGCCCCCTTCTGAAATAATGTGGGATGGGTAATAGGGAGCAACGTGACCTACCATTTTTTACAATTAATTCTTGTTCCTGAGTTCACAACAGTTGGGCGTGAATTTTGAATGTGTGGCGTCTATGAGGTAGAATAGAACAGGGACCAACCATCAAACTTTTGTCACACTTGGAGTTGTCCGCAGGTCTCTTATAGTATATAGTGTCCATCATCCCCATTTTCACTGCATTTGGAATTTTTTTCCCGCTTCCCAGTACACGGCATGAAATATTACATACAGTCACTATGAAGTGCAATTTGTTACTCTTTTTGAAGTGGGGAGTGAAAAATGGAAGTGAAAAAACTAAAAAGGACCAAGTTGTTAATTGGTTAATTTTGATTTTCATCATCATTTTTGGTTTTTATAGTTTTCAATCAAATCTGCTATGTAATGAATAAATGAATATTTAATTCATTGATCTCTAGAATGTGTTATTTTAGTGTTAGTGTACTAAATGTGTATTTCAATGGCCAGGCTCACCAGACATAAACAATGTTACATAAACTTGTGAGGTTTTTCTTTTTCTTATATTAATGTTATATCACCTTCTCAAGACAGTGGAGAAGGTTTGAATCCATGCTTTCGATGGCCAGTTTACATTAATACCAGGGTAGATTCTTGCGATTCAATAGTTCAAGTAACCAGGTAATTTCACTGTAGTTCAACTACAACCAACTTAGTTGTCTGAGAAAAATGTGACTTCTTTCATGCCAAAACAGCACCACATTTGGCCACCAAAGAAGCACAAGTTTATGGACAAGAAGAGCCATGATTTTCTTGACTCATGCAACCGCTATATCTGCAATATAGACAAATCCCATGGACAATGCTGCTGATTGGTCAGTTCAGGTTCTCTGCTTGTTCTGCTCCACTTTTACTTCCATATACTTTAATCTTGTTGTTTTGAAGCAACTATGTTTGCAGAAGTACATTGAGAACAAGTAAGAGACCTTGCTATCTCTTCTACTTGAAGAGATTAATGTATATTAGGAAAGGATCATATTGTTATGTTAGCAGCAGGTGGCCACTTACTTAGTTGATTAAAACTGGATACTGAGAGCCTGTTCTTGCTATGTTCTTCCTCTTCATTCTGAAGACTGCCGCATTCTGCTGAATCGGAGCTCATCTGGGTGCTCTGGGAACAACTATCCACAGTAATCACCTGCAAGAGGGAACAGTCATAAATAAGGCTAGACAGAGGATATCTTACTTGTGCTGAAGAACATTTTATCTGGCATTAGCATCAGGTCATCAGGTCAATTTAAACCTGGCGTAGGAGTGATGTAACCGGCCATTTCTGCCATGTACAGATTACAATATGGGTTTCCTAATCCTGCAGATTGGCTAACATACACTATAAACATTCGCTTATGTAATATGAACAGAAAACCAAGAAGTATGCAGTATAAGATTTCTTAGTCACTAGAAACTGTAAATGTTTTTTTTTTAACTTGTTACTAAACCTAAAAGCAGAAACGAAGAGAAATAAATGTCAGAATTTGAAACTTTTAGAAGAATTTGTCTTCACAACGCTTTATTCATTATAAAGAGCATCCATACACTTCACACAATAGGGCAAGATAAAAAAGTTCAAAATGTTGCAGGTAAGAAATTAGGTAATCAACCCTCAAGAATAGGGCAAGGTATAGGAATCCTGTCTTTTATGAGAGACGGGCGTAACTGATGTAAATATTCTTTAATATTAATGGTTGATTTCCTTTAAACTAAATTAACCTAAAACATACTTGCCCATAGTCCTCTTCTCCAGGATTGCGGCGCTTGTCTTCTTTAATCTTGACACACCAGGATCATTGGAGAAAAAAAAACTTATAAAAAGCCGCTCGGAGCGCAGGGACATTGTTGATGAAGCAATAGATGCCTCGCTTACCCCTGATGAAGAGGGAGGTGACGTCACGTGGCAGTGATTAATTAAGAGCCCAGAGCGCCGGAAATTGCACCCCTATGTTTCAGGCCCTTTCCTATCTTTTTCTTTTTTTACAGCGATCCCCAAAGAAGACAAGTGCTGGGATACTGGTGAAGAGGACTATAAAGGAAATAAACCATTAAATTAACCTAAACATACTTACCTAAAGTCAGGTCACATCTCAAGGGATTGATGAAGAAGGTTATATCCAGCCAGAAATTTCCACTGCAGTATCGGTGGGGTCACCTGCTTATTTACCCCTCTATCATATCATTACGCCCTTCTTATAGGGACAACCACTTTGAGGTCATAGGCGGTAGGATATACATAGTCACATGCTTCTGAGAATTTCCCATCCGTTCTCATTCTCTATTACTACTTTGTGGGTTTATACACAAGTGCCTTCTTGCAAAAGCATATAGGACCCAAATAACCTTGCTTACGTGGTAAGTATTATCAGCCATTTTTTGCACTTACAGGTACTTGAAGCTGTTGAGTCTGTTTTTTCTTTGATCTTCTGAAAGTGTTCCGTATTTTTTCTTTGGCCCATGCAACTTGATTGAATTCAGGATATTTGGCAAACTCTTAAAGAAATTTAAAAGTAAGCATTAATATCTTCACTCATACCATATCACTACTGAGCAGCAGTAATGAAGTTTAAAGGAAACCTACCACTGGGGTAGACCCAATTTAAACTAAATACACAAACTTGTTGGCTGTTATTCCTGCACTTCAGATTATATATTGATTATGCCTGACACAACCACATAACACAAAAAAAAAAAAAATGTAAATAATGCTAATTAGCGCCAGGTCATATTGTGGGCATCTACCTGAGTGGTAGATATCCTTTAACCCCTTCTTGCCGCATCCCAGTGTTATGGCTTATTTTCTTCATAACAAATTACACTTCAAAATGGTGGTATGTAATATTCCATTCCGTGTACTGGGAAGCGGGAAAAAAATTCCAAATGCAGTGAAATTAGAGAGCGAGAGGCTCAGCGCCTTGTGGCAGGTTGGTCCGCGAAGGGTGTCTGGATGTAACAAGACCATACCACGGGACAGGTACGGTCCTTTGATAAGCGAAGAGGCTTCGGGTTCACTAAGAGGACTATACAGGGCCAGAAGTGTTTATCCCCAGCCACTCTGTCAAGGGACCTGATCTCCTGGAGCAGTTCCACAACCAAAGACCATGGAAGGGATAGAAATTAACCTCTAGGAAGAGGCTTGGGGACACTGTTGATGCCGGAGTCACCTGGATTCCTGATTCTGAGGAGCCCCTGCACTAGGATCAGTCTGGAAAGGACTTCTGACCAGAGTCTCTGACATCTTCCCAGGCTGTAGTGCCCCAGGCAGTGACCCAGATCAGTTTTCACCAACGTGCCTCCATGTGATCTCTGGATTAGGCTGTTCAGCTGTTCAAGGGCTCCCCATCCTCCATCATCAGGGATACATATCTACACATTGGGGTGGCCCCAGGGAGAAACCTATTCCATCAGCCTCTCCCACCATTTTCTTGCACACACCACCTGCTGGAGACTGCCAGACTCTGGACAAGGCCTCTATTCCCATATACCAAGCACCATGACCATAGCATGCCCAAGGCCACAACAGCCAGCTACTCTGGTATTCTGGGCCTGGCTTCATCAAGGCCATGAGAAAGGCTAGGCCCCGATGGGCGATGTTGCACATGCTGAGTTGGCTCAGCTACCTCATTCTCACCTTCCTCAGGAGTGAGAGAGATGTTGGCTTTGTGTAACTCCCTAAAGAGGGAGAAATGAGGGAGCTGATTTCTCAGTGAGTGACACAGCCAACATATCTCTCATTCCAAAGGTAGGGCGGACAAGGTAGCTGAGCCAAGTCAGACTCAGTTGAGGAGGAGGGATCCCACTTGTAAATCAGGAAGCTGGTTTTACGGCTGAACTGAAAAAACTTGAAAATGCTGAACTCCGCTCACAGGAAAGGATGTGGTCATCTGCATAGATGGCGAGTCAACTTCACAAATGAACTTTACAAGCATTGGGACGAACAATACTGGGGTAGTTATACTGATGTATAATAGCAGTTTTAAAGGAATCCTATAATCCTAATACCATTTGATTTGATGCATTATGAAGCAAACATACCTTGAGAATGCTGTAGCTGCACTGATGCAGGATCATATCTTGGTAAATACCTGAGGTGAGTGGTTATGCTGATAAAACAATTATAAAATTATGATAATGAAGCTGTCTCACTTCCATGGCTTGTTCAGCTCTTCTCCTAGCACATTAGTTATTCACTGCTGCACAGGATGATGTAATCACTGGGTTGTGCCTGAAGGCAGAATAATCAATTGCTGCACCATCCCCCAGCTGCTGTGTATAAGTGATCAAGCTCAGGCTGATAAGTCATGTCTTGAAAATGAAAAGCTCCGTGTGTATTTTGTTTATGTAGGCAGTCAACCTCACACAGCTTTCCCAAGGTCCTGAATTTTATAATAGTTTTTTCAGCAAAACCACTGAACTCAGGAATTAACCAAGATATGATCCTGCATCAGTGTAGCTACAGCATTCTCAAGGTATGTTTGGTTCACAATGCACCAAATCAAATGGTAGGTTTCCTTTAAAAGATATGTTAAGTTAGTGTGTGTTAGTTTAACTGACAGCTTTCCTTTAAGGAGATCACGGTTTTTAATTTTGTTCAGCTATATACCTTTTATTGTACTTGTCTTCCCATCTTTCTTATCTTTTTGACCTTTCAAACTGGATTTGCAGAAATTCCAGTTCATATTAAGAGGGCTGACCCAGAAAGAAGAGCTCTGTTGGTCATTGGTTGCTATATCCTTTTCAGTGTTAGGAGAGTGAATGTTTGTGTCCTTGACAAGGATACTTTGATGAAAGCTATATAAACATTGACAGTCTTCACAGTGATTGGGGTGAATACATAGCCTTTGATTCCTGTCACCATGAAATACTCCAACTTCCCCTTCTTCTGAAAATCCCCAGTTTACAAAACCAAGAGAGCAATCAAGAGATTTTTCACTAACATGGTCCACACTATGTTGGTCTACAATTATTTCTGGATGTTTTGGTTCATCTTTGGTTGCAAAATGTGTATCATCATGCTCCGAATCCCCGAGATCACAGGTATTTGGGTCGACTGGAGAGGTATATGGGGTTCTTTTTGTTTCATCATCTTTGAAATCAGTTTCATCACTATAAAGAACTTTAGGAACAGAGAAGTCCAAAACAGGTTCATTACAGTTAGACATTCCAACAGGACTAGAAGGAACAAGCAAAAAATTTCCATAATGTGAAGCAGACTTGCTCTCAGATGATGCCCCTGATGTGAGATTGTCACTTTCTTCTCCAGACTCTTTTGTTTTGCTATCCGTTAAAGGAGGAGAACATGTTGGCCTGGAAGGATCATGGGATTCTGAAGGCCACTGGCTCCTTGCCAATGTCCTCAGCAATGAAGGGGGCATGCTGTAATAATTATATTGTCTGTTGTTCTCAGAATATGTGACATTACTCCAACTATGAGGTATCTTCTTACATGACAAGGTTTTCTGGTCCTTTATAAGAGCCTCCTCTACATGTAATGTGTCCACTGCTGAGATCACTTTTAATGTGTCTACTGTCAAGGCTGAAAGGTCTTGCAAGTGTCCCAGCTGGCTGTCCAGAGAAATCAGGGAGTCCTTTATGTAGAACACTTTCTCATTCATTTCCTTAAGCTGCAAAAACATTTCTTCAGTTCTGTATTAAAAAAAATAGTATTAATTAATGTTGCTCACCAAGCTACTAAACACAACACCTAGCCTGAAAAGCCTCTCTGTGTTACTTGTACTACTGTTATGCACTTTTCCTATTACTTAAAGAGCACTTGTCACCCCTGAAAAGCCACCCACCAAATGTGCCCCCCATAATCCTCCCCCCAGCCCCTTTCTCCCTAGCCATTTTTTTTTTTATTTATGTGCATTAAATTGATTTAAACCGATCCGACATCTTACCGAATAAGAGGTCGGATCCTGTATCTGGTGTGCTGGCAAGTCGGTGGTATTCATAAGGGGGCCAGCCGACACACCCCCAGCATGCCCCTGCCGGCGGGGACTTGTAGGAGAAGTCGGCAGCATCGCATCGCTGCCAGGCCGGCAATGTGAGTTAGCCAGGCTGTAGCTGCTGTTAGTGCGGCGCAGCCGCACCGCGGAGAGCCGGCAGCGATGCGATGCTGCCCGCTTCTCCTACAATGTGACCACTGGCAGGGGCGTGCTGGGGGTGTGTCGGGCGGCCCCCTTATGAATACCGCCGACTGCCAGCACACCAGATACAGGATCCAACCTTTTATTTGGTAAGAGGTCCGATCGGTTTAAATCAATTTAATGCACATAAATTTTTTAAAGAAAATGGCTACGGAGAAAGGGGCTGGGGAGAGGATTATGGGAGGCACATTTGGTGGGTGGGTTTTCCGGGGTGACAGGTCCTCTTTAAAGTGAACCTCTCACCAGGAATGTGACCTATAGCTAGTGCCAGGTTCCAATAGTCAGCATTCTGGATCATTTCAGTAGTTTATATAAGTGCAATTCACATTACTTTGCTCCCTGCCAGCAGCATGTGGAGAGTACCGGGGAGAGGGGCTGCGGAAGCCTGTATCAGTGCCTCGGTCATTCTCCGCTTCTCCAAACTCATGCAGCTCCCTCACCCCTCCACACCTCCTGTCATGTGCACTGAGCAGGCAGGTGAGTGAGGGGGATGGTGTGAAAGAAAGGTAGAATGCATGAGGAGACACACTAAAAGGATTCAGAATGCGGACAAAGGCATTTTTGCTTCATTCTGGCAACTTTTCACTATGGTTAAGATGAACGGAAGAAATTGGAAAAGCCATGTAATTGCTAATAAATTTTTCCTATTTTTCAGCAGCATCACCTTTCATTATATAGATCTGAAACCCTTGGAAACTCACAACAAAAACAATAGGAGGATCCATATGATGTATACTGTAGAAACACATGCAGATGATAATGCAGATAACACAACAGTCATCTGCTTCCAACCAAGTCCAACCTTATCCCGGAGGTCAAAAGACAAAGAGAGGTACTACTTGTGCTGCAACTTATTCCCTTCTGGTGCTGTTATGTTGGGGGCAGTGCCCTAACCAGAATGCAAATCCTTCTCAAAGCAAAACCCACTTATACATGAAGAAAGGCCATTTTGACTGCCATCTCATGGCTTTGTCATCTGTTGTTATCCACCACAAATTATTCTAAACAAGCTTTGACATATTTTCTTTGAGACCTTAGAGTCAGTCATTTAAGAGGTATAAGTATGTGAGGCACAAAGGTTACAGTCACTATTAAATCCTGATGTTTGTGGGGCCCCTATGCCACATACAGTAAAGAATAATATTCCAAAAGTATGAAAAATTATGTAATCCACACATAATAAAATGATCTTAGTGGACTTATGCAATTTGATCAAATGTTACCATGGTGACGTTGTTTTAGTGGGTCTCTACTATTTGGGGTTACCTTAAAGAAAAATACATCAGAACTTCCACCATCAAAACTGCAAGTATCAGATACAGTGTGCCTGATCATAGTGGAAAGTGAAGAAGCAATGGATTCTTCCCATTTTATGAGCAGTTTACTTTGGTATAGAACGTGATAGAGAAGGTACTGTACATTTTTCCTTCAACTGAAATTGGTGCAATTTCATGCAATACACTTTGTAGATTTCGTAAAATTGTCAAATTGTGTTTATTGTAAAGTCAATATGCCTGGTATGTACAATTTCCCCAAAAAAGAGCAGCCATACAGTGTTCTACATTTGTATCCTACAGCACGAGAGAGATTTCTAATGGTGACCTCCTGGACCTTAACACAGATTAGATCACAAAATGCATACCTTAACATTTTCCAACTTTTTTCCATTATCCTTATAGCTGTACCTCCTAAGTCTTACTCAACAGAATTGCCATCTCTCCCAGAGAATTCTCATGTTTCTCCCTCTCTGTCAATCTTCTTACTCTACCTTCCTAGTCTCTTACCCTGGTCTCATACAGTCACACTACAGAAGTCCTGCCTCCTTGTGAACATTACACAAAATTCGATGTTCTCTGTATCAAATTTTTATTCTATAAGGGAGTCATTATTGACCACACTGCGGAAACCTCTCAGGTTTGGCGGATATATGCCTGCACGGCATTATGGGAGCCTGCATGGGCAGCGTCACAAAGTCATGCTAGGCTTCTTTGATAGTCACACACGGTTCTGGACATTCACTGTTGTACGAGCCTGCACCATATCTGTACTCATGTAAGGCCCTTTGGGTCCACATGTAAGAATGCACATTGCAGCATATAACTATTGGTTTCCTAATATCATACCTTACGGTTGTTGCACGGATCCTTTCACTGTCACTTGAGTGCAAACTTTCATCTTTCTCATGAAAATATGTCTCCACACATTTTTCCTCAAAATCATGGAGTTTTCTCAATTCATCATCACTGAGATAGAGTTCTAATTAAAAAAAAAATATTTAGAAAAAAATTACTAGGTCTAAATAATATTTTTTTTAATGACTTTATTTACAGGTTGTAATTAATAAACTGATAACTTTATTCAACCCACTTTGAAACAAGTTGAAACAATAACAAAAAATGAAACAGTTTGGAAACTGGGCCACAAGGCGGCAGTGTTGCTCTATGTAGAGCGCTCATTAAGAATCCCAGCAATACATCTAGGGAGGTAGGATTCTGTTTGATATTTCTAACAACAATGAGATTCCCAGTGGTACATTAAAAGTGATTCTGTGAATGTCCACGTAGTACAATAATGTCAGCAAGGAGCTGGATTTAATTAGGCAGTTTAAAAGGATGAAAACAAAGCTGAACCGTGGGTTGCAAGTGTGTTAATCACAGGGAAAATACTGTTTTATACAGCTCGCTACCGTCAAATCAAGCCATAAAGCCCTGTAGAATAGAGCTACTGATTAAACGCATCAAGGCATGGGGCGAATTTACATTTTCCCACTGACTAAACTGCTACCTCGTGTCCGTCATGCCTTTGGGGTTGCTTTATTTTCTAGAACAGTCGGGAGTTTAGTTTGACAGATCTTATTAGATAACCTACACAGCTCGTCAAGCATATGCATAATGAAACAGTGGAAGGGTTGGTTAAATAATCTGAATTCTGATTTTTAATGCCTACAGTAGTTGTGGCCAATAAAAATTGCCATTGAGCAATTCTCTTTTCTCAATATGGGGACAATTATTGATGTTACAGGAACACTGCCCTGTAACAGTTGTTATAGTGTCTGCAATTCCGCCGACCAGTAGGGGCTCCTTGCATCATATATCACTATGAGTAAACAACTCCCGTCCATTGCACTGTGCTCTGTAAGATCTGCCCAGCACGCAGGACCGATTTGCTATCTCTATGATTGTACCAACACAAAGATGATATATGGTGCAATTTAGTTTTTATGTTCTACTGCATTTGAAATTTTATTTTCCAGCTTTCCAAGACATTGAATAATAAATTGAACATTCAAAAGTACACTTTGTTCCACAGATAACAAGCCCTCATACAGCTCTGTGAACAAAGAAGTAAAAATAGATATGGCTTTTTGACACTGGGGAGAAAAATACAGAAATGTAAAAATGAAAAAGGGTTGAGTTTAGAGATGAGCGAGTATACTCGTCCGAGCTTGATGCTCGTTAGAGTATTAGCGTACTCGAAATGGCTCGTTGCTTGGACGAGTATTTCGCCTTCTCGTTAATGATCTTTCACTTAAGGAAACACAGTGAAGAACAGTGAAGAACACAGTGAAAAAAGTGAACACAGAAAACACAGTGAACACAGGATCATTTACGTGAAGAACACAGTAAAGAACACAGTGAAGAACACATTGCAGATGTTTCCGTACATCTGCTAATTTATCCGAAGACACGTGCGCCAAACGGTGTTCTTCAAAATAGTATGTGAAGAACAATATGTGTGAAGAACATATTGCAGATGTTTAAAACAGGTCATTCTCCTTTTCGAAGTTCCATGAATATTCCATTGAATTAAAAAAACGAAGAAACAGGACAGACTTCCTGTTTCTCAATAAAATGACACATTTTATTGCAGAGCCTTGGTCCCCTTGAAAAATGCTCAAGTCTCCCAATGACTTCAATGGAGTTCATTATTCGAAACGAGCACTCGAGCATCGGGAAAAGTTCGACTCGAGTAACGAGCACTCAAGCATTTTAGTGCTCGCTCATCTCTAGCTGAGTTCTATAAGGGTTAAAGTATTTATGTCACCATTATATATCTCTTTTGAAAATATTCTAATGGACACTAAAAATCGAAGAACAGATAGGATACTCTTACCTAGATAGGAATTACTTACTTAATCCAACATCACCTTCATCTTGGTCACTCTCAGTGTGATAGTGATGCTGGCAAAGGCGATGAATGAGCAGATATATATGGCTTAGCAGAATGAACGGAGGAGGTAGCCATGGCTTGTCATGATACATCATGATATATCGGTAGCGATTATATTTCCACAGTTTGTGAGAAATGGACTTCATCTCTATGTACACATTACTGATAAATAAAAGATAGTAAAACGTTATTACACACATAACCTACTAGGCTAACAGATTAACTGCTGTGATCCGTGAGGGCAGATAATGGCAGGTGCCCGATGTATAATTGAGCAGACACCTGTCATGTATACAGAGGGCTCTGCCCTATGCATTCAGCCTTCATATAAGGCTAGTAATCAGTAATCAAGATACAGTAATAAGTATTCACTATGAAAAACTATTTTTACCTGACTTACAAAGAAGAGCTGTTCACCCCTTTTGCCTAGGGGCTTTTGGTTGCTAGAAAAAGACATCTTGGTTACATGTAGTGACGAGTGGACCTGTTCAGGTTCTCTACTGGCTACTGATCTGTAACATTGTGCCACCAAGATCATTGGTGATCCTTGACATTGTGTACTAACCGACGTATACATTGTGCTGAAAGACTGGCCTGAAGTCAAATATAGACTCTAGGCCACCATGGGAACAGGTAATTGCTCCCCAATGACATCACAGCGATGATCCTAGGCAAAATGGCAGTATGCACAAAGCATTTAAAGAGTTAACACCTGCAATTGGTGAATACCAATGGGCATTTTTCTGCATAATGCAGAAAACACCCAGTATGTTTGAAAAGGGCTCAGTCCGTGAGCCCTCTACAAACATCCTTAATGGCACCATGATGTATAGATACGCCAAATGTGGTTAAGGTGAAAAGCTGGTTCATGGGCTGGGTGAGCCAGAACACTGGACCTGAACTTATGGCTAAAGTCCGGGCTGCGCATCCACTAAACCCTAGTTGCCAGTATGCCATTGCCCTGTTTGCTATGCATATGAACATTCCATCGGTACCTACTTGAAAAAAGCTATAAGAAGGTTGACCATAATGATGTACTGTATAAAAAGGTAGACAGCCTGCAGGAAAGGGGTGATGAACGAGCCAGGAGGACAATCTGGATCTTCTTCACATGCTGAAAGGAGATGTGCATAGAGCGTATTGTAAGAGGGAGTCAATTGTATCCCCAAATACGTAATGGCATCCGCTTTCCAGTTATATCTGAATGTGGTTTTCAGTTGGTCTACCAGTGATTGGTCAAGATTAAGAGGATGTGGGAGCTTAATTTCAGCTGTGGGATTTGAATATAGCCCCCTCACGGCCTGTATAAAGGGACCTCTTATTCCAATGTGTTCAAGCACTTGAAACATAAAGGGCCAGCTGAGGCGATCAAACGCCTTCTCAGCTTCTAAACTGAGGATCAGAGCCTGATCTTTTTGTTTATTAACTACATCTATGAGATCAATTACGAGTCTCCCTCACCCTAGAGAGAAGGTCCATTCGGGAAGGGGGGGCTTGCCTTTTCCAGAATTGTGCTACCAGGCACCTTGCGGCTGTGAGTATGTGTAGGCTCAATTTTGTAGCCGTCTTGGCCATGGGTTGAGGAAAGACATTTAGCAAATAATATAGTGGGTAGAGTGGGATGTCCACCGCTACAACCTCCCGCAGGAGAGACCTAACCTCCTGCCAGAAAGGCTGCACCAATGGACATGTCCAGAAGATGTGTTGGAGAGTTCCACCAGTCGAGCCACATCGCCAGCAAGTATCCGGTGTATCTGGAAAGAGCCTGTGTAACAAGGACGGGGTATGATACCACTGCAACATTAGTTTGTACTGATTCTCCTTATGTGTGGCACACAAGGAGGTTTTAGCCGCTCTATTCCAGATCAATTGCCATGTGTCTTGGGATATTGGACTCCCCACTATGCTCTCCCATTTGGCCATATACGGGTGTGCAATAGGTTCATCTGAGCTTGGGTGTAATAGGATCATATAGATGTCAGATATAAGGCGAGAAGTGTGGGTGGCGGTTTTGCAAATGTGCTCAAATGTGGTGGGCGCCGAAACCATTTCGGTACTGTTTAGGGACTGTAAAAAGTGTCTGATTCGAATGTAGTGAAAGTTTGCAGTATGCGGGAGATGGAATTTATCCTGTAAGGCAGTGAAAGGTAATATCTTCCGGTCTCGGTAGTCCACAATATCTGCAAACCTAAACAAACCCTTCTCGTGCCAGGGTTTAATTTCCTGCCCTGCTCCGGCTTGTTGCATGAGGGGGGTGTGTAAGAAAGATTGCATGGGAGAGCACTGAGAGACCAGTGGGAATCTGGCCAAACAGGCCCTCCACAATTTAATTGTGAATGAGATGGGGCCTAGTTGGGAGTCAGGTAGCTCAGGTGCCTCTTTAGGCCAGAGGTAAGAGTTAGGGTGAAAAGGAGCCAGCCATAATTTCTCTATCTCCATCCATTTGGAGAAAGCCAGCAAGTTGGACCATGCTGGGATGCGCCGTAGATGTGTTGCCCAGTAGTATCTGGTTATATCTGGTACCGATAGGCCACCCTTCGATTTATGGGCGATGAGGACAGTCTTGGAGATTCTATGTCTCTTTTTTGCCCAGATAAAGTGTACTATGGATGCTTGCAGGGACCTCAGAACCCCTAACGGGACTGGGACTGGTAAGGTTTCAAAAAGGTAAAGCAGCTTGGGCAAGATGGTCATTTTAACCGCTGCTATCCTACCAAAAAGGGAGAGGGGGAGACTATTCCAATTGTCAAGCAGAGTCCTTATTTCCCGGAAACTGCCGGGGAAGTTCTGTGCATAGAGCGTATTGTAAGAGGGAGTCAATTGTATCCCCAAATATTTAATGGCATCCGCTTTCCAGTTATATCTAAATGTGGTTTTCAGTTGGTCTACCAGTGATTGGTCAAGATTAAGAGGCAAAGCCTCCGTTTTTGAAGTGTTTACCTTATAACCAGAGAGACGACCATACTGCTGCAGCCGTGCCTGCAAGTTGGGTAAAGATATTAGAGGTTGGGTTATAGTTAGTAAAATATCATCCGCAAATAAAGACAGTTTGAATTCCTTATCTCTAACCATAATACCATGGATATTAGGATCTTGTCGGATGATGGAGGCCAGAGGTTCGATACAAAGTATGAACAGGAGAGGAGAGAGTGGGCAACCCTGGCGGGTACCGTTCCTTATCCGCAAAGGTGGGGAAGACGCATGTGGGAGCTTAATTTCAGCTGTGGGATTTGAGTATAACCCCCTCAAAGCCTGGAGAAAGGGACCTCTTATTCCAATGTGTTCAAGCACTTGAAACATAAAGGGCCAGCTGAGGCGATCAAACGCCTTCTCAGCATCTAAACTGAGGATCAGAGCCTGGTCTTTTTGTTTATTAATTACATCTATGAGATCAATTGTTCTCCTCGTGTTGTCACCACCTTGCCGCCCTGGTACAAAGCCTACCTGATCCTTATGGATTACTTGGGGGATCCATTGAATCAGCCGATTGGCCAACAATTTTGTGAAAATTTTTAAATCTGCGTTCAAAAGTGCAATTGGCCTATAATTAGCACAATCAGTTGCATCTTTCCCGGGCTTGGGAATAAGAGTGATGTAAGAATGCGTAAAAGATGTAGGCATAGGCTCACCTTGTAAGAATGCATTAAATACCTTTGTCATATGTGGCAACAACACAGGGGAGAAGGTTTGATAGTAAAGATACGTGAGCCCATCTGGGCCCGGGGATTTGC
Organism: Engystomops pustulosus; assembly: GCA_019512145.1. Taxonomy (NCBI): domain Eukaryota; kingdom Metazoa; phylum Chordata; class Amphibia; order Anura; family Leptodactylidae; genus Engystomops; species Engystomops pustulosus. Next base: position 199,178,457 of record CM033641.1, read on the forward strand.
CATTAGGCATTCCATTAATAACCTCCTCTATCTCTTCCGATGTTAATTCTGAGCTAAGTGTCTCTATAGCCTCTGAGGGGATTCCAGGGAGTGAGCAAGAATTCAAAAAATCCACTAGTAGCGTTTTTCTAAGGGTCTCGTCCAGTGGCAGAGTGTTTGGCAGGGAATACAGTTTAGCATAGAATTCCTGGAAACAAGAGGCGATCGCTCTCGGGTCATGCAGTAAGTTCCCCCCGGAATCCCGTATGAGATGGGGGGTTTGGTGGTCCCTTTTCTCCCTCAGTTGTTTTGCCAGGAGAGAATGGTGTTTGTTCGCTTGCTCATAGTACCGTTGCTTAGTGAACACCAGCAATTTCTCAACCGCCTGGGTCTGGACCTCTCGTAACTGTTCCCTGACCTCAATTAGCTGTTGGAGTCTCCTCCTGGTTGGTTTAGCTAACAAAGCTGTCTCCTGCCTACCAATCTCCTTTCTTAGTTCCTTTTCCAGATGAGCTCTATTTCTTTTCAATCTGGTTCCCTGTTCTATGCAATGACCTCGAAAAACCGCTTTATGAGCTTCCCACATCACCGGGATAGAGGGGATTGAATCCTCATTAAACTGGAAATATTCCTTTAATGCCCCAGTTAGCTCCTCCTTAATCAGGGGTTTTTTAAGAAGGGATTCATTTAGGCGCCAGTGACATACCCTAGTTGTAGAGAGGCCCTCATTCAGCTGCAGGAGAACTGGCGCATGGTCTGACCACGATATATTCCCCACCTCTGCGGAATGCATCATTCGCAAGAATTGTATATCTCCAAACCAATAGTCTATACGGGTATGGGTGCCATGTGGGGCAGAATAAAAAGTAAACGAACGGTCACCCGGGTTACCCACCCTCCACAGATCATACAGGGCAAATCTCCTGATGACTCTACGGAAGGCCGCTAATGTAGTACTTTGCGATCTAGTGGCGGGATTGGAGTCAATTGCCAGCCGATCCATATTTTCTGAAAAAATGACATTAAAGTCCCCTCCTATCAGTAGGGGTGCTGCTGGGAGTTTAGCTAATTTATTCAGGACTTTGGTAATGAAGCGGACCTGTGATGAATTGGGGGCATATATATTGCATAAAATTACAGGCGAACCGAACATTTTACCCTGAACAATAATAAACCGGCCCATGGGATCTGATGTCACAATGTCAGGTACTATGGGGCACGAGGTTGAAAACAAGATCGCCACTCCCGCTTTTTTGTTCTCAGTGGATGCCATGTAAGATACCGGGTAAAGATGTTTAGCAAAATTAAAATTCCCTGTCGCATCATAATGTGTCTCCTGCAAGAACACCACATCTGCCCTACTTCTCTTAAGCTCATTGAGCGTAAGACGGCGTTTGCGGGCAGAGTTGAGCCCTTTCACATTTAATGTCAAAAGCTGAACCATGGTGAGTGGTTATACATGGCGGAACAGGCCCTGAGGGGGAGAGGGGGTGAGAATGGCCGTGTGTAGCTTATGTAGTAGGCTCTGGTATGGGGATATAGGAGGATGTCGGCGTATGAAAGCCTAAGGTGTCAGTAACACTAGGGAAGAAGGACAAGGGGTATGACAATGGGGGGACAAAACACACACACCACAAGACAAACTATCAAGACAAGTAAAAACAAGTAAAAAAGTAATAAGAAAACAAGGATAAACTTCCAATTCTATAACCAGGGAGAGGAAAAGCTTCCTGACCCTGGTGTAGGTCTATTCAGCCGGTCTACCCCTAATGTGGGGGAGTATAGTCGGCTGATCTGGGTTCACCACCTCCTGTGGAAGTCCTTGGTCAGGGCCAGAGGGTGGGATCCAGAGAAGACCCACCAAATGGGGGAAAACGTGGCAATGGAACCTGTTGAAGGAAAAAGATACGTCAATTATAGTACTATACAAAACTTGAAAAATTAGATAAATCACTAACTATCCAGGGACTAGCCCCGGTGCCCTTGTGCATATTACTTCCCGTATAACTAAGGAGGGGAAAATACCCCTAGTATATGCAGACACAAGCAAACATAAGACCCCCTACAAGCAATCAAATGCAAGAACCCCATAAAGGATATGTATTCAACAAGCATCCTCTTCTATTCATAAGAGTCCTGGGATGGAGCTCTGGTTTGTGGTCTTCGTCTCTTTTGTTGCGGTTGGTTCTTATTTTGTGGTTGGCGCATTTGAGGGGGGAGACTCCCCCAGTCATCCAGTCGCGGGGTCGGGATGTTCCAGATGTCACAGAATTCCTGCAGTTCCTCCATCACAGAGAGCGTTGCCGTGACTCCATCTTTGGTGGCAGACAGAGCAAAGGGGAAATTCCAGCGGTAGGTTATGTCATTCTCACGTAAAATATCCAGCAACGGTCGTAGGATCCGCCGCTTCTGAAGGGTGATCCCAGAAAGATCCTGGTAGAGTTGTATGGCATCTCCGTTAAAAACAAAGTTCTTGTTTTTGTTTTTCCTTGCCGCAAGCATGAGGCGTTCCTTTAATTCAAAGTCATGCACACAACAGATAATGTCTCGTGGGTTTCCTCCCAGTGCTTTAGGCCTTAATGCTCTATGAGCTCTATCAAGCTTCACCTGTGTTTCCGGCTCCCCCAATAGCGCTGAGAAGAGAGCTTGTAGCGTGACACGTACATCCTCTTTGCCCTCCACCTCCGATAGACCTCTTACCCGAATATTGTTACGTCTTCCTCTATTATCGAGGTCTTCCAGGTGTCTGGCCTTGTAGTGTGACAGATTGAGAGTGCACAGCATGTTGCGTATGTGAAATCTGACGCCTTGAGTCCGCCTGTTCAGCTTCTAAATTATCAATTTTCTGCGTCATGCACTGAATATCACGTCGTACCTCCAAAATTTCAGATTTGAACGCCTCTTTGACTTCAGCAATTAAAGATTTAAAGTCCTCTTTAGTAGGCAAATTCTGGAGGTGAGCGTGCCAGTACGGTTCTGAAGTCGGTGGTCTCTTATCTGGCATAGTGTCCACACTACAGTGCTCAGGCGATGATTCCCACTCTGGGGAAGGTGCAGCATAGCAAGTGAGAGTGGGGGTAGCACCCAGCTCGTCTTCCGTTATATGCGATCTGGGGATATATGGCATTCCAGGGACAAATTCCCCTGGCTGTGGCAGCTGGGGGGATCGCAGCAGGGGGTCCCCAGGGTGTCTTCCATGTCCTCCATTTTCCCTCTGGCCTAGCTTCTTTGGGCCACAATCAAGGTCTGGGGATGGTGCTGGAGATAAGGCCTTACCTCCAGCATGACTGGCTCCCGGGTCGGGATTCTGCTGAAGCTCCTCATTCTGGCGCAGCTGCGCCCCATTCTGGCGCTGCTGCACCTCATTCTGGCGCTGCTGCACCTCATTCTGGCGCTGCTTCGCCTCAGGGGAGCTGCGCTGCTTGGCTGGCTGGGGGCCAAGATGGCGGGTCGGCGCGGCGTGCGAGGTGTCGGCGGGAGCACTGCGGTCCTTATGTGTAGGCGGTGCTGCGGTGGGCACCGCTGTTCCCCGCTTACCCGCGGCCGGCTTCGGAGCCATGCTGGAGGTCTCCACGAGGTGCGATCCCGGGATCTGCACGCTGTCGGGCCTCCGTGCAGCAAGTGGTCCTGTGATGGAGGCGGCTGTGGAGCGGAGGAGGAAGCGGGTAAGTGGCGTATCGCCTACCCACTCCTCTTTCTGGGGTCCCGGGGGCTTCTCTCCCCTCCTGGGGGCCTTCTTCACTTTAGGGGCCAGGATCAATCCCCTCCTTAAAGGCTAAAACGGCACCGAGGCTGCGGAGCTCCTCTAGTGTGCGGCCATCACGTCCAGGGTCCAGCCACGCCCCCCGAGTTCACCATCTTTAAAGTGGTGCATGTAAGTGCATTGGATTGTGACACAATTCGAAAGTTAAATCCCGCACTCAGTCTGAATCAGTCGGATCGTCTGACAGCAAACACCGCCCCCGTCCAATTTGTGTTGCATGGAAGCCAGCACAGCTGCGCCAAAAAACTATTGTGTGTGCCACAATCCCAGCACGGACACCTGTTAAATACCTGTCAAAATACCTGTTTGCCCTGCAAACCCCGAAAAAGACGAACAGTCTGACGAACAGTGCGATAAAAGTGTGATCCGCAACCCTTGGTAAATGTTAGTTATCAAGTCTTTTTGCTATTATGACTATGGGGCTCATTTACAGAATGTCTGCTTTATGTTGACATGGTTTTTTAAGCAATCCTTTTTGTAGGATGTTATGGAACTTCGAACTTTAGATATTATTTTTTTTCACATTTTCACAAAAAAAGCAAAATCATACTTTTGAAGGACCTGCTCAGATTTCAAGTCACATTGAAAGGCCAAAACAATAGTAAAACACCATAAATTACCATTGTGTAGAAACTACACCCTCAACATATGTAAAACAACTTTTATGAAGTTTGTTAACTCTTTAATTGTTTTGCAGTGATTAAAACAAAATCGAGTGTAATTTTGAAATGTAACATTTTTTGGCTAGTGGATAAAATACCAAAACGCTTCACAAAGTCCGATATCCAATTGCTCCCAAGTATAACAATTGACCCCGAGCATCGGAGGATTGGACCCCTCCCCCCAACCGGTAAGTGGCATGTGGAGGTCGGATTCCCTTCAGAAGAGTGTCCGCGGCATGTAAGGTGTTAACACACAAACAATTTCAGCAGGTGGTGCCAGTAGTAAAACATAGAAGTACAATAAAGGCCAGCGTACGATAAAGGCCATGCTTCCCTGTTGTGGCGGATACATCATGAGGAACAGACCATTGGAGAAAGAATGCTACACCAGGTCCGATATGGCGTAGTTGTGAGTGAAAACCTGTGAATGCAGGTTTTTACACATTACATAGGCATGGGACAGGAAGGCCCCATGTCGGTCCAATCTGCCAGCAGCCAGCCCCCCCCCCCCCCCCCCCCCACATTGTGTTAAGGTGGCGTAGCTACAAAAATAAAATAATCACAATTTCATGCAGTGCAAAAGAAATTAATATTATTTCAATGTTTCTACGGCAGGAACTGATAAATGCCTCCCCATGGTGATCATTCACAAGTGTCAGATTTAAGCCTAAAACCTGGTGCACATAACATGTTAAATGTTCCCCTATAACTTTCAAGCAAACAATAACATTTATTTTCTGAAACAAGACAACACATTTAATTAAAGAGGAGTAGGATCAGCCTTTATGTGCAGAATATATCTATACTTATATGAATCTATTAGAACCTAGAAAATAGGAAAATAGATAATATTAATCCTTTCTTACAGCACAAATGTTGTTTAGTACTACCAGTATTATGCCTTACCATCGATTTCACTAGCATAGACCTCACCAAACATCATCCAGTATGGCTGAAAAACAATATCACGAGCCAACGTCCAAGAAGGTGGCTCCGACGGAGAAAGGATTGCTTTCCTTGCCACACCAAATGCCAGGAGAACAATGGCCATTATGATCACAATGCCAAACATGTTTGAAGTCTAGAAGAAAAAAAAAAGGATATAGATATGATGGATATCAAAATATCAAGCCATACAATTTCTAAAGGCTGCAGCATTATGCATTGTACACAAAGGGTAAAGAAATACATTTTCCAGAATGAAAAGTGTAAACACTAGAGATGAGCGAACATGCTCGTCCGAGCTTGATGCTGCTGAGCTTTCCCAATCCAAGCCCCTGTACTAATAGGCTTACCTCCCAAACAGCACTCTACGAACCATTTTGTATAGACACAAGTTAGTAGGCGTTCTTATAATTTAGGATATGGCGGTGAGGGGAATGTAACAATGCTCAAGAAGCGCTGAAATAAATATCCCCTAAATGGTACAACGTTTGCAATTATGTTTGTGGTACACATCATGGGTGGCGACAAGTTAACAACTTTGATGTGGAATGCCCTGTAATAGCTCTTGGGCGGTGTGCCTTTTATCGCCTAGGCTCAGCAGTTTCACAACCGCCTGCTGTCGCTTAGCGACGGCACTGCTGCTGTGCCTAGACTAACCGACTGATGGCGCCATGTCCCACGATGGATTGGAGGAGGAGGAGTGGGAGGGGTGGGAGGAGTATAGTAGGCCTTGAGACCTGACCGAGGTAGGCCCCCAATTCTCTGCGTCGGCAGTATATGACCAGCCCCAGGGTCAGACTGGTCCCAGCCTGCACAAGTTAAGTGTAAGTACTTCTTATAAGTTTGTGATATGGCGGGTGAGGGGAATTAACAGCATGCCAAGAAGGCGCATGATGCGCATGGAGCTGGCGTTGCCGCTGCCAGGCGAGCTTTCCGACCAATCCAGCCCCTGTCTCTAGGCTACTCCCCAAACAGCACTTCTAAGAACCTTTGTTGAAGATCAAGTGTAGTAAGCTGTTCTTAATCATTTAGGATATGCCGGGTTGAGGGGAATAAACAATGCGCAAGAAGCGCTGAATAATATCCCTAAAACTGGTCAAGTTTGCCAGTATTTTTGTGGATAACACAGCAGGGTGGCGACAAAGTTACAACTTTGATGTGGAATCCATGAAAAAAACCCAAATATCTGCCTTGACACACCACTCGTTTGATAAGGACGATGTATGGTAGCCAGCTATATGGACGACTTTTGGAGGTAGCAATGGGAGACAAACGTGTGGAGGCTGCTTGGAGACAATTTAATTGGATGAGTGCCTGTATGTGGCAAGTCCCAACATTTTTCAAACCAGAAGGAGCAGGTAGGTTGTCCCTCCAGTAAAATGGGATAGATTGAGTGCCTGCATGTGGTCCAGTCCCAAAAATGTTTCAAACCAGATGATCAGTAGGTGCCCTCCAGTAAAATGGAATAGATTGAGTGTCCTGTATGTGGCATCCCCAAAAATTTTTCAAAACCAGAGAGCAGTAGTGGCCCTGCATTAAAATGGAATATGAGGAGTGCCTGTATTTGTGCAAGTCCCAAAAATGTTTCAAACCAGAAGGAGGGCAGGTAGGTGCCCCCAGTAAAATGGAATAAGATGTGGTGCCTGGATGTGGCAGGCCCAAAAATTGTTCAAACCAGAGGAGCAGGAGGTGGCCCTGCACTAAATTGAATAGATTGAGAGTGCCTGTTGTGGCAGTCCCAAAAATGTTTCAACACAGGAGCAGGTTAGGTGGCCCCTCCAGTAAAATGAATAGATTGAGTGCCTGTATGTGGCAGTCCCAAAAATGTTCAAAACCAGGAGCAGTAGGTGCCCTGCCCTCAGTAAAATGGAAGATTGAGTGCTGTATTGTGCAGTCCCCAAAAATGTTTCAAACCAAGGAGCAGGTTAGGTGGCCCTCCATAAATGAATAGATTGAGTGCCTGTTGTGGCAGTCCCAAAAATTGTTCACCAGAGAAGAGCAGGTAGGTGGCCCTCAGTAAATGGGAATAGATTGCCTGTTCTGTGTCAGTCCCCAAAAATGTTTCAAACAACCAGAGGAGCGTAGGTGGCCCTCCAGTCAAATGGGATAGATTAGTGCCTGTTGTGGCAGTCCCAAAATGTTTCAAACAGAGGAGCAGGTAGGTGGCCCTCCAGTAAAATGAATAGATGGATGCCTGTATGTGGCATTCCCAAAAAGTCTTCAAACCAGAGGAGCAGTAGGTGCCCTCCATAAATGGAATAGATTGGTGTGCCTGTATGTGGCAGTCCCAAAAATTGTTCAAACCAGGGAGCGTAGGTAGGGGCCCTGCAGTAAAATGAATGATTGTAGTGCCTGTATGTGGCAGTCCCAAAATTGTTCAAACCAGAGGAGCAGGTAGGTGGCCCTCCAGTAAATGGAATAGATTGAGTGCCTGTATGTGGCATTCCCAAAAAGGTTCAAACCAGAGGAGCAGTAGGTGCCCTACAGTAAATGGAATAGATTGAGTGCCTGTATGTGGCATCCCAAAAATGTTCAACCAAGGAGCAGTAGGTGGCCCTCCGTAATGGGATAGATTGATGTCGCTGTATGTGGCAGTCCCCAAAATTTTCAACAAACCAGAGAGGCAGGTAGGATGGCCCCCAGTAAAGTATGGAATAGATGAGTGCCTGTTGTGGCAGTCCCAAAAATTCTTCAAACCAGAGGAGCAGTGTGGCCCTGCGTAAAATGGAATGATTGAGTGCCTGTAGTGGCAGTCCCAAAATTGTTTCAACCAGAGGAGCAGTAGTGGCCCTGCAGTAAAATGGAATAGATTGAGTGCACTGTATGTGCCAGTCCCAAAATGTTTCAAACCAGAGAGCAGTAGGTGGCCCTCCAGTAAAATGAATAGATTGAGTGCCTGTATGTGGCACTCACACAAATTGGTTCAAACAGAGGCCTGGTAGGTGGCCCTCCAGAAAAATAAATGCTGAAGTACTAATACAAGAGCCAGTGGGCCCTGTCAAAAAATACCCCCCTGAGTAAAATAAGGTACCAAACAAATATTTCAGTTTTAAGATGTCTATATACATCTTAGAGTTAAATCACATTTTATAATTTATAACATAATATTTGACATTTTTTTTCTCAAGAATCCACTGTAGGGCTACATTCACACTAACGTATGTCCGCACGGCTAAGGTCGGACAGGCATACGTCTGCCGCGATGTAGAGGAGGAGGGGTAACCCCTCATCCTCTCCATAGCAATCCGTTACACACAGCCCATAACACAGGGAAAGATAGGACAATGCATATCTTTTCCCAGAGTACAGAGCGGTACGGTGCCTCACCGAATTGCTCTGTGCGGCTATTGCTTTCTATGGGGAGCATATTTACGCCTGCAAGCTTGTGGCCGTACATACGTCCCCCATATGGTCATGTGACAACAGGGCTGCAATAAAAAATGAAAATAAATATGAACAGCAACTGCTGAGAGCCACCAGAGAAACTGTATGGCCAAACATATAATAACTGCTCTCAGTGGCATCTAAGCCCATTGACCAGGCAGGGTCCACAGATCCCTCTCACAACACTGTCAAGAGATAATTAACTATCCCTCTCACAACACTGTCAAGAGATAATTAACTACCAACGTTTAAAGAAGCAGTAGGTCATTTTACAAGAGGTTCGATAACTAAATGGTAATGTCTTCTCACTACGCACAACTGATATCTAACCAATTATATAGCAGCATCTACTATGCATAGAGCTGAACCATGGTATACAATAAATCCCTGAGTAAAATAAGGTACCAAACAAATATTTCAGTTTTAAGATGTCTATATACATCTTAGAGTTAAATCACATTTTATAATTTATAACATAATATTTGACATTTTTTTTCTCAAGAATCCACTGTAGGGCTACATTCACACTAACGTATGTCCGCACGGCTAAGGTCGGACAGGCATACGTCTGCCGCGATGTAGAGGAGGAGGGGTAACCCCTCATCCTCTCCATAGCAATCCGTTACACACAGCCCATAACACAGGGAAAGATAGGACAATGCATATCTTTTCCCAGAGTACAGAGCGGTACGGTGCCTCACCGAATTGCTCTGTGCGGCTATTGCTTTCTATGGGGAGCATATTTACGCCTGCAAGCTTGTGGCCGTACATACGTCCCCCATATGGTCATGTGACAACAGGGCTGCAATAAAAAATGAAAATAAATATGAACAGCAACTGCTGAGAGCCACCAGAGAAACTGTATGGCCAAACATATAATAACTGCTCTCAGTGGCATCTAAGCCCATTGACCAGGCAGGGTCCACAGATCCCTCTCACAACACTGTCAAGAGATAATTAACTACCAACGTTTAAAGAAGCAGTAGGTCATTTTACAAGAGGTTCGATAACTAAATGGTAATGTCTTTGCACTGCGCACAACGTCATCTCCAATTCTCTCCTTCCTTCAAACCCATCGTCCCCTTCTAGCCCTGTCCCCGTGTCTTGTTCCTGAACTCTTCCATCACTTTGTTGTTTCAGCACTCTCTGATATCTAAACAATTATTATAGCGATCTATACTGCATTAGGATGAACCATGGTATACAATAAATCATGTTAGAAAAGAAGTCAACTATAATATTTTCATCTTAGTTTGATGACTTCATCAATTCACTCCAATCTATATCTTTTATATAGAAATACCTGTAATGAAAGCTGGCAACAGAAATCTACAGGCAGAGCAAGTAATATAGGAAACACAGAATTTCTGTTGCGTCTTTCGGGAATCATAGAAAGAGTTTCTTGAATATGTTTTTTTGTCCACATGGCCAAGACAAATGTAGCTTTACATGACAAATGTAATGTATAGACAGAATTGGTCCATCAAATACTCCTAGTCTGGCTCACAAAGAGATCTTGACCAGCATATATATGTAGATAAAAACAGACCTTTTAAGTAGACTGCATTAAATATGGAATAGAATATAGCAAAGTGCTCAGTGTCTTTCCCTGCATCATATGCAGTTAATCTACCTTAATGGCAAATACTTGGAATATTTCTTTAACTCTTCGGAGGTATCATCAACCATGTGTGCTCTGCTTGCTTCATGTGCCATGGCTCGGTTAATTTACAAGGCAATTACTGCCTTCACCATGGCTCCTTCTCCATGCTGCCAGAAAAAACATTGCCATATTTTGTCTCTTCATAGCACAGCCCAAACCAATAGATCATTGTAGGGGTAAACGAAACCAGCTAGCTCAGGGTCCTCATGGAACTCATCTCATCCTTAGGTTTCTTCTTTGACTTCACGGTGCACGTTGTCTTTTCCTTTAACATAGCAATTATGTATACAATGAATTAATGTTAATAATGGTGTTTTCTTTATAGAAAGATGGATAATGCGGGGAGATTTATCATACATACAGCTCTCTGTGCATGGCATAAGATAAAGCCCCACCAGAAAAGTGGCGTACAAACTTTGATAAATAACCCCAGTATGTCTAAATAGAAGACAAACAATGTGAGATCCCTAGCCATGTTGTTCTTCTATCTCTCCCTCTCCCCAACATTTCTTATCTGAGCTGCCGATTCATGCTGTGTACTGTGGAAGATGTGCACTGTTTGTACAGCATAATCTGTACATAAGTGCAACATAATATGTATATAATGGTGCAAACCCTTCATTCTTTAGGGTGTCAGGTCGGATGCTGGGGCCCCTTGCACTTTGGTCCCCATATCAGCTGCTATGGCTGCTACTGCAGTAGTTACGCCCCCCGATTCAAGCATATTTTTTAGAAATTATTAAGACTTGACTTTAGAAAAAATACTGTTGCAAGATTGAGGTCATTATGTCTTCAAGTTTAGGCTATGATTCTGTAGCATGAAACTGGTGGCTAAAACTGCTCTTATTCCAAATGTTGTACATTTTGTGCAGGAATGTTCTCCATCTTGAGAACTGGGGTTAAACTAGTTTAGTTTTATACTGTTCATATCAGGAAGAACCTAATAAGTAAAAAAAATAAGATATTTTCAATTATGGTTGAAAATATTATTAAAGAAAGTCTCAGTGATATGAATATTTACACGTTCATTGCACTTTGTGCACAGTCTACTACAATGAACCTCTTTATTGCATATTTGGTTAACTTTGATTATGATAAGTTCAACTTGACCTGTTAAATTATATTACAAGTAACAATAAAAGCGGTTCTCAAATTTAGACTATTGCATAAAATCTGACTGTCATGTTATACGGCGTACCCTGTCATTCATGAAAACTCAAGTAAAGAAAAAGATCATATTGTTATAACCATAACACATGTATCACCCTCTGTAACTATACAAACCTTCTAGATTTTCCACTAACTTTTTATTCCATTTGAAACCTTAGACTACTTTTCATCGCCTATTCATTTTTATTGTGGGTACAGAGCTATAGTTGGTTGAAATCAACATTCATTGGTATTCAAGACCTAAATAATTAACATTCGCTTTTGAGGACAGAAGTTGCCTAACTAAGCTGGGCCTTTAAGTGGTACCACTTTTATGGTATACAAAGACAAAATTTGCACAAACATTCGAAAAAACATTCAGCGGAATGGGCCTGCAGATTAAATTTACACATCGGTAATTCTGGAGCCATTCACAATGACAGAAAGCAGCCCTTCCCTTTATGATTTATGTGGCAATTTTTGTTTTGCAGGTGGTGAAGCAAACTTTTGTTTTATGGTATACTTACACTATGATTGAGCTATGGAGTTTCTGCGCAATGTGCAGCTTGGCAAAGCACACAATGCTTAAATTTCTGTGCCTATTGGCTAACCCTCTATTGGCCCCAGATAAATACTAATAGCAGACAGTAAGATGTAGTTCTATGAAATACATTCAAAGAATTTCCCTTTGCCAAGGTAACATTTTGCAGTTGAAGTCAGCCGTGTTATCTCATAAGATAAACTGGTGGCATCAGGTGAGCCGTTTAGGATGCACATTGCAGTCTATATACTCAAGTCTAGTGTTAAAATAATCTACATATGTCTAAAAATAACATTGTAGTGATATATGGTTTTTCTCTGTTGAATGACTTTCTGCTACGGATCATACCTGTCATAAGTATAGTACATGCACAAAGTAGATTAGAAACTTGATTCTACCATAACATTTTCAATTAACTGGATCTAAAACTTGGAAGGATCACCTGCGGATAGGCTGTGCTGCCGGAGGAATTGGGAATGCAAGGTATTTTGGGTGGGTGAAGGAAGCTTGCTGTTCATCTGGCTATTTTGGCTTAAGGAAAGATGAGATAAACTCCGTGCCAGGCTGTTGGTAGTATTGTTGGTCTTCTGGCAGAGAGATCAAAGAAGGAAAAAAATACATGACTGATTTGTTGACAATTAATTGGCTTGTTATTTCTTGTTATTATAAAAGTCTATAAAAGTTTATATACCGTAAGCCTAAGGAAGTCTATGTAATTGTTCATGAGTCCAGAGTCTAGAGAAGTGTAAGTGACGTAATGTCAGACTATATAAATCTATATACAGTATAAGTCTATATACAAGTCTAAAAGAGCCTATTCAGTCTGTATGAGCTGTATACAGTATGAGAGTAAATTCTACATCAGTCGGTTGAAAAAAGAGGGACGAGGGACAAAAAAAAAGAATTACCTTTTGTTTCTGTAGAGACTATTGTACAAGGGCGGAAACTTTTCCTTGTGTAGCTGCTTCTGTAAGCTCCTCCAATCAAGTATTCAATACTAATCCACATCAATAAGGGTAATTTTGTTAGTCCAGGGAGAGGTTGCTCTGTGTATAGAAAGTCCAGCTGATTAAATAGAATGAAACATCAATATTTTGTCTGCTGGAGTAGTAGGTCTCTATTTTTTTTTATTTTGAGACACTTCCCTACCTCAGATTGTGTTCGAGACACAATCTGCTTGCTTGGACATGTAAAGGTCCCTGGTCAAATGAGACCCCATCCTGCTTTGAATTCCTACATGACATTTAAGGAGTTAGAATTTAATAAAGCTCCGTTCTTCCAAGATGTAGCAAGGTATTCTTTAGCAGATCGGGCGAGATTTTAATCTTAAATATCTTAAAAACAGGCACAATAGTAAATATGAACAAATAAATTAAGCATGATACATTCCACTTAACTGTTCTGAGCATGTCTATCTATTTCTCTATACAATTGCGTGCACTGTATTATACAGGTGTCCAGCAATCCAGGGTGAAAGATGCTAAAATATATATATTTTTATAATCTGCCTTCCAAACAAAGGCACGAATAAAAACAAACCAGAAACTAAACAGAATGTTATACATAAATAATAGAAAACCAATAACTGCACCATTTTAAAGTGCCTTCCCTTCGTATATCGGGAGAGTACTAGATGACAGACTGAACATAAACATGAGAATACATATTTGAGATGTATTGACTTTACAATGGTGTTTTTCAGTTATTGCATTGTAGACGTGGTTTACAAGAGTGGAAGTATAAAAACAAGACTTGAATATTAACAATTCAGTAGAATTCTTAAATCCTACCTGTTTTGCATCTCAACAAGATGGTGTAAGAGGAGATTGTAGGTCCTTGTTTCTTTAGATCCAAAAAAAAGCAAGAAAGATGTAAAACATGTGAGTAACTGTCAAAGAGGCAATGTTAAGACATTGATTTATTGGTAGTCATACATATATAACTTACTAACATAAAAATGATGTATACCATATGGTTTATTTAGGTCGCCCTCCTCCCAAGAATTAACTATGAGCTACTTAAGGAAACCTACCATTACAGATCTACCTACTTTTTTTTAAATAAAACAGTTAATGGCCATTAAATCTTTAAATGGCCCAGAACTTTATAAAACTATAATCTAATCTATATGCAAATTTTGTTTAGAGGCTACTGGGGTGTGGAGTGGCCGGGCTGTGAAGTGGGAGCTAGGGCTACTCCATGCCCCAGTAGCCTCTTTTGATCCCTCCTACGAAAATGTCTTCAGCGTGCAGCTCGTCGTAGCTGCGCATACTCGCTTTGTGGAGCCAAAGTTCTGTGCATGCAAGCGTGCACCCCTCTACTTAGTCTATGGGAAGCTATGCACAAGTGGCCTCTCAACAAAATTTGCATACAAATTATAGTTTTATAAAGGTCTGCGCCATTAACAGATTTAATGTATTATAGCTCCATGCTTTTTAATAAAAGGTAGATCTGTGATGGTAGGTTTCTTTTTAAGGAATTCTACCATTAAAATCCAGCATGATAAACACTTACATAGATCCAGGCACTGGGACTGTGGTAATCTTTTTATATTTGTATCCAAGGCCTGAGCCCTTCCTCTCATTGTGCATTATAAAAAATGACTTTACGACAAGGCACAGATCACCAAATATAAGATGATTACACAATCAAGGTAGCTGGCTCAATGAGTAAGTGTTCCGGTGGTTTATCATGCTTGATTTTGATGGTATAGACCTCTAGAACAGTGCTGTCTGCAGACTTTATTAAAAGTTATTAACAGCTTTACACCATATGCCACTGGTGTGGGGTATGGAAGTTGCTGGACATGACAAGATCCACTCAAAAATATTCCCAGATATGTCTATATATTGAAAAATGTTAGCACTTATGTGGTCACATTTTTATAACCTCTTCAACCGGCAGTTTGCAGCTGTCCCACCAATGCACCACATCTGCGATCGTTTCTCCCCCCGATCCTTTTCTGAGTCTTAACAGTTTTTACAGAAAGCAAAACAGAGCTGTAACTCTTTCTCAAGAGGCCAAATTATCACGTATCCATAGAAAGGTCTCAAAGATCTGAATATATTATAGGATGGCCAGGAAATTGTCATGAAGAAAATCATTAAGTTTGTTTTGTCCGAATCTGTGTTTTCATACATTGTTCTTAAATCAAATATCACAACCGATTTTATTCCCACATATTGACTGAGATTTTTCTTTAAGTCTATGCCACCCCTACTGGAATAAATACAGCAAGTTCAATATTTTTTCTAAATTCATCAACTGGCCCAAAAAGTCAAAGATCCTATCTTAAGACAGCTTCGTAGTACATGCTTGATAGATTCCTCTATGTGTTTAAATGACTTTGGTTTTGTATAGATTATAAATCTCTACATAGCAATGATATCTTCAAAACATAATGGTGACCGGTCAAAGGTTGCAAACTGGTGTCCTATACATGTGTATCTTCTACTTACAGTATTGTAAAGTTCTTCCAATCGGCTTATAGAAGGAAACGGTGCATGTTCACCCCATATTCAATCAACAGCTTCACAACCTACCGACCATCACCAAGGCATCCTGCATGGCTTTTTCTAAAGAGCCAACCTTTTCAAGAGAATTAAAAGAGATAATTTAAAAATGCAATACAAAGGAATGTCCAGTTGGAGTTTTCAAAGTAAACCAGTTACTAACTCTTAGAAGTTACAAAGACTCTCCCATGCTGATTTTAAATGCTTTGTCTGATTCTGATAGAGCCCGTATCTCGCGGTATCATCTCCTCCTCCAGTCATGCGACAAAGGAATTTAAAAATCAGGATGGAGAGAAACGATTGGAAAACGATCGTCAAGTAAAAATACCTAAGACAGTTCCCTACAAGGGGTATTACCAACAAGATAAGATTCTTAAATATACTCAGGATAACAAAACAACAGATTTCTAATTCACTGTTGCGACGGTTGACACTATATCTGTGAAATGCTTATTTTGTGCTATATCTTTTATATAGAAATACCTGTAATGAAAGCTGGCAACAGAAATCTACAGGCAGAGCAAGTAATATAGGAAACACAGAATTTCTGTTGCGTCTTTCGGGAATCATAGAAAGAGTTTCTTGAATATGTTTTTTTGTCCACATGGCCAAGACAAATGTAGCTTTACGTGACAAATGTAATGTATAGACAGACTTGGTCCATCAAATATACTCCTAGCCCTGGCTCACAAAGAGATCTTGACCAGCCTATCATATGTATGATAAAACAGACCTTTTAAGTAGACTGCATTAAATCATGGAATAGAATATAGCTAAGTTCTAAGTGTCTTTCCCTGCATCATATTGCAGTTAATCTACCTTTAATGGCACATACTTGGAATATTTCTTTAACTCTTCGGAGGTATCATCAACCATGTTGCTCTGCTTTGCTTCATGTGCCATGGCTCGGTATAATTTACAGGCAATTACTGCCTTCACCATGGCTCCTTCTCCATGCTGCCAGAAAAACATTGCCATATTTTGTCTCTTCATTAGCACAGCCCAAACCAATAGATCATTGTAGGGATAAACAAAACCAGCTAGCTCCGGGTCCTCCATGGAACTCATCTCATCCTTAGGTTTCTTCTTTGACTTCACGGTGCACGTTGTCTTTTCCTTTAACATAACAATTACGTATACAATGAATTAATGATAATAATGGTGTTTTCTTTACAGAAATATAGATATCATACGTGCAGCGCTCTGTGCATGGCATAGGATAAAGCCTCGCCAGAAAACAGGCATACAATCTTTGATAAATGACCCTAGCATGTCTAAATAGAAGGTCGGAAGCTGGGGCCCCCATGCACTTTGGTCCCCATATCAGCTGCTACTGCTGTAGTTACGCCCCCCGATTCAAGCATATTTTTAGATTACAGAAATGATTAAGACTTGACTTTGAAAAAAATACTGTTGCAAGTGTGAGGTCATTATGTCTTCAAGTTTAGGCTATGATTCTGTAACATGAATCTTGTGGCTAAAACTGTTCTTATTCCAGATGTTATACATTTTGTGCAGGAATGTTCTCCATTTTGAGAACTGGAGTTAAACACGTTTTATACTTTGTCTTATACCAGGAAGCACCTAATATGTAAAAAAGAGATTTTCAATTATGTTTGAAAATATTATTAAAAAAAAGTCTCAGTAATTACAGGTTCATTGCACCTTGTGCACAGTCTACTAAAATGAACCTCTTTATTGCATATTTGGTTAATTTTGATTATGATCTTGGATCACAGCATATTTACAAGTTCAGCTTGACCTGTTAAATTATATTACAAGTAACAATAAAACCTGAAATAGCTTTTTAGTTGCATACTTGACCTGGATAATTCAGGAGTTATGACTGTTCTCAAATTTATGACTATTGCATAAAACCTGACTGCTCATGTTTATACGGATGTTCCCTGTCAATTCATGAAAACTCAAGTAAAGAAAAGATTGTATTGTTATAACTATAACACATGTATCACCCTCTGTGACTATACAAACCTTCTAGAATTTCCACAATTTTTTCACTTGAAACCTTAGACTACTTTTCATCTCCTACTCTTACTACTTTTATTGTGGGACAGAGCTATAGTTGGTTGAAATCAACATTTATTGGTATTCAAGACCTAAATAATTAACATTCGCTTTTTGAGGACAGAAGTTCTCTAACTAAGCTAGGTCATTAAGTGGTACCACTTTTATGGTATACAAAGGCAAAAAGCCATTCCACAATGACAGAAAGCAGCCTTTTTTCCCTTTATGATTTTATGTGGCGATTTTTGTTTTGCAGGTGGTGGAGCAAACTTTTGAATGGTATCCATTATACTTACACTGCGTTGAGCTATGGATTTTCTGCGCTATATGCAGCTTGGCAAAGCACACAATGCTAAATTTCTGTGCCATATTGCTACCCCTACTATTGGCCCCAGATAATACTACTAATAGCAGACAGTAAGATGCAGTTCTATGAAGTGCATTAAAAGGAATTTCCCTTTGCCAAGGTAACATTTTGCAGTTGAAGTCAGCTGTGTTATCTCATAAGCATAACCTGGTAGCATCAAGGTGAGCTGTTAGGATGCACATTGCAGTCTATATCATCAAGTTTAGTCTCTAAACTTTATGTCTAAACTAACATTTATAGTGATATATTGTTTTTCTCTGTTGAATGACTTTCTGCTACGGATCATACCTGTCATAAGTATAGT
Source organism: Engystomops pustulosus (assembly GCA_019512145.1). Lineage (NCBI taxonomy): Eukaryota > Metazoa > Chordata > Amphibia > Anura > Leptodactylidae > Engystomops > Engystomops pustulosus. Next base: position 199,196,751 of record CM033641.1, read on the forward strand.
ACATGCACAAGGTAGATTAGAAACTTGATTCTACCATAACATTTTCAATTAAACTGGATCTAAAACTTGGAAGGATCACCTTGCGCTTATAAGGCTGTGCTGCCCGGAGGAATTGGGAATGCAAGGTATTTTCGGGTGAAGGAAGCTTGCTGTTCATCTGGCTATTTTGGCTTAAGGAAAGATGAGATAAACTTCGCGCCAGGCTGTTGGTAGAATTGTTGGTCTTCTGGCAGAGAGATCAAAGAAGAAAAAAAAATACATGACTGATTTTGTTGACAATTAATTGCCTTGTTATTTCTTGTTATTATAAAAGTCTATTGGAGTCTATAAAAGTTTATATAAGGTAAGCCTAAGGCATTCTATGTAATTGTTCATGAGTCGAAGTGAGTCTAAAGAAGTGTAAGTGACTTAATGTAAGACTATATAAATCTATATATAAGTCTATATACAAGTCTAAAAGAGCCTATTCAGTCTGTATGAGCTGTATACAGTATGAGAGTAAATTCTACATCAGTCGGTGAAAAAAGAGGGACGAGGGACAAAAAAAAGAATTACCTTTTGTTTTCTGTAGAGACTATTGTACAAGGCGCGGAAACTTTTCCTTGTGTAGCTGCTTCTGTAAGCTCCTCCAATCAAGTATTCAATTACTAATCCCACATCAATAAGGGTAATTTTGTAGTCCAGGGAGAGGTTGCTCTGTGTATAGAAAAGTCCAGCTGATTAAATAGAATGAAACATCAATATTTTGTCTGCGGTAGTATGGTCTCTATTTTTTATTATTATTTTGAGACACTTCCCCTACCTCAGATTGTGTTCGAGACACAATCTGCTTGCTTGGGACATGCAAAGGTCCCTGGTCAAAATTACCCCATCCTGCTTTGAATTCCTACATGACATTTTAAGGAGTTAGAATTTAACTAAAGCTCAGTTCACCTTACCAAGATGTAGTAAGGTATTCTTTAGCAGATCAGGGCGATATTTTAATCTTAAATATCTTAAAAACAGGCACATAGTAAATATGAACAAATAAATTAAGCATGATACATTTCACTTATCTGTTCCTGAGCATGTCTATCATATTTCTCTATACAATTGCAGTGCACTGTATTATACAGGTGTCCCAGCAATCCAGGGTGAAAGATGTTAAAAATATATTATTTTTTATTAATCTGCCTTCCAAACAAAGGCAGAATAAAAACAAACCAGAAACTAAACAGAATGTTGTACATAAATAATATGAAACCAATAACTGCACCATTTTAAAGTGCCTGCCCTTCGTATATCGGGAGTACTAGATGACAGACTGAACATAAACATGAGAATACATATTTGAGATGTATTGACTTTACAATGTGTGTTTTTTCAGTTATTGCATTGTAGAGTGGTTTACAAGAGTGGAAGTTATAAAACAAGACTTGAATTATTAACAATTCAGTAGAATTCTTAAAATCCTACCTGTTTTGCATCTCCAACAAGATGGTGTAAGAGGAGATTTGTAGGTCCTTGTTTCTTTAAGATCCAAAAAAAAGCATAGAAAAGATGTAAAAACATGTGATAACTGTCAAAGCAGGCAATGTTAAGACATTGATTTATTGGTAGTCATACATATATAGCTTACTAACATAAAAATAATGTATACCATATGGTTTATTTAGGTCACCCCCCTCCCAAGAATTAACTTTGAGCTACTTAAAGGAAACCTACCATTACAGATCTACCTAATAAGTTCCTTTAATGTATCATAGCTCCATGTTTTTTTTTTAATAAAACAGTTAATGGCCATTAAATCTGTAAATGGCCCAGAACTTTATAAAACTATAATCTAATCTATATGCAAATTTTGTCGAGAGGCTACTGGGGTGTGGAGTGGCCGCACTTTAGAGTGGGAGCTAGGGCTACTCCACGCCCCACTAGCCTCTTTTGATCCCTCCTATGAAAATGTCTTCAGCGTTCAGCTCGTCGTAGCTGTGCATACTCGCTTTGTGGAGCCAACGTTCTGTGCATGCAAGCGTGCACCCCTCTACTTGGGCATAGCTTCCCATAGACTAAGTGGCCTCTCAACACAATTTGCATACAAATTATAGTTTTATAAAGGTCTGGGCCATTAACAGATTTTTAAAAAAAGCATGGAGCTATAATACATTAAAAAGGTAGATCTGTGATGGTGGGTTTCTTTTTAAGGAATTCTACCATTAAAATCCAGCATGATAAACACTTACATAGATCCAGGCACTGGGACTGTGGTAATCTTTTTATATTTGTAATCCAAGGCCTGAGCCCTTCTGACTCATTAGCATTATAAAAAATGACTTTACGAAAGGCACGGATCACAAATATAGGATGATTACCACAATCAAGGTAGCTGGCTCCATGAGTAAGTGTTCCTGGTTTATCATGCTTGATTTTGATGGTATATGACCTCTAGAACAGTGCTGTCTGCAGACTTTTATTAAAAGTTATTAACAGCTTTACACCATATGCCACTGTGTGGGGTATGGAAAGTTGCTGGACATGACAAGATCCACTCAAAATATTCCCTAGAATATGTCTATATATTGAAAAATGTTAGCACTTATGTGGTCACATTTTTATAACCTCTTCAACGGCAGTTCTGCAGCTGTCCCACAATGCAACACATCTGCGATCGTTTCTCCCCGATCCCTTTTCTCTAGTCTTAACAGTTTTTACAGAAAGCAAAACAGAGCTGTAACTCTTTCTCAAGAGGCCAACTTATCACGTATCCATAGAATAGGTCTCAAAGATTCTGAATATATTATAGGATGGCCAGGAAATTTGTCATGAAGAAAATCATTTAAGTTTGTTTTGTCCGAATCTGTGTTTTCATACATTGTTCTTAATGAATCAAATATCACACACGATTTTATTCCCACATATTGACTGAGATTTTTCTCTCTTAAGTTTCTATGCCACCCCTACTGGAATAATATTACAGCAAGTTCAATATTTTTTCATAAATTCATCAACTGGCCCAAAAAGTCAAATGATCCTATCTTAAGACAGCTTCTGTAGTACATGGCTTGATAGGTTCCTCTTCATGTGTTTAAATTACTTTGCTTTGCATAGACTATAAATCTCTACAGATAGCAATGATATCTTCAAAACATAATGGTTGACAGGTCAAATGTTGCAAATTGGTGTCCTATACATCTCTGTATCTTCTACTTACAGTATTGTAAAGTTCTTCCAATCGGCTTATAGTAAGGAAACGGTGCATGTTCACCCCATATTCAATCAACAGCTTCACAAACTCTACCCGATCCATCACCAAGGCATCCTGCATGGCTTTTTCTAAAGAGCCAACCTTTCAAGAGAATTAATAAGAGATAATTTATAAAAATGAATACAAGGGAATGTCCAGTTGGAGTTTTCAAAAGTAAATACCAGTTACTATAGAAGTTCCAATAGACTCTCCCATGCTGATTTTTAAAATGCTTTTGTCTGCATTCTGACTAGAGCCCCAGTATCCTCGCTGTATCATCTCCTCCTCCATGCTCATGCAGACAAAGGAATTTAAAAATCAGGATGGGAGAAACGATTGGAAACGATCGTCAAGTAAAAATACCTGATGACAAGTTCCCTTCAAAGAGGTATTACCAACAAGATAAGATTCTTAAATATACTCAGGATAACAAAACAACAGATTCTTTAATTCACTGTTAGCAACAGGTTGGAACTATATCTGTGAAATGCTTTATTTTTGTGAATATCAGTCCTGGTGTCTACAATTTTGGTTGTCCCTGGACCTGGATACGGCTGTAAATCTTCTGACTATGGTCAGATTCTTCTCAGGAATAGCTTCTCTTGTCTGCACACTGCAGTGCTCTCTGCCACTCCTTGCTGCATTACAAGGCAGGGACAGGCACTTCCGTCCATTGTCGTATGATAGACAGGTGGTGCACAAGCAGTTATTATCACAAGGCTCCTAATACACTCTGTGATAATAACGGCTTGTGCACTTGTGTGTCCATCACATCACATGGACAAATTTCTATCCACTGGGCGCAAACATAGTAGCTTTCTATAGCAAGACCGCAAGCAGAGATCTACAAAACCGTGAGGAATTCATACAGAAAGTATATTGGTAAATTTGATAACTTTTGATTAAACAAACCATATCAATTAATTGTTGAAAGTGGACAACCCCTTTAAAGAAGTGGACTGGATACATCTAAACTGTGTAATTTATTAATGTAGTGGCTGCCTTACTTATAGAGGCAGTAGTATCCTTACAACGTGATATTACTCAATGTCTATGGAAAGTAAACTATAAAGTGTCCACATCAATGTATAAAACAATGCACAAAAAAAAAAATGACAAAATTCTAAAATATGACCATAGTCCTTACAGACAGATGAATGGTCAAGCATTTTATGGAAAACACATAGGAGTGTAAAGAAGCTAACATGTGAAATAAGTTTCTACTAATTTGGAATCACCCCACAAGACTTAATAAAATGAATACTAAAACTTTTTCTTAAAGCAAAACTATCCTTCCCAAGGCAGTAGAACTTTAGTGGCACTAGGCTATAACTAGAATAAGAAATGGACAAGCATCATTGAAAAAAGTAATTAACTCAGTTCCCCGAGGGTATGATCCTGAGCCTGATTAGAAAGTAGTGTTCCCACAAATAATGTGTTTTTAAAGGGAAGCTATAAAGTTATCTATTCCTCTAGGCATCTGAAACTGTAAATCAGTGGATGTCCATTCAAGTGGAAAATAACAGTTTACACATATTTGGTCATGTGTATACTATGCCAGGTTAAAACAGGTTTAAGAGAGGGTAGAATAAAAAGGAAAAAAAAATGTATACAAGATGACAAATGTCAAGAAAAAATAAAGCATCTTTTACACATTGATGGCAATGGTAAATCATTAGACATACCAGGAGTAACAATGAAACTGTACAAGATGCAGCAACTTTGTACGTTAAATTCGAAACAACTGTACAAACCATTTAATATGGGCTCTGGGAGTGGATTATTTGAAGTTACAGGCTCAGGTCAAGTGTTATGTTAAAAAAAGATATTGGCCATGTTCACAACTACAACAATAATAATATCCTTACTGAGCAAAATAATTATGTATGACAATGTGTGAACACCATACCCCTATAGTACTAGTCAAAAATTTACATGCCGAGCATATCTCTCAGAGAATAAAGTTTCATACAGCCTACGGTGAAATGAAATGGAAAGTCATATGGTCTTTACTTAAATCTTAAATTTTTTTTAAAAAGTATTCTGTCACCACTAGGGAAGGTTAGAGCTGTATACATTTCTATAGTGTAGCGTGCATGGTTAGAATTATATAAACATTATATAAAATTTATATATAAAAATAATTCTATAAATTATCTGGAAATGTAGAGAGAAGCAGTAGATCTAGACCAGTGTATCTGGCCCCTATAACTATAATTATAACCCATTTCAATTAATACACATTAAACTTGGAAGCACACATTTATATAAATATTCTATTAACGCAAAATGCTTTTTCGTTTTCCCTTTCCTCTCAGTGATCAGGATATTTGAAAGCACTTATGAAGTATGTGCAACACCCCTGCCAATGCATAGGGAGGCTGGTAGTTGCAAATAGCGCCCTATCCAGGTCAGGAGCTGTTAGGGGAGTCAAGAACCCTCGAGGAAGGTTCTGCAACCTGGAAATTGTGTAATTGCAGCTGTAGATACTGCCTGGAAAGACAACAGTTAACTGGGGTATGTAATTAGCCAATGATACGCCCTGGATACAGCTGCTTACCACCAGGGGCTTCCCCAACCATTACCCAGGGACTCATCCTACAGACACCTCAAGGGTTGCCCCAGGGAGAAACCAATAGATCAGCCTCTCCCTCCATATTTCTTGCACACACCACCTGCTGGAGACCTGCCAGGCTGTAGGACAGCCCCCCGGTATCCATACAAAGCACGGTGACCACAGCGTGCCCAAGGCCGCACTAGCCAACCACTCCGGTATTCTGGGCCCCAAGAAAAGGCTAGGCCCCGGTGGGGGATATTACATATGTACACTTGCAGACTTAGAAGGAGAAGACACTAAAGCCTTAAAGGGGCACCACTAATTTACCAGCACCATCAGGTAGTTAAAACTCGCCTGATTTCATATTACTTATCTAAGTCATATGCAAATGAGCTGAAATGATTGAAGGGAGCCTGAGATGAGTCAAGTTGGGAGGCTGAAGGGGGTGAGTCACTTCAGACTCCTATCCTTTCTTGGGCTCTATCATACCCATGATTTCATGATTCATTCAGAGAAAAAGGAGAAAAAGGTAGGTTGAATATCTTTGTTCATAGTGCTCAATTCCAACTATTTTTGCTACAAGTAAGGCCTCATGCACACAACTGTAATGGGGGCCATGACAGACACAATTAACGGACACAATTTGTGGCCAGATCATGACCCCCATAGAGGCCTATGGCACCTGATTATGGTGCGTTGAGTACAGTGTGTCCTGGCTTGCGCTCAGCTTTCTATGCAGAGGAGAGGAGTGAAGTGCACTCACTCACCCCCCCCCCCCCTTACTCCCTCTTCAACCTAGCTGTGCGCAAGCGGCCTAAAAATTACAATTTTCATATTCCACCATTATGAATTATTATTAATATCAGGTTACTTGGAATTTTTGGAAGTTTATAAAAATCTTAACAATATCAGCATCATAAAAATACAAACTTTCCAGTGCTGTCCATACACTAGGATATGATTCTTAGCAATATCCACTCTGTTCCAAGTTAAAGCCAGGCTCAGCTGGTCTGGTGCAGACATGTTAGTACCTATAAAAGAGAACAAATACTAGATATGATATTTACATTGTAATATCCTCTCTTTAGAAAGGATAACAAATATGAGAAGAAGATTACCACAGTCAGGGTGCCTGGGTCTATGAGTTAGTGTCCCTGGTTTATTATACTTGATTTTGATGGTAGATTACCTTTAATGGTGTCAGTTCTAAAGGTCTGATTTCATGTAAAATTCAGGATTATAATTCAGGTCGAAATAGTGCAGTCTACAGTTGGAAATTCTGGAATAGATATACTGGTTTGGCTTTAACCCCGCATCATGTCATAGAGCCTTTTGTAGGTCATGCTTGATGTCAAGGAAGCTGCCTTACAAGGTTGCTAAAAGAGCCGTGGTTTTCCATTTTTGCATATTTTTTTCTCTGTTCCTTCCCTGAGACCAAGGGCACCCAATGAACTCCACTGTTTAAAGTGACCTATCAGCTTTCTAGATATCACCGGGTTCCAGAGTAAGTATTTTTGTCCCCATGGCTTCAAATTTCATTGTACCAGGAGTGATCACTTTATGTGTATTTGGAAAGTTCCAACTTAGCTGTTCTTAACAGTCATTTGTGCATTAGAAACCCAGAAACTCCTTTAAATGTGTAACAAACCTTTAAGTAGAGCTGTCAGAATTGCCATATCAAGATCCTGTTGTTCTTCAGACTCTGCATCAAATATTGTGATCTAAGAGATGAACAATACAGGTTTATTAATTTATATGGAAAAAATTATGAGAACCCCCCCCCCAAACCATGGTCATAATGGAGTATCTCAATCCTCCGTTTTCTCCATCTACAGGACTCTGGCTTATTACATAGCGAAAGCTGTATTATACTAAAAAATAAAACAAGGAGAGGATCTTCAAAATACTAAAATCAATGCAAAGGAAAGACCTATCCTCCTTTTTAAAGGTTACATTTACAGTCTGTTTACAGCCCATAGGACATTTACAGGTGAGCAGTGGCACCGCAAATCCGGGCAGGAATGGGACCTGCGCTATAATATTCATGTGGCTAGTCGGCACGTTCACGGTGCAAAATAGTTCACAATAGACATTTATGGAGTCTGTAAATAAGCCGTAGTTTGTGTGGCTAACTCATGGTCCACAAATACAGTTGTGAGTATGAGGCCTTATGGTAATTCCACTCCTTGTAAATTCCAAAAAATAGAAGCTATGTGAAATAATCTAACAAAAAAAAATTATGAAAAGAAATGTAAAAAAAAATAATTCTGTAATATATAAGGATTTTAGATTGTGGGTTTTATTTTTTGTGTACCCAAAATAAAAACAGAACGAAAAAATAGAAAATACTGCAGTCTTGTAAACATAACAATTCCATATCTATAAATAAATAAAACAATTTAGGAATGAGGTTTGACTTACAGAATCGCGGTTCTCCATACACTCCATCAGAATAAATAAAACATGATTAGCCTGTCGATGGCCCAGACTAAATGTTCGCTGGATCATTTGCAGAATTTCATCTTTTAGTTGTACAGAAATCTCTCTATAGAACATATTTGGCCAGTTAGTAAAAATATCATCTAAACCATCAATCACTACTTACAACTTAGAATGTCAAATATAAATATTATAAGATTATTATAATGTCAACATCAGAAATGTTTACATTTTGCTGAAAAGAATGTATTCTCACTATATTAAATAGTGTACCAAGCAATACACCACATGATCGAGACTGTGGGTCTCATAGATTCAAATAACTGCTGCACTAGAACACCCCAGGTAATAAGGAGAAATACATTGTCAGCTCCTTGTAGTCTCCTTTTTAGTCTCAGTAGAGGTGTGTGCTGTACCATACTAAGCAGAAATAGTAAACATAAGCTATACAGGCTACTCATTTTCACCCCCTCTTCTTTGGGTTCAGCAGCAAATTAAGACTACCATGGGCCCTGGGCTGCATGAATAATTATAGCCCCTAGAGCAGTGATGGCAAACCTTTTAGAGATCGAGTGCCCAAACTCCAACAAAGACCCGCTTATTTATCGCAAAGTGCCAACACAGAAATTTAATTTGTGATTTATACTCCCTTCTCTATCACAGTTTTCATTGATACCAGCCCCCTGAGGACACCAATAAAGCAGAAAATAGTCCCAGGTAGAGCTGTCACCTTAAAATACCTCTTTGCACAGCAAGTCCTGGGCTGTCTGGGACTGCAGGAAGATACCTGGAGTCATCTCTGGTGATGGCCTGAGTGCCCACAGAAAGGGCTCTGAGTGCCACCTCTGGCACCAGTTCCATAGGTTAGCCATCACTGCCCTAGAGGTATGGAATCACTTCCTATATCTGGTACTAGAATCAAGCTTCTTGGGGAATGGAGGATGTGTACCTTCTGCCTGCTTTCAATCTGTTGTTTCAGGACCCTTGGAGGACCTTCAAAAAGGTCTTGAAATGGCTCTTGTGTACATATGTATTTAGACCAGGAACAGATGTACAAGGATTTCATGGGTGAAGGTGGTGGTTTGGCTGGCTATGGGCCCACTAGAAGGTTTGACTGCAGCCCAAACCACCTATATAATAGTCCACTACTGCTTGGGTTTTTTTAAATAATTTCCCAGGCACAAGAAAGTTTACTAGGAAGTTTTCCATAGTGTGAAAATAAAAGGTTGGAATGCCAGTCAACAGTGTAAGTCTAGTCCAACTAGGTCTAGTTGAATAGGTATAAATGCGGTTCTCTCAAAAAAAGCATTGTAAAAAGGCTGATTTCTGCATCATAATCCACATAAATAGGGGACATGTCACTAATTTGCTGCAGATCAAAAATCTTACTGATGATTTTCCCCCCCCCGCAATGTGTGCATGGGGTTGTGTCACACAGCATATCCATGCATAATATGTTACGCGACATAAAAATGCTAAATTGTGGGGCAACTGAGAGTTTTACAGAGATGTCCTTATGTGCCATAGATAAGGAAGAGAAGATTATCGCCTTGCAAAGCTTGAAATATGATCTTCCTTAGTAAACGATCAAAGAATGAAACCTATTTTACCTTTTATCTGCGGTGTGCTTGTGTGTGAACGCCAAGATATCAGCTGCTCTCCCGGTCCCTTCACATACAACCACAGGAATGGATGGAGTGCTGCAGACATATTCCCACACCATCAGGATAACGTTTGGACCTCCTTCTACTACTAGGGCAACTACAGGGACACTTTGTCCCATTCCTGTCAATAAAACATGGATAACTTTGTACTTCTATATATCCATTGCATCGTATAATACTTTTACAGTATTTAAAAGAAAACATTGCAATTGCTGCGTATACTTCACACAAATCTAAAACTTCAGAGTGAAAATTACGTACTGGAAATCTACAGCAAATGATGCATACAGATCTATGGTGTAGAGCTATACAATGTGTAAATTCACCCCAAAGAGCTATTTAAAAGTGTAGAACATTCTAGAGAAATTACAATATTCACAATGGGGGAGAATTCATTTTTCCACTTGCACCAGGATTCTGGTCTCAACCACTACAAAAAAATGGGTTGTGGCACATTTATCAATGCTTTTAGTTAAATGCAACATATTTCTGACTAATTTGACAAGGGACAAGGAATAAGGCTTCAGGAAAAGGCCTTACTGCAAATAGAACATACACCACAAAAAATAAGATTGTAGCCACATTTTGGCACATACACCAGACCGAGGTGCAAAGACTAAACTGCATTATACTTACCGGTACATTTGTCCTTAGGGTCCATTCACACGCGGCATGCTCTATCTTTTTGCAGTGTGCGGGCTGGATCGGTGCCACACATGTGTGGCACTGTATCTACGCCGCACCGCTGTTGCCGTTGTACGTCCACGCTATTTGCGGCCGCATGTACGTCCACGCAGACGGTCATGTGAATGAGCCCTAACTCTGTTGTCTAACACAGTGCTAGCATACACTGCTACACATAAATTCCCGCCAATTTTTTTCCTCAGATATTATATCATTCCTTGTAGATTTTTGTTCAACATCCATGGCTCTGTTCAAATTTGCGATATAATTTCATTGTATCTGCATAGTTGTTATAAACTTACTTGTATGTATTTTCTGAAGAGATAAATATTCCTCCAGGTTCTTTCGAAGTTTCATCTCGTTTCCATACTTTCCAGCCGTGCCATCATCCACCATGATGAAGTGGGAATGCATACTATTCAGAGTGGTGAGCTTACTGAGTGGATTTACCAGAGTCTGATAGAGGCAAACCGCCTGTAATTGAAACATGCATGCAATTATCTAAACCTGAAGCTTCAAGCTGTTTTTCAGAAAAAAAAACATGTTTTTCTACTGGTTACTGCTCTGCCCCTGATCAATTTGCTTTTTTTTTTTAATTTTTATCTGCAAAGCAGTCCTAAAATATGGCCCAAAGAAGTTGATATGTGAATTAGCGGATGTTAGTTGTATGGGGTAATCATAATTTTAATTAGTAGTTTTGTGTTTTAATACATTTTTAAAAATTAAAACATTATGCACAAGAAAAACTAGAATTCATGCTAATAACTTTTTCATACTTGTGTGTACAGAGCTGTGTAAGACGTAATTTTTTTGCAAGAGAAGCTGACTTATTAATTGCTACCATTTTGAGGGCTTGCAACCTTTGGATCAATTGACCCTGAGACATAAAATTTACAGCTAAGATAACCCAACCCCTTTAAACCTACAGCCCATTGAAAGACGTACAACAGTTTTGAGTGGAAAGGTCACAGCGGCCTGTATTTGTTATAAAACAAGCATAGCATATACAACAACAGAACATTATTCTCATAAACAATCCAAAATCCCATTACATTTATTAAGTTTTATTTTAACCTAGAGGGGATTCTAGGGGGCATTCGCTTCATTGTTAATGAATTTCCATAAACAATCCACACTCAAGTCCCGTATCTTTTCCTGACCAGGGACCCAAACTGGAGACTTCACCACCTCCTGAGATCCTTGCTCCCAGGAATTCACCATCTCTCTCTGTAAAGAACCTACTCAGGGGACTGGACAACCCATCATTCCAGTTTACCAATCTCACCTCCTTTTGCCCCCGAGAACTCCTGCTAACTCCGCCGCTTCGGCAAATAGCTATTATAACCCCCCCCCCCCCCCCATTTTAAACGTGGGAAAATTGGTCTTTTCTCCCCAAACTCCGGTGTCAGACTGACTCTCACACGTGTGGCCTGTACGTGACTTCTCCAACTCCCTCTCTAAACAGCACCTCCTCCCAACTCGGACCTTCATCTAACCCCTTGACCGATAAAATATCTCCCCATGTCATGCGCTGATTCCGTTATAGTGGATGTCACTGGATCGCTCCTTTTTATAAAATTTTAATGAGGTTAAGCGCTGTGAAAAACCAATATAATATTTTGATTAGATCAGACATTTTGAGACCTGGGGATACCGAACATGTGTATGATTTTTACTGTTTATTTATATTTACTGTACATGACTGATCTGGCAAGCTCTGTGCACTGCTGCAGAATCTGTGTGTGCTATATAAATAAAGGGATTGTTATAATTATTATTATTTCGATGACTTTAGGGAAACGGGGGTGATTTGAATTTTTATGGTTTTTTTTAATATAATTTTTTTTTTTTTACTATTTTTCAGACTCAGGTACTTTAACCTTAGGTTGTCTGATTGAAAGCCTCCGGCAAAGCTGTAGTATGGCAGTATATGGTAGGATCAAAGGATTAAAACCTGCGATCTGTGCCATCACTGACTGGGGGTGTTACCAGTGGGGGTTTTCTGCAATATGCAGCAAACGCCCACCTTCTATGGAGAGGGCTCAGCCCGTGAGCCCTCTTCATACCCCTGCAGCCGGCATGTGATGTAGTACTATGTCACAGGATGTGCTGCATTCAGCGCTTTTTTAAAGCAACACTTCCTGGATCTGCATGAGGTGCAAGGAAATGTAGACTGGGTTAACACTGGAGCTCCTACCCCAGGATTCTTCATATTCAAAGGATCCTGGAGGGAAGCTACAATGATAATTTGAATTTCCCCTTCTCCTTTCAACTGTATTGGGTCCTCAAGACACCATTATGTGTATTAGTGGGTTTTTTTGCTGTTCTTTTGGCACTCATCCTCTAAAAAGGTTCACCATCACTGTTCCAAGGGCTATATCTTATGAACAGGTGGTAGTCAAATCAGGTACATCATTCAGTACTTTACAACACGTCCCCTTAAAAGGGAGTCTACCAGCAAAGAAGTCTACATGCCCTCAAGTAAAGCAAGTTGGCTAGGGCACATAAAAAAATACAGGAAAACCATTCCCATTTCCTAGTAATTTGTTATTGTTTCAGAAAAGAAAGTTTTTATATTTTTTTAATTAGCTTCTTGGTATCCTATTTGCAGAGTCTGGTACTATTGCAATTCTTTTCCACTTTTAAAACCAATTTTTGGAGGAGGGGGGGAATAATTGAGTTGAGCCAAGAGTTGTTGGCTCTGCTAATTGGCACACAAAGATATAACCCAGCCCAAGTGCATCAAGAAGATTATTTGCAGAATGATAACCATGACAAAATGCTAAGAAAGAGGAAACAGGTATGTCTGGAAAACTTATCCAGTGCCAAAACACAATGGCGTTTTTTAATGAAGTATTGATGTAGGGGGTCGGTAGACTCCCTTTAAAACCATCTGTAATCCCCAGTGAATATTTGGAAAGAAAAGGAGAGAAGCAAAGTATATTAGACATGTATGATAATACAGTCACAGTTTTGGCATACTCACATCTTTCCCAATAAGATCCTTTTGATTCTCAATAACTCCCCAGGGTGGAATTCCGATAGCACATATTTTTCTCAAGTGCTGGGAAGCATGAGCTTTCAAGGCATCCCCTACATGTTTGGACACCCCTGAAAAATATATGTATAAATACTGTTATATCATAGAATAAATGGGTATTCTCGTCTTTTTTTTTTTTTTATCCAATCTTTTGCGACACATTGAAGTTGAATGTGTATGTAAGTCGGCACTGGTATATTTTGTAAGTATATTCCAGTATTTTTTTTCATTCATGTGACAATTGGATTTGCATAATTTTGGATTGTCATGGGAAGAAGTAGTAACATTAAAGCTTCATTGCAGACACGTTTGAGAACTCTTATGTTAACCATTGCAGCCTGGGACCAAAGTTTAGCAACTAGGGAGCTTCAACAGAGGCCAGAGGCCAAAGAGATCATTTGAAACAAAGACTCATTTGTAAGACGAGTGTTCTTAAGTTGGGGACTGCCTATAATACAGTATGTAATACAGACTGTGTGTTACATCTGTTTCATTGGGTTCTCCTTCAGTCATATTGTGGTGGAGTTTTGCAGTTGACCTTCTGGGAGATGGGCTTTGCCACTATGGGTTCTGGGAAACTATGACATGTTCAAAGGTTACAATGGCCACATTGGGGCAAATTTACTTACCTTGTCCTGCTGCAATCCCCGATTCGAAGGGTCTAACGAAGATGAAGTCTGGTGCTATTCACGAAGCTCGTACGCCAGAGTTCCTGCATCCGTCGCTTCCCCGCCAAGGTCCGACGGAGTTCATCTTCTTCTTCCCGGTGCTTGTAAGTGCGTGTCTTGTGACACAATTGAAATGTTAAATCCTGCGCATAGTCCGAATCCATCGGGTTGTCTGATGGCCCGCCCCCCTATTTGTGTCGCGTGCAAGCCAGCCCCGATGCGCCAAAATCCGATCGTGTGCGTCAAAATTCCCTGTTAAATATGGTGCAAAACGGAAATAGTCGGGAAACCCGACTAAAATGCGGTTCGCGGACCCTTAGTAAATGAGCCACATTGTGTATCATATACCCTTTTGTAGGAGGAAATAAAATGTGATACTGCTTAGAACAAGGTTCATGGAGACTTGACAAGAAGTATGCAAATACATGGTGGCATTAAAAAAACTTTGCCTCAGCTTTACCTTTACATTAGTTAAAATGTTTCTTAAATGCAGCTCTCTATACATCAATGAATGACTTACTACGTAGAAGCCTAGTGACAAGCGACAGTTTTCAAGTGTTACTTCCAAATTCATGGGTGCCTGCCCTGACGATTATGGAACTCCAAAATGAGAGCCACAAATGCACAGGCACCTTTCTATTCCCTAAACAATGGGGATCTGGGGACATCTGTTCTGGAGATAAGGATGAGTCTCAAATGTGAGGACACCCCCACAGCATATTTATAGCATATTCTTCTATAAATTTGTGACATATAAATACAACTTTTAAGGCAGCATTCAACCAAACAATATCCACAGATTAAGTATTGGGAAACTCCTTTGTAACAAAGTGTTTTAGATACATAAGTCTGCTTAACAGTTTACATGTAGAAATATACCAGTGATGCTTATCTGTCAATGCCATGGATTAAGCAGGACTAAGACAACATACGGAAACCACAGCAATAACGCTTACCATGGATGTCATAAGGATTTAATACACTTCTGAATAATTTGTAATACAAGGCCCCACTTACATTCCACAATTCACTATTTCCTGTTTATTTGACAGGAGATGACTGACATCATATTTGCAGAACAGGGTTATTACAGGTGATGAGAGGCCATAAGCCCTAGGGAGGATCGATGCTATCTGTCTTTACCAAGCTAGGTAATGCATTTTATATACAAAGTTCAGCTAGAAGTACTGACACATTATAAAACTGCATATAAAATGATTATATTGTGTAGCTTTCAATAACTAAAATTAAAAAATTTGGGTTGTAAAGGAAATATACCACATGGATACAGTCCAGTCAGACGATAAGCCGTTGCATCATATTCTGATATAATGCAAGGTTTTCCATCCTGTAAGGTGTGCGGTCCGATGTTTTACTATATATTGCGTAAAGCAAACTAAGGGTAATTTATCAATCTATTAAGGTCAACTTATGTCAATATACTCTACAGAAATCAGGCAGACCAGAGAGCTGCAAAGAATCATCTGCACCTCCCATGACGGCAACTTGCAATCAGGTATTATATACACAGATATAAATGTGGCATTCCATATATAACAGAAGATAGAATTACTGTAATAGCTAACAAATACCTGTATTAATCCCTTCTGTCAATATCCAGGCCCCAGTAGTCTCAGCAGCTTTCACCAAACCTTTGCCAAAGGCCTGCTTTACTTTAGAAGGCAGCTTAAAATTCTGGACCCCACCATGAACCGAAATAACTAGTTTGGGAAGTTCCATCTGCCATTCCTTTATCATCAGATGCATAAGTTGGTCCAAAGAAGTGTCATAGGATATTCTAATATACTGAAAAGAAGATTGTGAGACAATAATACTGTTAAGCCACTTCCAAATGTTGATGGGTCACAGGAGGAGTCTGATTGACCCGGATAGCATTGTTTAAGAAGCAGTTTTATCAGGTTATCTGCTTGAACTATTTATCAGGGTACAGTCTTCGGAAGTGGTTTATGTTCTTCAGTTACTGTTATGAGGGATAGCTTTAACTTGTCACATTGGAAATTAATACTAATTTAAATAACAATGACAAATCAAGTACCTTTGCATGGTATGTGTGATGTCCGCCCTGGAAATTGATGGTACCAAAAGCATCTGTAGGGCTGGTCTTTGTATGCTTCTGCACGGACCATTCTTCATCATTGACCTCTTGTGGTACAGAATATATTGGCCAGTCGTAATCTAATCCAGGGTGGTCTCCAATTAATCTTCCACAGCAACACCTAAAAAAAGAAAAACATTTGTTTTCAGTACATTACAATTTCCTTTCATTGTTGATGGATATCACAAAGAGTGCAGAATGCAATTCAATCGTACATTCTGCCATGGTTGAGAATAGTCCATAATTGGACTAGATTCTCATGAATTTTAAGTAGACAACACAACAAATCCTGGACAAAATGGGTGGTACTTGGGCTGCAGGTTGTGAAATTCCAGTAGATCAGTTTCTTCACATCTGGATACCAAGTGATTTCAGTTGTTATTTGCTGAGGTTGGGTTTGAAGTGCAATTTCTGCTGCAGACCAACCAGTGTGCCTGCAGCTTAGTGGATATTACTTTGACACTGTATGGTGCCATTATAATACATAATATATAGCAGTATGATATGCACAATTAACAGGAGCATTACTTAGGATAAATGGTGGTATTTTGTTTACATTCAGGATTTTATTTAAGAGTTAAATTAAAAACTTTATGGTTATATTATATTGTTACTAGAAAAATCTCATCAGAAAAAATGTCTTCAAAATGCTGCTGCTCCCATTACATCACCCATTAAATGTCATGGTAAAAAGCTTTACCAGCTTTATATGAAAAGGAAAGTGAGACACTTACTACATAAACCTTTTACAGATATTGAACTGTATTGTAAACCTACTGACATGTTCAAGAGGGGAAATTAAACAGCTTATGGCAGACAAGTGCAGTAGTTCTTTCAGGTACAACAACATGTTTGATTCTGGCCATGTAATGAATTAATATCCTGTGCAAACTTTATTTGCCTATAAAGTTTATAGAAGAAGTAAAAACCATAAAATCCTGAATTAATACTAGACTACTCCTTACACAGTGATGAAATAATTTGCCAATTCAGTCACAGGCATAATGAGGGCCAGATCAGTTTCTGTTTAACTTGCCTTGAATATTGCCATGTGGATTAAAAAGACACTATTGGCAGAACTTTTATTGAAACAAATATACTTATTTGTTTGCTGAAAGAAATATACCATGCAAATCAATGGTCAATAGTGAAAAGAATGGTATAAGTGAGCTGAAGCATTTCATGAACTATATCCATTCATATTTACTTAGTAATAATCTTAAAGCAGTGTCCCAATAAATGAATGCAAACGCTGCCAGTTTATTAATTGGCAATGACTGAATTTCTTCACAAGTCTCCTTAAAAATTGTAGCTAATCATTTGAAGCTATTTTTATTGCAATTGATATAGTAAACTTTAAAAAATACACCAAAACCACCCACTGGACCATTGATTCAGTGTCTCAAACCGCCCTTTATCAAGTCCCTCTGTGAACGCTATAAAAAAAATAACCTTAATACTTACAAAGAGATGGGTCAGATGAGGCCCATCTCTGGTGCTTCCTACAGCCTGCTTCCTTTTCTGCTGCTACTTTCTCCTGCAGTGAGCTTCTAAAAAACCTTCTATACACACCAGACTGACTATATGAAAAATCATTAGTCCCTGTCCTTAATAAAGTATATTACAAAGTTTAAAATTATTAGCTTGACCATTGACCATGCAATTTAGAAGTCACATCAAAATGCCCAGTATGACATTATTATAATGCCCGTTTGTGAAATTCAGGGTCAGACTGGGTCAACAGATTACCAGAGAATTCTCAGATGGCCCAATCTCTAGCACATTATAAATTGGCCCCAAAGATCCATTAGAAGGCAAACCAATTTGGAAGCAAATGAAGCAATTACTTAACACTATGGTATATTACTCTATTTTACTCTATTTATATCTATTATATCTATTATATCAAGGCTAAACTAGTTAAATATGCAAAATAGAAGTATAGAACTTGTAGGCTACACCAGGATAAGTATTACAGGAACAGAAGTTGTATCATGGCACTTTACCTGATAAGGTTTTGGCAGATCTGGCATCCACCTTGGCATCTGTAAGGAAAAGAACACTATTGTTAGCTACGTGGTTCCTATAACCTACATGTGACATGGTATAAATGTGTTTCTAGCAGGGTTTTGCAGTACATTAAATGATATATATGCATTATGGATGGTTGAAGACTGTGTAAAACGAGTTGATGTTTCAAAATTGTATCAATACCAAAATGTCAGATTGTTCCCCACCTTCCAATCCTTCAAATGTAATTTGAACGTAAACGTAATTTGAAAACCCACCTGTTTAGAATTGCATATAACACAAGGTGAGGGAGAAGAGCAGTGCAATTATTGTGTGTCTCCATCTACCCTCCCACAGATTGTGAGCCCTCACGGTCCTCCTTCCACTTGTCTCCTGTTCAATGTTTTTTACTTGCATTTTTCTTGTCTTAATGTAATGTATGTGAACCCTTATCGCTTGTACAGCACCATGGAATTAATGGTGCTCTAAAAATAACAATAATTGTCCCCCCCCCATCCTAGCTGTAACGCATCAAAAAGGTGAGTATAATTTTAAGTACTGCTGGTTTACGACACACTACATGTAGCAGTGATGGGTACCCATGTTAGAAAACTGCCCAATCGCCCTCATATTCTTTTTATTTGCAAAAGTGTATATATGTAATTTGGTCAAACCTTACATGAACTCTTTTCACCATTCATGTTACAAAAATCAGTGTGCTAGCACATGTCACACTATGTAACCAAAGAACCCTAGTTACAGTGCTTTGGAACATACCCCTCATTTCTCCTGCTATATTTAGACATTCACAGTCACAGCATTACAAGATTCTTACATACCTGTGTGGATCTTTTGAAGCTGGTATTATCGTTGCACATTCTCTTTTACAGAATATACCTTCAATCCAAGATTTCTGGGACTACAGAATAAAAATATACCACATTTAGACAAAAAGCAGTTTGACTACCAAATTAAAGTACTAGGCAAAACATGTGGATGTAGGCAGGATAGCAAGGCCATAGACAGAGTTTATTTTGTACCTGTAGCAAGCATGGGTAAAAATTAGTTCACCATTTAATACACAGGCAATCAAATACACACCCTATACATATTGGATCATCTAGCGGTGTATCCCAAATCCTCAAACTCCGAAACTGCTCTGAAATGCCAGTTTATCATCCATTAGTTCTGGTTTGCAAAACAGCTCAACAAAAAAAAATTATGGAAAGGTAGGACACTGTCATCTATCAAAGGGTTAGCGTTCTTGTGCCATGTCTACAACTGATAGCATAACGTATATGTTTCTACAACAGAATATGCAGTTGTTTGTGTGCTCTGTAAACCACACAAGATGAACTGAAGCAGAAATGTGCCACATGTGCACATAATCTTCCCGTCCTTTCAATTGTTCTAGGACGTCATTTATGAACACTAGTCTTTGCCAGGGAACCTAAACTATAAATCACTATTGCAAAAGCTGTTTATATGTCCTTATCACAACTTGACAAGCAATGAAGAGTTGCAAACTCTAATGCTTTCTGTGTGTAGATAAATAACACATCTGTAAAATAAATCAATACAATTTTACCACACCGGGGTAGATTTAGCAAAGTGTCAGTGTAAAGATGGACTACACAGTATTATTCTGCTCCAGCTATTAGTTTATGACTACATTTTCTGAGGCACAGACTAGGCCATGCGCCGTTACTTTTTCAGTCAAGTCGCAGAAATGCCTAAAAATGGTCTTAAAAATGTTTAGTAAGTTATGTATTTAATACAATGCCATTAATTTAAAGCAATTTTCTAGGAATTTCAATTCAAAAAGATTGCTTTAAATTAATAGTCACATTCATTTCAATGGACAATACGGACATTGTTAACACCGTTCCGTACAGCACCTTGTACCGGAAAAAAAAGCATGTCCTATTTTCTCCTGTATTTCAGTTCCTTATGGCCCTAGAAATCTATGGGGGACGTATAAAATACGGGTTACATACATGCTTCATACGGATAAAAAACATCACGTATATACGGGCTCATACAGAACGGAAATACGGGACTGGAGAACTCACATGTTCATGTGAATGCAGCCTAACAAGTAGAGTGCATACAACATTCATATAAGTACATGACACTATGTTAGGTTTGTTATAGGTACAGAAATAGCCAATGGGCTCTTAATAACAAACAATAATGCTTTGGTATGCAAATGTTTTTTTTCACCCTCTGAAAACCTTGGATTTACTTCCTTTTTCACACACTAAAACGATCTATTCAAGCCAACGGGTATGTGCACTCCATTAGAAAGCCCTTGTTTTTTCACTGATGCATTGCTTTACAAAACATAGGCTGCATTTATTAGTTTTGTGTGTTTTTGACACATTAAAATTAAAAAACACCAAATATTTATGCAGTATCAAAACTGAATATAGGTCTGTAAAACTGCATCATGTGACTACAGCACTAGAAAGTAGCAATATGCTAATTCCCCAACAAATCATCTGTGTAATGTATTAGTCATACAGACAACTGAAATGTAAAGAATTTTTATCAAACCCAGAATACCCAGAAGAACACAACAATTATTTATCAATATGACGAATACACTACAAGGATGAGCATCAATTCTATAAAAGTTTGCTGGTCACATGGAAAAAATGAAATTACATGTTGCAATATTAGTATTTCCAACATTTTAGGCTTGTGTAAATAGACAGGTTTCAAACTACTTGTACAAACACCTCTCCAGAATTTTCCAAGAAAAGAATTAAACCCTTTGTTTCATAATACATCTAATGTATGAGATGCCTTTCTAAAGCAAACAAAGCTTGAAACTTATAGACAGCATAAAATGCAATTCTCCAACATCCCTCCCACTCAGCTCTGCCCCTTGCTCTCTACATCACTTTGTTGAACCTGAAGGACTGGAAGGCTTTTCCTCCTTAGTTTCAGTATTTGCTTGTAGGACACGTGAATAGTGAGTGTTTTTGTTAAAAAGAAGTCTTTTCAAATAGGTTGGACTAGGTTCACGGTTATAGGATCTTCAGAAGTCCCATTTAGAGGAACAAGTAGCAGCCAGCCTGCACTACCTACAGTTCCATTCGTGTGAATGACAACAGACCCCCATTCTCATGATCATAGGGGCCACAGCAGTTATCACCTGCATAGTGGATAGGTATTGTCCTGAAGCTAAATAACATGGCTGCTTTCTCCAAAAAAAGTTCCTCTCCCGATTAAGGTTGGTGCATGATATTGCCTCGAAGTCCCATGCATCTCGATATAGCGGAGCTACAATACCAGCACAACAGCACAAACCTTGGTCAGGTGTGGCTCCGTTTTAAGTAGAAAGCACCCATGTTTTCAGCCTCCAGACATCCTCTAAGGTTATTATGCCAGAGTGTGTGGGCTGCAAACAATTACTTTTACAGGTAACGGCAAACCTAGCTGTGTCTTGTAATTTCTACAAACTGGAAAATTTATGGTGGAAGTAATAAGCGCTGGTAGACTAGGAGGTAGAGAGATCTGCCAATGTACTCAAACATGTCTATATCAAAAGGACACAGAATGATACTAATGAATTATATTTAGAGAGTCTCAATGTTGAGCAACAATTTCCTTCTTGTAAATGTTACATGAAAGGGAATTACTCTTAAATCACACAATAAGGCACGTTCTTGCACATGCTACACTTAAAGCTATAAAAGACGTTGCATTTCTGAAATTGTGTTAAATGATATTTTCACCATTAAATTTAAGGAACATGAATTATGATACAGTGATAGTTGGTGATTTCTGTTCATTCACATACCCAACTATCAGGTCAGTCTCCACTCTCAACTCTACTGAACAATCTCCTATGAATATATTTGATTTGAAAAAATTTGAGCTTGGATGGGTTTTCCAGGGGAAAAGATAGAGACTGGGGAGTGAATGTACCGGAAGACAAAGTGTAAAAGAGTTCTAGAGTTTACATTGTATTGTTATAGAAGCAAGCAATAGGGCAAGAAAAGTTCAAGTTACATCAATTTCAGAAATATTTCACATAAAATAAATCTTAAGTGTGAAAAACATTCAACAGTATCCATAGCTTTAACCATGTTGCTGTCACATATTATTCACTTACCTTTTCTGCTTGTTTCTTAATGGCCAGTGCTAAAGCTTCTCTGAAAATCCCCCATTCTATACTAGCTGCTATGCTTGACGATTCTGAGGAACCTTCACTCCGGGGAACACTATTCATATTGATGAAATATCCCAATATGTAAAATGTGTACTTTAACACATTCCGGGCCATTAAAACATGGTGCACATTTTGCCTTAAGTGCAAAGGTCTGTATTCTTGCAAGTCATCAATTTAATGTATAATATATTTGTACCGTCATGAGATATATATATATAATTTGCATGGGATATTTTGTGATGACAATCACTGACGTATCGGCCACATCCTACCATTTTATATCTAGCTATTGAAAAAATTTCCACGCTAAGCCAGTTGGAGTTCTATCTGCTTAGTATTGCCAAATATATGACAGCTATAGTCACATTTCCTAATGTATTTCAACATCCTGTTACAAAATTGCAAAGTATAGGGTATTAGGTCCTGAGGAAAACTGTTTCCACTAGTTTTACGACGGTAAACACTACTAAGTTACTTGGCTAACTATTGAGCGTTAACACATTTTTCAAGACACCTTAGAAATATAATGGGTTGTTATAGGTTTCAGCACTTGAAACAACTACCACCCTGTGATAAAATGACTGCATTAACGAACACAGACTGGTTAATGCTTATTACCAAGACTGAAGGGTTGCCCAGGTTTGAGGAAATAAGGCTGAATGAACAACAATCATCAGGATTTCTCCCTATGTTGTGCACAAGCGTAAGATACTCATACTCTCCGGAGTGGTTCATCACTGAGGAGGAATAGGGAGCCCCTGATATAGTAACTGTGTGGATGGCCTTTAATGACAGACGTATCCTGTAAATCAGTTATAAACGTTAATAGTAAAAAAAAAAAAAAAACTCTTTACAGTCTCGGACAATAATTGTAGGACATTTATCGTACACCAGAGCATTGCATAAAAGTGTATCATGAAAGGGGAAAATAATTGCAATAATCAGGGCTAGTAAGCCAGACAGAAATAAACGTTCCCTATTCTCTCTGTTCGGGTTCACGCACACAAACATGAAATGGGGACGTGTACTAGCTAAGGTTAGCATATACCAATGTACTTCTATCAAAAAAAATAGAGCTGGCCCTATTCCTGCCCAGGTTTGCAGCTTGGGCAGCGTTTTTCTAAGGTCATCAACTGCTGATGGCATCCTGCCCACAAACAATGGTACTGATGTACAGGTAGCCTTAGTAAGTTATCTTCTTGATGTTTAGAGCGTGTTTGGGGGTGTGATATTCTGAGAGGGAAATATCTGTGCTGGTCTATGGTGTTTTAAGGGAATGAGCAGTCTGGTTGTTAATAACACTGATGGTCTAGTATAGGGACTAGTTAAATATTTGTGGTTCTTTAAAAGGTTCATTTGCCTGGGTTACCAACTCTGGTAGGATAAGATGATGAGTAAATAAAATGGTACATTCCTCTCTTTTATTAAGTAGTTGAATAGAGCATGCCCACCAGACAAACAAAATAGGGAAGGCAACAGTATGCCTTTACTGCACTCAAGGCCCAGTAGAGATATGTAAAGGTGTCCGTCGCACAGAGATATCATTCTCAGTTTCTGACTATTGTAATCTGTGTTTGGTCAGAGAGGAGGAGCTGGGGCTGGAGGCATGCGTTATGCTAATCTTCTCTCATAATGTCAATCAGTGACAGGCAATGTCAGAGAACCGATTATAAATGTTGATCTGTGAGTTTTGTCATCTAATAGCTGTGTTCACACACATTCCGCTAATATTCTGTCAACAATGTTCACATAATCACATTGTTTCAGCAGTTTTACTGGCAGTTGCATTTATGCGGTTACGCTTACGGAGAGTTTGCGCCTGTTCCACTTACGCATCGTTTGTGCCACGGTTAAACAGCGTTTGCATCACGGTTACACAACTCTTGCATGACGGTTATGCTTCCGCGCAGTTTGCGTCACGGTTACACTTACACAGCACTTGTGGCACGGTTACGCGTTTACACTTACTCGGCTGTTGCGTAATGTTTACGCTCATGTGGTGTTTGAATTACATTTACACAATGTTTGTGTCAGGGTTATGCTTATGCAGTATTTGCGTCCAAATTTATGCTTACTCCTCTTTTGCATCATGTTAACACTTATGAGGTGTGTGCGTCACGTTTACGCAGCTTTTGCGTCATGTTTATGCTCAGGCAGCGTTTGCGTCACGTTTATGCAGCATTTGCATCACATTTACGCTTATGAAGCGTTAGCGCCACGTTTGCGCTTACAGTGTTTGCGTCACATTTGTTCTTACGCGCATTTGCGCCACTTTAATGCTGAGGAAGTGGTTGCGTACCGTTTATGTTACGGCAGATTTACACTTTCGTGCCATGACATATGCGTTTACACTTACATTTAGAAGCCATTTGAATTTATGTCTTGTTTGCATCATGTATACCCTTATGTGGTGTATGCGTTGATGTCTCGTTTGCACTTATGTTTACATTGCGTTTGCGCTTACATTACATGCATGTTTACCAATGCGTGTAACATTGCATTTTTGTAAACATTGTGTAAATGCAATGTGAACAGAATATTAGAATGTGTGTGAACATAGCCTTTAGATGCACAGATTTTAGAGAAATTACCACCACTCACAGTATGTGAGAAGATTAGCATAACACACGCCCCCAGCTCCTCCTCTCTGACCAAGCACAGATTATAAAGGTCAGATCTCGGGACTAATAACTCTGCAACCGCGGGGGCTAGAAGGAAAATTCAAATAGCCCGTGAATCTTTGTTGCAGCCGCTACATAATGGTATGATAATCTCCATATAAGTGAAGGAGTGGAAGGTCTTCTTTAATCCTGCTTCAGAAAGAGATACAAACACAGGGCTATATTAAAATTCACTACAAGCTGGTGAACTTGGCTTTCTATTTTGAGGATGCCATGTTACCAGTGCTGCTATGGAAGCCTGGGAGGGACCAAAAGATAAAAGCGTATACAATTGAAAAGCGTTCTCCTTAGAGGTTGGTAGGAGACTAGAGCTATTACAGAAGCCCATAGAGGCCAAAAAAGGTAAAGCATATCTGCTTGCAAGACCGATCTGATGAAGCAGAAAAGTGTGTGTGCGCCGTCCAGATGGGAAAAAATATGGGAACGCTTCGAAAATAAGTGAGTATATGGATATACTCAAGCTGGGGGTGATTTGTCTAAATGGAATTGGGCTTACGTCAAGAAGGTGACAAAAACCCAATTTCTCCTGTGGGTTACTAGGAAAACACAAAAACTAAGATGGATAAAGATGCACAGGGTAATAAAAAACACATATCCACAAATGTTACCTCTACCTTATGATAAATTATAAACCATCCATGAACCTAACCTTGACATTTATACAAAGTAACTGGTAGTGTATGGGAAATTCTGAAAACAGAACATTAACGAAGTGGGTGATTTAACATACATAAAGTGCCTTCTACTAAAGGCTTCATTTAGGCCATTGGGATACAAAATATTTAATTTGAAAATCTCAACATAATGGCGGGTACAAGTCTAGGATAGCCAGACCCTGAAGATCAGTGATGGGCCTATTTAACATGAATGGGTAAACACAGGTCACAATATTTGTTCCCCATTGTGACCTCCATTAATTCTATTAAATGCTGCTACTCAGTACCTGCTTGTTTGGAGTTATTATATCCCGCAATAAATATATATCATATGCAATTATATTATATTGCAAGAGGAGGGAGTATAACATTACCATAATACAGGTAACAGGATATGAAAGGTTTAAGTATATATTATATATATTACATTGCCGGTTACATTTCAGTGTGACCAGTTTATTCTGTATTTTTCTATACTTGACCTGGAACACACAGATCTATTATTTCATGACTGATGCACTCTTGTACAATATGCACAGTACATAATTATTAAATGGGAGTAGTAGACATTACCTGGAATCACATAATTACAAGATAAAAATTATTTACTAATCAACTTTTAAGGGGGTTATCCAAGGAATCATTTTATCCCAAAAGCCCTTAAGTCCTCTTAATATTTGTATTTTAAAGTACCATAATTTTGCATGGAACATCTTGAAATACTCCTTTTATTATGTTTTAAAAGCAACCTTGGAGCTGCTGCTAATCTACACTGGTAGATGCCATCTCTGGACAAAGTTCCTAAGTAAATATTTTTCTAAAGGTGCAATTGATATAACCAAAATGTCAGTAACAACCACCATAATACACCCCGGCAAAGACATCAAACCATAGATGTCAATTAAATAAATTTAGGGTCTGTGTAATAATGGGAAAACAGAACTCAGATCTGCCATTAGTAGACTAAAAGCGCCCATATCCGGACAAAGGAATTTTCTCTTAAAAAGAATAAAAGAGTGAATTCTTGGGTATGTGAAAGAGGCAAGTATCCTATGCAGTGAAGGTGTGAATAGAAAAATATGAGCTAAACATGCATTGTCAAACGATTGTTACTAGTATTTACTGCACAGCATCTTTTCGAGTGTAGTGTAGAATAGATTGTAAGCCCCACTGGGGACAGGGACCTATATGGCAAGCTCTGTGCATCGCTGCGTATTCTGTGTGCGCAATATAAATAAAGGAATTATTATAATAGCTCAAAGTGAAGATCTGACATCAGTATGTACGGTCAAATAGATCATACAGTCATTATGGATACAGAAGTTGTCACATAACAGCTGTGCTGGACAAGCTGTCCAAGGTTTAGGTATAATAAACACCTAAATAAGTAGAAGAATTTCAGGGTAAACAGGGGGATCAACACCACCTAATAAAAATTCAACGACTAAAAGATTAGCCCCCCTGACATGTTTCATCAGTAAATTGGGGTTCAGGGCTAATGCTTAGCGCAGCCCTACGCGACTCTCACGAAAAATTCATCTTTAACGATCAGCTGGTAAGAACATAGTCATCTGACAGTAAGGTCACATGGTCATTTGGTAGACACACCAAGAATAGCGACTAGTAATTATAGAGGTTCTGTGTTCCATCCGCACATGCGCGTGCACATAGAACAACAGGCACACAAAGTGAAGAACTGTTATAGAAATGGTAAATCTAATATATAAAGCTAGATATGTGTGCGTCCGCTAAAGGAATCTGTACCCTTGCGTTTACAATCGCCAAACTTTGCACAGTTGTTGCCTGTGACTTGGGGAACATCTCAGACCAGATTTTAAGCCGAAATTTTTACCCCACGCTTTCCAAAACACACTTATTACCCACCACATAGAGGAGCCATTGTCTGCTGCCGCTGTGGCAGTTGGAAGCTGAGCCGTGATTGGTTGCTGTTCCACCACAGGTCATTCATATGAGCTCTGATTGGTTACTATAGGCAATGAGTAAAACTGTAATTTTATAAACAGCTGTGGGTAAATGAAACTTGAGAACAGAGACTGCTGGGCCCACACAGACGGTCAGAGACAGTCTATAGATACATGTATAAAGGATTTTTTGTTAACCCATACTATTTTGTCGTAGCCAAGAGCAGTTATTTACTATCCCGGGCCATGCCGGGAGCTACAGCTAGTATTATATATACACTGTGCGTGCAGTAAATTATAGGCGACTTTAAAATGGATGGAAATATACTGAGAACCAACCATAATAAAGTATAAATGTACCAGTGATACAGGAAACAATGACACAGGCAGGAATGTTTTTAGGCCTAGGCACCCGGGGCAGGGTCAGGACGGCCAGGCAGGGAGGGGGGGGGTACTTTTCTTTTATTTATAAAAAAAAAAATGGATAGAACGTTTTGATAAATGTGGGACACTTTGTTTTTTAGCAAGTCTCTATGGCAACTGAAGACCTCACTATGGCCTTTCATTTTGCCATGTAAAGCCCCTATTAAGAAGAGGTGTTTAATATGCTGCCTGTCAGTATACAAATACACAGCAATATAAAATGATAAAACAAGTGATAAAATGAGTGCATGTGGAATGCTTCTAAAATAGATGAACAATTTGTGTATATTCACAGCAGTTCTCTAACCACACCCTTCATGTACTACCTCATAGAAAACTAAGTTATGTCACACAAGAGAAAAACAGACAAGCAACATCTCTTTCTTTCTTAATTTTTGTGTCAGATATTTCTTTATTGTTTTAATAAAATACAAATAAACTCCTCTCCCCACCCCCCTTTCCCAGCCAGGGTTACAAGATTTACACCACATAGTCCACAGATTAGCAGTTGTAACAGAAAATTCACCACCGAGGGCAAGAGAGGTTCCTCATAGAAGATCATCGAGGTAACACATTAGTTATGAACAGTGATTCCCTTAAAGCAGTGCATCCCTTTTCTTAAAGGCCTACACCAGATAGCATAAGCCTGTCCCTCAATAGCTCTGCTGACACCAATCCTGGAGTATCTAAACAAGGACCCCAAAGCTTATCAAACTTAGCAGTCACTTTTCCTTTTTTATATATTGCACTCTCATTAACCAACATGGTTTTAAATTTGTTGAAACTCTACATTCGTAGGAGAAATTGCCTGGATTCATTTAGCTGTTATTGCTTTTCTCCCCAAAATAGACATCTTCCTACTGCAATTTGGCCTATGTTGTATAACGCAAGCTTCTCTGTATACCCCAAAACACATGTAACTATATTTCTAGGTATTTTAATTGTGTATGCTCTATCAATAAGCTTTAAAATATCTGACCAGAACCGTGATATGCCCTGGTCGTTTAATAGCCTATGTGACATGTCCGCATAATCTTCCCCACATTTGGGGCAAACCGCAGTCGGTGGGGCACACTTTGGCGTCCTATACACCCTGTGTATGATATACAGTGGAGACAACCTATTCACCTCTCCTAGAGAGACCAGTGGAAACCCTTCCAATATACTTTTTCATTGGTCATCTGTCATGGGACCTGCGTCCCTTTCCCACTTCCCCTGGACATGGCTGGGAAAACCACATAAGAATTTACACAGAACTTGATATAATAGCTAATCGAGTCCAGAAGAAATGGCCTTCCTTAGCCCCATACTGAATCAGAGCATCTTTTTGTAATGTCAGGGGCCTCTCTCTTTTTGCCCGTGTATAAAACGCATGTTTCAGCTGGAGATAATGGAAAAAATCCTGACTTGCAGTCAGGAAATTTTCCTGCAACTGCTGGAATGTCTTAATGACCGAGTAATGTACAAATTGTGATAATTTAGTCAAGCCTACCCCTTCCCAGAAATGTGAACATTCCAAATTCTGAAATTCTGATAACCCTGGGTTGTCCTTCAGGGGTGTACACTCTCTATATCCAATCAATCCTCTATATTGTTTGATTGATTGAGTGTGCCCAGGGGGCCCCTCCAGCTCCAAATTTCCCTGCTTCCAATGCCAGGAGCAAGTTTTTAATGTGTAGTTTCTAACTTGTGTTTAATTATGTGGAATGTCGTGTCAGCTATCCCGTCTATTCCCCATGCTCTGAGGTGCTGTGCCTATGCTGCTAAATAGTAGACGCAGGGAGTTCGGCAACGCCAGTCCTCAATCTTGGAACACTGCGGGGTCTTTAAGCGTATTCTAGGGCTTCCTCTTTCCAATATTAGATCCCTAAATAGCGCATTAATCTTCTAGAATCTAGATAGCGGTACCCAGATAGGAGATTGTGTAGTACCATATTTTTCGGACTATAAGGCGCACCGGATTATAAGCCGCACCATCAATAAAATGCCTGCTAAAATGTCCAGGTTCGTATATAAGGCGCACCTGATTATAAGGATGAATGACCAGCAGGTGGCAGACCTGTGCACAGTTCAAGGCAGCTGTTGTCTGTAAGTACGGTTCATAAATAAGGTGCATTTATACATACATAAGGTGCGCCTCATAGTCCGAAAAATATGGTAAGTATAGCAATTGGGGCACAAGGTTTAGGTGACTGACAACAGTAGTTTACACCAAGCGCTCTCCTTAGCCTTGATGGCTGTTAATCACAGGGTAATGTTAAGTTCTTCAAAGTTGGTGGGCTGCACAGATAACTGTATGCTTAGATATTTGAAGGAAGTTATAGGGATAGGTGTTGAGGCCATCTCCAAAACAAAGTCCAACACATCCAGCACAATGATGGCCAATTTGTGCCAGTTTATAACCAGGCCCAACATATCTCTGAACTTACTTAAAAGACACATCAAAGATGGGCCAGTATCTCCCAGAAAACATCAATGCGTCATTGCGTAAAGCGCAATCTTGTTGTCTGTCTATATCTGAATCTTAAATTAAATCTTAAGTTAAATAGCGATTGCGAATAGCAACAGAGACAGGAGGCAGGACTGGTACAGAGAAGTATAGAATGTCTCTAGTACCCCAAAAACACCAGCTGCACTACTATGCACCTGTCCTGCATGATCCCGCAAGGCTGCTATATGTGATACTCCTTGCTGCGCTCTGGTAAAAACTGAAAGAAAAGACATTAGAACAAAAGTACAAAATAACAGAGAACATTTTTCATGTGGACCTCTTCCTGCCCTGCAATTATTATTATTATTATTTTAAACATCTGCGTAGCCCTGGCATATGAAACCCAACTCCCCCCTTCCCAAACCAAAACTTGCATCAGTGTCCCACCAACCCATAATTGGCGTTCTCTAGAATACCTGCCAAGCTCCTTTCCCTTAAACAAATAGCAGATAAGAACTATATACTAAAGTATGGCAACGTGGCAAAAAAAAAAAAAAAAAAAAGGCTGCAAAAAGTAGTGTAGAACCACAGCCCTATGGCACATTAACTCCCAACAGAGAAATCGGATACAATAATGTCTATAGAAAGGATATGAATAGTTATTATTCCTCTTCCAACTGAGCTTTCAGTTGGGCCTCATGTATATCAAGCAAGTTCAGTGTTGCCCCCACGTCTTCAAAGAAAAATGGGTGGACCCCAGAGCTACCACCCAGAGCTGTGCCGGAAATAACATTGAGTAGAACACTTTCACCTCCCTCAGACACCCATTGATATCTAAACTTTGCACACTGCTTCTGGATTTCGATTCAGTAGTCCAGAAACAAAGAGATTTTGGAACCATTTACTGTGAGGTCTCCGCCCTTAAAATGGAGGACCTTGGCCAGAATAGGTCATGTACCCCAACCTGGCTGTAGCAGTCTGCTAGGTAATCCGTGCACCCGCTCTATACCTTATAGTGGTGATAGGGCATCAGCTCCAAATTTCTATAGGAGCCATTCCTCAGTAAAAGCAGTCATGTT
Source organism: Engystomops pustulosus (assembly GCA_019512145.1). Classification (NCBI taxonomy): domain Eukaryota; kingdom Metazoa; phylum Chordata; class Amphibia; order Anura; family Leptodactylidae; genus Engystomops; species Engystomops pustulosus. The sequence goes on from CM033641.1 coordinate 199,228,521, forward strand.
TTTGCCCTCCACCTTTTCAGGAAAGCCTATCAGGTGGACGTTATTACACCTGGCTCTATTTTCCAAATTATCCGTTTGAGCCCATAAGGCAATTATCTCCTGCTGGCCCTTCTAGAGCCATTATTAGATTTCCCCATGTCATCTTTTAAATCAGAGTTTCACTATTCCACTTCAGTCGTTTTTTTTAGATATCTTATGTAAATCATGGCCAATTACAGAAAGTTCCTCCCTCATAATTCCACCGGTGTTTGGCTCTGTGCTGCTTAGCTGGTGGTGCAGCGTTCTGGTCGTCCGAAAGGTCCTCATCTGAGGGCTGCGTGTCTGGCGCCATATGCCTCAGCCAGTCATCCTCTGCACATTCCGGCCTGGATTCTCCAGCCTGTTTCAACTTCCCGGCTATTTCCCTCTCCCGCTTTATGAGGTACCAGAGTGGTGGGAAAAGACGTGTTGGCACTATCTTGGGATTCTGGCAGACAGACGGTGTTGCTGCTGCCTTTCCCTCTGCTGGGCATTTTTGGTTAATGGAGTTGCTGAGGTGAGCTCCCATTTGTCACAATTTGCTGCAAGGCTACCTTCTCTTCAGAATTACTGGTTGCAGTTGGATAAAATGTATGGATGTATGGGAGCTCCACAGCACACGTCCTACACCATGTCCCAAATGAAATATTTTTAATAGATCAGTGCCCATGGTTGTGTGTCATGTCCTACTCTGAACTGCTTTTCACTGATCACTCAGAATATAGCTCATGAGAATCCATGAAAGCCATGTAAGACGGACGCAGATTGAATGAGAAACAGATATTAATGTCAGTTTTTCACAATCAGCTTTTTTGTTGGGCATTGAGCCCAAGGTCAGGGATAGACAGGTTGGAATCGATGAACAAAAAATAACAAGTTGTAGATTAAAAACTTGCAGTGGTACTCCACTTCTGCTTCCACTGCAGCTTTTTAACACAGAATATAATAATAAATAATAATAGCGCACACAGATTAAGCAGTGCTGCACAAAGCTTGTCAAATCGATCCCTGTCCCCATGGGGCTCACAATCTAATCAACCTACCAGTATGTTTTGGAGTGTGAGAGGAAACCCATGCAAACACGGAGAGAACATACAAACTCTTGGCAGATGTTGACCTGGGTGGGATTAGAACCAAGACTCCAAAGCTGCAAGGCAGAAGTGTTACCCAGTCAGCCACCATGCCGCCCTAATATGGATTGCATTTTGGAGAACTCCTATCCACTTTCCTGCTAATGGAATAGACAATTCCAATGTGGATAAAATGCACCCAAGACTCCTTATGTATGTCCTGGTCTAGAGCTGCGCTCACATTGGGCAGTTGCAAAGCACAGCATGCCAAAAGCAGGTCAAAACACATGTGCTTTACCCCCTTTGAAAATGCATTAGCCTGTTATGTTTGTAATGCAAATGTGTGAACTCAACTAAGGTAGACCTGAACACGGTGTAGATTATAAATATTCAAATTTACATTGAAAAAGTAAAAAATATATTTGCCCTATACATCACATGTAGTGATTTTCTACAGAGGTCAAAAAATGCCTGGTTTCTTGTGCACTTTATATACGTTAGATGTACATAGCCCTGTCTGCCCAGCAGCCTCTTAGAGATCTGTCACTCATGTGACTCCTCGCTATAGGGTCTACATCTTGCCGCAGTTTTCTGGCTGATATCATCGATGACTTGCCTCTGCCTCTTACACCCGACATCATCAGCCTCGGAGAAGTCAGGGATAAGCAGTGTCTGATCACTGCTCAAGCATACAGGGAACATGCACAGCGATCAGCAACACCACAGTTCCTTTTGTTAGTGTACACTTTTTAGGAGTTTTTTCATTTTTGTTTTTTACATGTTTTTCTTATAAATAATCTTTGTATAATATTCACTGGTGCCTGTGGAAATTTTTCTTTTTCCATTTTGTAACCATATACCCTTGGGACCGGACCAAGCGTACCCTATCCACATGTGCACAGTCGTTTGGGACCTAAGAATACGAGAATACAGCCCATGGGTGGGCAGACTTCTTTTTTCTATTTATCTTGGGACACCACAGCTCCTGTGTCTCCTGTCAACATTGCCTATGTGTAGAGAGCTGCTAGGGAGCCACACCAGCTGTACTGCAAAGATTCTTGCCATTCTCATTATCCTGCCAGTACAAGGAAAAGTCCATTTGTTTTTAAATGTACCTGGCATTTTTGAAGGAGTAAAACTGCTTGCACAGGCATTTTAGGCGACCTCTGGTTACCTGTTATAAAGTCTCCTGTCCACACACTTCAACTTCTCCAGCATGGCCAAGACCGAAGAGCTAAGGCATGGAAGGCAGGAAGATAGACAAGCAGACTGGTGATAAGACAATTGTTGGTGCAATTATGAGAAAATTTCTCAATCAGTGGCTCTATGTAAGATCTCACCTCATGGAGCAAGGGTTATATTGAGAATGATTAGCAATCAGCCCGGAGCTGAACGGGAGGACTTGGTCAAGTGACCTGGGAACCACAGTTTCTGTAATGCACTAGTCACTAGACCATTATGGATTCAAATCTTACAGGAAATGAAAGATTCCCCTGCTAACACCAGCACAAGTACAGGCCCAATAAAAGTTCACCACTGACCATCTGGATAATCCAGTGGTCATGTGGTCAGATAATACCAAAATAGAACTCCATTCGCCGTGTTTAGAAAAATGACGAGTACAACCCCAAGAACATTGTTCCTGGTGTGAAGCATGGGGGTGTGGAAACATCATAGTTTTGGGATGTTTTTTTTTCAAAGGAGACATGACCCACACACATGGGTGTATTAATGATTGGATCTTCCAGCATGACAATGACCCAACACACAGCTAGTGCAACTAAGGAGTAACTCCGTAAGCACTCACTTTTGTCAAGAAACCTGAAACGCAGGAGTGTGTACAAGCTTGGTCAATAACTACAGGAAACCTCTGACCACTGTATTCACAAAAGTTTCCATACCAATTATTAAATTCTGTATTTCTATTGTACCCAATATGCATTTCATGCAATAAAATGCAAACTAATTATTTAAAAGTCTCATAGTTGAAGTGTACCTACGCTTAAAATGACAGACCTCTTTGTAGGAGGCAAAACCAGCAATGTATCAAATACTTACTTTCCCCATCGTATAGAAGACCCTCACTTTTATATTGACAAAAAAAAATTCTAAAGTTATGGTGCTTGGAAGGTGACATGGGAAAAAGTTTTCTTTCCCCCAAAAAGATTTAATTATGTAAATTTAGGTATTGTAAAGAACACAACCCTAATGTGTCCACACTGGAACAGAAGATGTCAAAGCTAGACTAATAACTTACTTTTTATTAAAGGGACGAATTTATTCATGTTCGAAACATTGACATGATGGCTTATATTCCGATAACCCCTGCTCAATTGCATATGCCCTCTGCCTGCTTACTATAAAGGTTGGCCTTTAGTGTAATGCATTCAGGCAACATATTTTCCCAAAAAGGTCCTGATTATGTGAATATGTGAATCAGGAGCTGACAGATTCCCTTTAATTGTGCCTTTGACATTGAAGCTTTTAATTGTAACATTTCAACACTTTTGGGAGAAGGGTTAAACCTTTCTGTAGTTATAAAAAGACCTGGCATGATCACTGTGCCCCTGACGAGTGCAAAAACATACCATACCTGTTTTTCAGCATAGGGAATAAATAGTAACACATGGACAGAACACAATATTCTGGTAACTATATACCCTGCTACATGCTACCACAAAGTGTTTGCATTCTCTTTATATTAATTACCATTGCCAGCACTGAGCCGCCTCGTGCAATGAACAGAATTAACATTTTCCCGCAAGCTGGGCTGTCTGGCACGAGGCCTTACCAAACATGCACAAGCTTAAAAATCACAGAACACATCGTTTCTTTATGTTTGTAAACAAGTAAGGCTGTTCCTGGTTTGATGAAAATGTATTGGGGGATGTACAGTGCACAAAAACAACACAAAGAGGTTGTTCAGTATCAGCAAACAAAAATATTTTTTAATGAAAAGTTATATAATTTTAACATATTTCGGTCCTCACAGTTTTCTAGATCTGCGCTTGCTGTTGTATAAAAGGAAGTTTCAATATTTATAAGTGAATAAAAAAAAACTTTTCAAAAGTCATGGTCATGGGATTGCTTACATTATCGGAAATGCTGCTGAATTAAACCCAGCAGTAATCCCATCCCACCATACCTAAATTGCCGTATGGAAATCACATGTGTATAGTCAGTGATTATGGATATGCTTTTATTTACTTGAAATAAACATTTTCCTTCAGTCTGTCCTGAGGCTACATATTGAGACCCTTACGGGGTTTGGCGACTTACTTCATGTTTTTTTGAGACCCTTACGGGGTTTGGCGACTTACTTCATGTTTTTTGTAATGTGTGCAAGTAATTTATACACAAATTACAAAAAAAATATACATCTAATAAAAGTTCCCAGAAAATAAGACTATTTTATGTTCAATCAAATTTATTTAACAAGAAAAAAAAACATTTACAAGCAAAGTAACAATAACAACAAACTATGGTTGTACCATCACAAGTCAGTCCTAGACCGGCCCAGTAAGCCATAAAACTATTTTATGAACACTCACAGTCAGTAAGAGGCTCCTTTAGCCCGGCACAATAATAACACTTTAGTTTACAAACAGTAGTATGGTAAGGCAATCTGGTACATGTGACCCAGTCTCTTATACACAGGGTCATGTGTTCCAGCTGTCCAATCACAGCCATGCCCAGACTTTTATTAAAACTAAAATTTCACAAAAGCTCAAACCTTAACCTATTATGTAAAAGAAAAAACATTCGATAGGGGTTAGACAAATGCTCAGGGGACAATATCCCTGGCTAGAAACGGTGTGGGTACAAGTCAGACATCTATTACTATGTAATTTGCAAGTGAAACAAGATATACTTAATTGCTATATACAAATGGGAAGGGGAAAGGAAATGATACAGTAGTCAATTCACATGTATAGATGAAAAGCAGTGCAGTGCTGTTTGATTGGCACATAAGTCCTTACCCATGAATGGAAACCACACGCCGACCCCGACGTACGTTTCAGCCGTCAAGCCTTCATCTGGGGGTGATGTAAGGCTAACCCGGTAGCAGTATATAAAGTCTATTCTAACCAATAAAAGAAATGCCTACCATGTGTCGTTCATTATGTCTTCCCGGAATGAACTACGTCGCTGTTTAGTGGCGCATGAGCAAGGTTAGGATCCGGCTAGCAAGAACCGGAAGTGCCGCATGGGTCCGAGATCTCGCGAGCACAGAGCGTCTCCATGGTCACGAGATGCCGACCGAATAGCGGCCACCCCAGTCTTTTTTGCCGCTCCGCCTGCGCATGCGCACTCAGCGCGAGTGTTCGATTAAACATGACAATGGTAAGATTGACATTAAAAGCAGAAAAGGAGTCCTCCGTGGTGAATACTATCACAAATATTTATAAAACCCTCCATACATGGATTGTCATTGTATACAATGAACTAATCTTATTAGTAATATTGATAAACCATACAGTGAGTCTGGCAGTATAATGTGCATTACATATCCCAAGCGCCAATCAACGCTCCAAAATTGGGACAATCAAGAAAGTGATCGTGCATAAAAGTGACCTGTGCTTACATGTGAATGTAAATTACATCAAGGAAATATATATGGATAAAAAATACGTGAAAACCACATTAAAAACATATCAACAGTTTGATATGTTTTTAATACGTTTTTAATATGTATGTTCCCCCTCCACTTGGATGTCTCATTCAAGTAAATCTCACTGATGTAGTCTGGGAGAGTAATTACTATAAAGAGTCAACAATGCATGCACGTCGGTAAGCCCCGGAAGAAGCCGTGGAGGCGAAACTCGGAGTTGGGCGAGGAAAACCGAACGTGCATTTTTAAATTACTAAAGGCCTTATTTTAACTTTTGTCTGTGAGTATATTGAATAAATGTTTCAACTTAATTACCACAAAAGTCTGCACTATCGCGTGTTATCTTCTCTTCCTTTTGACGAGTGAACCGGAGTGACCGCGAAATTTGTGGAACACACCACACGGTGGCAGCAGTTCCTGGTCGGAGGATTTTACCCACGCACCGGTAACAAACAACGATCCAGAGTTTTCGTCCAGCAAGACCGGAAGAAAGCTGAGTGAGAGCGTGGAATACGAGCACACCTTTTTCCATAAAGAAAGGTACTGTCTAATCTAACTTCACTCTTGGCGCTTGATGTGCGCTAATAAAGAACGGGCAAGGACGTTGATGCGGTGAACAATATACTTCTTTCTTCTTTTATTAAAACTACCATTCTAGTCCTCTTACTGGCATGAAAAAGTTATTTCAAAGTTTAAAATAAATTAAAAACGCAGGAAAAACAAAATCCCTTAGAGTGGTCTTTTAAAAATAAAAAAGTGAAAGTGAATATTAGGCAATTTACCATACAGGGCTGGATTAAGGTTGGAGGGGGCCCCTGGGCGCAAAATTTGGTGGAGACCCCTACAGAATGTAATCCAGAGGGTACACACAATCGCTATATAACTATAACTATTTACAGCCCCCCAGTAATCACTAGATGCAGCCTCCCAGTAACCCCTATATACAGCCCCCCACAATAATATATATACAGCCCTCTCAGCATAATCTATATACAGTACCCAGTAAAATAATAAAACTTTGCTTACCTTCTCCCACTCCTCCGATCAAGTCCCTCCTCTTCTGGCAGGTCAGACATCTAATGCAGTGGCCGCAGTGTGTGACAGACTGCGCCGCCTGCACCAGGACAACTTCCTGCGCACTCCGATGTTAACTTAAATGTAACGTCCGGTAAACTACCGGCAGTTTGGCAATTATTTAGGATTGACATTATGGCCCTAAAAGGGCCCCCTATAGTCTTCTATAATTTGTCTAATTTCCATCTATATATTTTTATCTAGCTTTTTGTAAATCAGACTTGAACAACTTTATGAAGTGACAAAGGCAGCACATTGTAGGAGAAGTGGAGAGGGTAAGGAACAGTCACAAAAAATTGCACAAATCAGCTGATGCAACAGTCTACAGACATGTAAAATCACTTGAGAACAGGTACAACCACACAGATAAATCCCCCCAATTGTTTGTAGTAATTATATAAAGTTGACTATCGTTATATGGGGAACTGGCAATAGAGGGAACATTACTTATTTCTATTTACAAACACTTAAGTATTTGTACAACTTGTAGTGTAGCAATAGAAGTTGCTAATGTAGCAGTTGCAACAGAGACCCTAAACCAGAGCAAAAGAAGGACATGGGACTTGTATAGACAAGTTACTTTATTATATTATCCACTATAGTATTTTCTCATTTAACCCCTTGCTGTCATATGGCATTTTTGTGTTTCTGCTGCCTCCTTTCAAATTATAAAAAAACTTTTTTACTTTTCTATTTACAGAAATATATCAGGGCTTGTTATTTTGGGGAAAAAAAAAACTTATAAAATGCAGTGAAATTGAAATGCATTTTCATAACTATCACTGTGCAACATAAACTGCACAACTTCTGAATTGCAGAGCAAGGTAAATTTACTGCTCTTTTGTTACAGTCAGCTGAATAAAAGTTATGTTTTATACCGTACACATCATACCATCTTTACCAATTTTAGCGAGTCTTTTCCAGGGCCTAGGCGGTACACACAGGGGTGTAACAATCGCAGCAGACTGGCAGCTGTCACTGCCATCTGTTACCAAATCACTTGCTCGGCATACCTAGGCAAGTGTCAGCCCACACTACTGCTAGTACTCTCAGTAGTCTCCATTCCCAACAGAGGCTCCTGCTATTAAAACAATAGAATAATACTCAATGTAGCATTAGCGACCAAGAGAACTATTCCTGAAAGTGGAATAGTTCATAGGAACAGTGACTGCTGTGTTTAGCTGACGAATGACATATCTGTACATCACACGTCGGCTGCGGGTGTATGAAGAGGGCTCACGGGCTGAACACTGTAAATGCCTCCGGCAAATCCCAGCAGCGCCATCTCACAGTTGATTGCCGCCCCCTGTGAAGTCATCGTGGGGAGGGGGGGGCTTTTAGGGGGTCAGCGATTGGTTACCATTACAGCCTCAGGCATCAAAAGACTCGAGGATCTCTGGTTTTAACTCATCAATTACAATGTGCTATTTGCACATTGTAAATAGATGATGTGTAAAATCCCTATATACTGTAGTATAGCAGTATATGGTAGGATTGATTAGACAGCCTGGGGTTAAAGTACCCTAGGGGGTCTGAAAAACAGTTAAAAAAAAAAAAATCTAAAAATTCTAAATCACCCCCTTTCCCTATTACTGTTATTAACCCCTTATCACCGACACTAGTTTTCAGCTCAATAACCAGACTCGATATTTCAAATCTGACATGTCTCAAGATAATTGGTTATAACTTTGGAACGCTTTTAACATATCCAAGTGATTTTGAGATTATACTTCATGTTAGTTGTAAAATTTAAGTGATAACTTTTGTGTTTTCGTTCTAAAAAAAAAAAAAAAAATGAAAAAATTCTTCATTTTCCAAGTTTGAAATGTTCTGCTTTCCAGGCAGGAAGTAAAACTACCCAAAAAGCTTGATAATTAACATTTAGAAAAAATGACAGGATGCATAAAATATTCTGCTTTCCCCATAAATTACCCCACTATAAAAAGTTCACCCCTCAACGTATGTAAAACAACTTCTATTGAGTATATTAACCCTTTAAGTGTTTCACTTGGCTTAAAACAATATTGACCTGCAATTTAGAAACTTTAGAATTTTTTTTAATTTAGGCCAAAACTGACAGTTTCATAATAAATTAAATGATGAAACACTCTGCAACGTTTGATGCCCATTTTCTCCCGAGTGTACTGATACCCCATATGTGGTGGTAAACTGCTGTGTGGGCGCACGGCCGGACATAGAATAGAAGCTGCGCTATTCACAGCATATTTGTTTTGTCACATTGTACAAGCTATTAATATTAATTTTTTTTTTGTTAATGTGAACATATGAGGGCTTATTATTTACAGGATGAGATACAATGTATAGATAATTCATTTTGGGGTGTATAGCTTTTTCATGAGATTTTATTAACTATTTCAAGGGGGACATAAACAAAATCATCAATTTTTATTTTGGATTTTTACCACTTTTTTTCCCGCTCACCGTAACGTAAAAATAATATTTTATCTTTAGTCTCTGATGATTGCGGTGATACCCCATTTATATAGTTTCTTATCTTTGCTCAATTTTACTGAGCAAAACCAATATTGGAGAAAATCGCATTGTTTTTACAATCGACAACTTTTCAGGGCTATAACTTCTGTATTTTTCTGTTGTCAGATATGGCTGAGAGCTTATTTTTTGTAAAAAGAGTTGTTCTATTCAGTCGTATCATATTAGGGAATGTAGCTTTTTTTTATCACTTTTTAGAACATTTTTTTGTGATGGTGTTTGATGAAAAATTGTATATTACGGGAAGTATTTCATGTTTTTTTTTACATCGTTCATCGAGCGGGTTCAATATTGATTTAGATTTATTGTACAGATTAATACGGACGAGGTGATACCAAATATGTACTTTTTTTGTGTTTTATATACTTTATTTGCAATATATGTGTAACTAGAGAGATTATGGGACTTTTATTTTATTTATTTAATTATTAGTAGAAAATGATTTAATCTTTTTTTACTTTTTTTTACATTTTCCATCCTTTGGCTTGCACAAGCGATCATCCAATCACTTGTTCAAGCCTTTACACTGCAATACACTTGTATTGCAGTGTATAATGTAAGTAACTGAGCATGCTGAGCCGGCAGCCTCGGGTCACTCATCGGAACCCAGGGCTGCAGCAGGAGGGATTGGATCCCCCGGTAAGCACACAGGGGGGTTAAACACCCTCGATCAGAGTTTTTCAGATCCCAGGTGTTAGTGCCGGGTCTGGGCTGTGATATCACAGCCTGACACCGGCAACAGCGAGACCCGGTGTCCCGAAATCTCCATGATCGTACCAACTCAAATTAATAAAGTAGACATGTCATTTGGGTCTCTCAGTGAAAGGCGTAAAATCCAAACCCACAAGAAAATGGTGCAAATGCATTTTTTACACCAATTTCACTGCATTTGGATTTTTTTTTCCTGATTCCCAGTACACAACATGGAATATTAAATACCAACACTATGAAGTATAATCTGTTATGCAGAAAACAAGCCTTCATTATATACACCACTTATGCCCCACACGATAGCGGGACCAGCAATAAGACCCTGGCATATCAAATGTCTATTTCGTTTTGCAGATGTGGTAGACCACGTCTCCAGGATAATACTTCCCTTTCAGACCCTCTCAATACCACTACCTGCAAATCTGTCATTTATTGCAAACCTTGGGAAGCTCTGACGCAGTCTCCAAGCCTACCCCTTTCATACATTTGAAAAAACATTTATACTCCAGAATGATACTATTGCAAAGTACAACATGTCCCGCAAAAAACAAGCCATCAACCAGCTCCATAGGCAAAAAAGTAAAAATGTTATGCCACTTGGAAGACAGCGATGGACAAATGATAGATTTTTTCCCCACGTTGGGGTTTTATTTGTCAAATTTAGTAAAACCTAATAAAAAATATTCAAGTATGGTATCCCCGTAATCTTATTGACCCATAGAATAAAGATAGCATGATCATTTAGGCATATACGATGAACACCAAAAAAGTAAAAAATCCAGTACAGAATTGATGCTTTTCTACTCCTGCCCTCAAAAAATGGTTCCTAAATTTTCAACAATAGGGGATACCAACCCCAAAATGTTAACAATGGAAAAAGCAAAAATAAATAAATAAAAAAAGCCTTCATATGGCCCCAATAGCGAAAAAGCTAACATTTTATAGCTTGTAAAAGGGGCCAACGGGAAAACTAAAATCCTGGCAGCTGCAGGGTGCTCCTTCCCTTGTGCGCCTCGCTGTGCGCCCATAAAACAAGTAACGGTCTATGGGGTCTATGTACTCGGGAGAAATTGTATAACAAATTGGAAGATGGGTTTGCTATTTTTATCTTTTGGAAATGTGTAAATTTTAGGGCTAAATGAACGTATAACCGACACAATTTGACCATTCTAAATTTCACCTCCATTTTGATTCAATTACTATGAAGATCTCAAGGGGTTAACAACCTTCCTAAAAGCTGTTTCTGATAGTTTGAGGGGTGCAGATTTGAAAATGGGTTGATTATGTAGGGGGTTGTTAATGCAAAATATGTAAAATTTCATTCAAAACAATAATTATCCCCAAAATATCCGGAAAAGCTATATTCGATTTGTAAGCCGCGTGACATCAAAATAAATTATCCAGACATTTTAAAAATTATGAAAATGTAAAGTAGGCATATGGGAAATGTAATTCAGCAATTTATTTAGGTGGTAAAATCAATCTGCCTGAAAAGGCTAGGATTTCAAAAATGGCAAAACGCAAAACTTATCAGCCAACATTTAACCACTAAAATGAAGTACAACATACAGAAAAAAAAAAAATAATAAAAACACACAACAACAACAACAATCTCAGAATCCTTTTGTTAAGTAACAGTGTTCAAAAGTTAAAACCATATAGAGCGACGCAAGTCAGAATCCAAAAAAGGGAGCTGAGCCTTATACTACAAAATGGCTATTTCCTTAAGGGGTTATAGAGTCTCCCTTGCTCAGTTGTCATCTGTCACCAGATTGAAAGTAAGTGCTGGTATTAGAACATGAGCTCACAATTCTGTAGCATCTCCCCTTATCTTCTCCTAAGAGGCCAACGTACATTGAGACAGTGTTATACTGCGCCAGATTTATCATCCAGCATCAGCCACTGATAAATCCAATGCAGTGTAAGGCTGTCTGTCTAATTCTTCTTGGGTTTTGGCCCTCAACCACTTGCATTGATCAAAACATCTGAGAGGTTTTTCTGTCAGCAAGATATGGGTAAAGCTGTATAATACAGCTTTTCTGCCTATTGCAATACAGTGCCATACTGAACTGCCGTTTAGCATTAACTTCATAATAGTTAGCATAGCATAATAATATAGCACAAGGGGGTTGGTATAATATATATATATATATACACACACTGTATATTAATTTACTACCACCCTTTCCCTTAATATCTATTCTTTTCAGCAAATTAATTACTCATAGTTCAGATTTGTATAGCGGAGAACTATCCATTTCATACTGTATAAAGCCATTGGTATGGACATACCATAAGAGACTTTAAACTATTGTAGACACACACATAGGATAGGTCAGGTTATCAATTTCAAATGGGGGAGGGGGGGATGGTTTAGTCTGAAAAAATATGTTCAACATTTGTTGAAAGATACAATTAACACATTTATAAGAGGGAGGAAATAATTCAGTCTAGTTAACAAAGAATTTTATAAACACATTATATTATCAGGGATACAGTATATAACTGATAATTATAATCCTGCAAAGCTGATATTCACTTAAAAAAAAACTGCAGATATAGAGTAATTAGCACTAAGTTTCCATTGATTTGTTGGCAAAAGACTAAATACACAAGATATGAAAAACCTTGCTGCCAGTGCACAAGTGAGGGTTACCGAGGTCATAGAAATCAATAGGCCAACAACAAGTAGTAAACACTGTGTTTCTTTTAAATGTATGTGCAGTAAATTGATTTAAACCGATCCGACCTCTTACCAAATAAGAGGTCGGATCGTGTATCACACCCCCAGCACGCCCCTGCCATTGGTCACATTGTAGGAGAAGCCGGTAGCATCGCATCGCTGCAGGCCATGTCAGTCCAGGCCGTGGCCGCAGCCGCTGTTAGTGCATTGCGGTCGCATCGCGGAGAGCCCCTAATGAATACCGCCGACTGCCAGCACACCAGATACACGATCCGACCTCTTATTTGGTAAGAGGTCGGATCAGTTTAAATCAATTTACTGCACATAGATTAAAAAAAAAAATGGCTAGGGAGAAAGGGGCTGGGGGGGGAGTATTATGGGGGGCACATTTGGTGGGTGGGTTTTCCGGGGTGACAGGTCCTCTTTAAATTGCTGACACCTTTGATAACTATTACAGCTGTTTATTGTAGCCTAAAGCTAAAGTGCAGTAACTTACCAACATCCAGAGGTCCGTTTGTAACTAGCGGTAGCCTGTAAGTCGGGTGTTCTTAAGTAGGGGACCACCTGTATTTGTTATCCATATATAAAAACATGTCCACAGCAAGTGTCTCCCTTCACATAAATTCCACCCCCCCCCCCCCCCCCCCCCCCCCCCCCCCGCAAAGCTTTTTTAAAAAAAAAAAAAAAAAAAAAAAAAAAAAAAGAAATGCTGGTTTCTTTCTAAACTTGACTTTATATTCACTTCTACTCATGTTGGACCTTAGAACATAAATTACATCTTGTCACCTGTGGTTATACTCTCACACTTGGCACCTTTGTTAAATGTAGATAACGTTACTAAATGATAACATTAGTAAGAACATCTTGAACAGAATATATGAATATTTCCTGAATAATACAATTTGTTTTGATCCTTTATCTCTGTTTGTAATGTGATGTACTCAAATCAAACAGCAAAACATAACTTATTAAAAAAATTTATTTATTGAGGTTATGCAACTCTTATCAGATGATATGCAGATACAAAGTTTGTCGGAAACTCCTTGGTAGAACTATTGGAAGGCTCATGAAACAAAGTAAACTTTAAAATAATAGCAACTACGGTAAATTATCTAAATACCATATAACCAGTCCAAAAACACAACAAATGTCATCAATAAGCGCAGACCGCGAACCCACATTACTACCACCCAATCCTGTTGCTGCCAATGTTTGTGGCGCTTTCCCCTCCATATACCCCCAATATGGACAGTGACATCACTAGGGACCCCCCTCCTGCTAAGCGATAGTGGAGGCCAGAGGAGGGAATACGTCGCATCTGACTTACACTGAGTGTATATGCAGCTGAGCAGGAGATAGCAGGGTGTTTTACCAACCAGGTGAACCATCCTGTATTTTACACAGTATATGACATATATTGTAGGCAAAAAGGATGCTTTATGTTAAAATTCACACTTTCCTGCCATATACGCTCAACGTATGAAGAAAACATGATGTGACCCTAGCCTTATACGGAAAGAATTCCAAAGTTATAGCCCACATTAGGAAGAATAACAATACCTCAGAGGGCAACAGTGAGGCCCCTTTCACACTTGCATTTTTCACGTGCGTGCTTTTGACGCGCAGAACTTGCATTGCACTCTGACCCATTGTAATCAATGGGTCTTTTCAGACTTGCATTTTTTTTCATGCGGTTTTTTTTAAACGCACGTTTAAATCTCGACATGCTCTACTTTTGCAAGTCACGCGCGTGAAAAATGCACCATACAAGTCTATGGAGATGCTTCAAAAACACATTGCACTCTGAGACACTTGCAAGTGCAATGCGTTTTTCACGTATTAATTGCCATAGAAAAGATAGAGCTCAGCCCTGAGTCCATTTCACTTGCGTTATCTGCGCGTGAAAAACGCATTGAAATTGCATTTGAAAATGCGCGTGAAAAACTGAGACACTGAACAAACTCTGACTGAAAACTGATTGCACTCTGATGAAAAATGTCACTTTTTCACTGACCAAACACTGATCGCACCCTGATCAAACTCTGACGTGATCTGCAACGCAAGTGTGGAAGGGGCCTCAGGGTGCGTTCACACGTTGCAGTTAAAACCACCTCAAAGCTGATTGCGATGCAGTTTTAGGTGCAGTTTTGTCAATTGAACAGGTGAAAGACATGAACTGAACAGGTGAATTTGATTTTGAAGGGGAAACCTGCTCCACAAATGTCATTCACTCGTTCAGTTCATGTCTTTCACCTGTTCAATTGACAAAACTGCACCTAAAACCACCTCAAAGCTGATTGCGATGCAGTTTTTACTGCAACGTGTGAACGCACCCTTACACTGATATTGCCACAAAGTTGAAAAGATATACACCTGTCTTGCAGATCATTGCATGATGTCCCCCTTGTGGAAGGGTGGTGCCTGCAGTGAGCAGGCACAGCCACTACATCATTATGGATGGAGCGCTGTTCTTCCAGCTCTATCTACATTGTAAAATGGATAATTTGTTTATGATGCCAGGTGCCATACTCCAACTAGGTCATTAATTGAAAAGGGACAGGATTGTTGCAGGGGAATGGTTTGCTGCCAACCCACAGAATATTATATTAGCAACACTGTGGAAGAAATTTGTACAGATCCCATCCACATGCTGCTATAAAACCCCACACTGCAAACTGAGTTCTCCTGTGGATTTTGAATCCATAAATATGTTTATTATTGCTTCCGAAGGGTGCAGATTTCTACTACAGAAATGCAAAGAATAAACTACACTGACATGCTGGAGTGAAGCTCCTGCTTAAAAGTGCTCCAAAAACATCATCATAATTATGTCAGATTTCTGCCCATTGAAAATTAAAAATGTGTTGCGCCTTCCTACTCCACTTACCAATTTGGCCAACTAAGACTAAGATTTATTAACATTAGGTATGTTTCTGTCTAGATGTGAACGCCTGTGCATACTTTTATTTTGGTGAATTTCCCATTCCGAGATTGACCTTACACATCTGTATTAATGTGTCTATATGAGGTGTGTTTCGTCTGCATGCACGTTTCTGTGCACATATGTATCTTGGTATGTATTCACATTAGGTGCGCCCTAGTTTAAAATGTGAGCACCTGTGCATGCTCTTATGTTGGCCAATATCCCATAAAGCAGTGGTGACAAACCTTTTAGTGGCCGAGTGCCCAAAAAGACACCCAAAACCCCCCTTACTTATCGCTAGGTGCCAACCAATAATTAACTTACTGCTCCCTGTTCTTCAACAATCATATTGGGCTCTTGAGGACAGCAACACAGTATAAAGATGGAAAATTTGCATCATTTTAGCTTCTTTCCAGTGTCCCTCTGTAGACCTGTAGGGGCCAGCAAGAGGTCCTCCAAAGATAAATCGGCCTTGTATATTTATTCTCCCTCTTCCTACAGTCCCAAGTAGTGAAGTAAGTATCAAAATATGACTGAAAGCAGCATTTTCTAAGTTACTTGGAACTGCAGGAAGATTCTTCGAGTCCTGTCTGGTGTGCTGGGGCGATGGCCCAGGTGCCCACAGAAAGTGCTCTGAGTGCCACCTCTGGCACCCGTGCCATAGGTTCACCACCACTGCCATAAAGCATTGCAAACTTATGTGGGTGGTACTCACTTGAGTTACGTCCAATGAAGTTCACTTCCTTTTTGTACATAACATGCATTATGTCACTATGTTTTAAGGCTGCGACTAAGGACCATGTACAGTCCAAAGCGCATCAGATTATGTGACTTCTGGGTATTATGTTTTTAACCCTCTTTCAATAAAGTGACGGTATTAACTGTTACATTGCCGACACTGCAGTCCATCCAGAAGAAAGGAACCCCTTGCATTATACTTCTGTATAGTAGCAAAGACTCCCGCCTGTACAATGTGTGCATTTAGTATTCATGTGCACTCAACCTAAGTTTAAAACGGGTCGTCCAACTTTATTAAATACTCTGGTGGAGAGCAGCATCAAAAAAAAAAAAAAAAACTATCTTACCTCCTCAGGTACTCTGTCGCTGCCGTTCATCGGAGCCATGCCTCCTTTTGTTTACAAGGGCATGGCACCTCTGCTCTGATAACTTCCAACTGCCTGGCAAGCCCAACCCGTCCCTGGTCCCAGCATCTGATACAGCGCTGGGACAGTGGACGGGTGGGTGTTCCAAACACCTGGAAGACAAACAGCGGTACAGGAGACTGGGAGCACCAGAGGAGGTTAGTACAGGTATTTTCATTAAAGGGGGAAAACCCCTTCAATGAAATGTGGGCTCAAATCCACTCTTGGAAATACTGTGGAACTAGTTGCACAAAAATGTTTGACTTTTGTGCGACTTTGCAAACCCACAGCAAATTACCCCACAAAAATCACTGCAAATAAAACTATCACAAACCCATCAGAGACAAATCATAAACTAAATACATCTCCCTGTATCACTGTGTTATAAACAATACATATCCTAGCTGTATGGTTACCATGGAAACGCTGCTGTCAGCAACAGTAGATGAACCCTTTTTTTCTTATAACAAAATAGGCAAGCAAACCCGGAGATGGCATAGCAGATCATCTATAGCAATAGACAAACAGTATGTAATAATATATCTTGTTGTATATATGTAGCAGGGTAACCAAATGTCTAACACATCATGAGGATGCCATAGTAACATCAGATATCTGGTATTTTCTGTAATCCACAGCAAAGCTTCTGTGTCAGATGTACCTACATTTTAGTCATTACCAGTGCATAATCCTAGTATTTCTACATCATTTAGTTACATAACATCCATTTCTTATCAAGCAGTCATCTAGAAGGAAAATCTACTGTTATTTTAGGCAGATAAGTGAATTAATATCACTAGTTGTTAAGTATACATGTATAATCCTCACTGAATGACTTTAATAACAGACAGTCTGCTGTGGGAATGTTAAGATTCTCAGTGTAATCTTAGCTGTATACAAACTGGCTAGCACTATATAAAAGTTTCCCTGTCTGGTAAATGACTCTATAGGGAAAGTATGGTTACTATAACTTACCTTCAGCTGCACTTTCATGGTGTTTGATGAGATCTCCTGAGGGATTCCCTAGGCACTGATCCTCCCAGTCCTTTCATGCAGGGGGCAATGAGCAGCTTGATATGCCCCCTCTTCAGGGAAACACTTGCAGCTCTAGAGGCAGCAGGAGGTGGGGGAGGAGGTGCCTTCCCACTTGCACCTAGATGAGCACATCTCCAGGTAAAGGAATGATCCTTGATCTGCCACTGCAATCTGAGCCTCATTTATGGCTCCCTCTGCAGAGCAAAACTACACACAAGTATGAAATAAGCACAGCTAAAAGAAGTACTAAGGAAAACAAGATAAAATACTGACTACTGTGCAAGGTTGGGGATACACTTAGAACTTTAGTAGTAACACATGTTGCTGTGATTTTTAGCTACGTTCATATAATTCTATGGCATAATACAAGAATACCTCCCAATCATCCTGGATTCAGTGGGAGAGTCACCAATAGGAGGTATGTCCTGTCCTCCAGACACAGAGGGGCGGCATGGTGGCTTACAGCCTTACAGCGCTGGGGACCTGGGTTCAAGTCCCAGGGTCAACATCTGCAAAGAGTTTGTATGTTCTCTGCGTTTTTGCGTGGCTTTCCTCCAGGTCCTCCATTTTCCCCCCACACTCCAAAACATACTGGTAAGTAGATAAGATTGTGAGCCCCATTGGGGACAGGGAATGATTTGGTAAGCTCTGATCAGCGCTGTGTAACCTGTGTGCGCTATATTAATAAAGGAATTATTTATTTACACAGAGACTGTGGGGGTCATTTAGTAAGGGCCCGATTCACGTTTTCCCGACATGTTACCCGAATATTTCCGATTTGCAACGATTTTCCCTGTATTGCCCTGGGATTTTGGCACAAGCGATCGTATTGTGGCGCATCGGCGCCGGCATGCACGGGACAGAAATCAAGGGGTGTGGCCGAACAAAAACCCGACGGGTTCGGAAAAACTGCCGCATTTAGAAAAAAAAAAAAGTCTTGCGGGACTTGCACTTACCTTCACCAGGAATAGGCCTGTGAACTTCAGGGCATTCCAGCGGGCCTCAGGGAACTCTAGCGCAGCAGCGCCACCTGGTGGTTGTCAGAGGAACTACCTTAGTGAATCACGGCCGGACCCGAATCCACCGTAGAGAACGCGCCGCTGGATCGTGAATGGATTAGGTAAGTAAATCTGCCCCTGTGTGATCAGCTTATGTGTGGAGCAGGTATGATGATATGATGTCATCCTGCCTGCCAGCTTCAATGTGACACACAGAAGGAGAGAAGGGGAGGAGGTAAGTATCTGGTCTTTATTATTTTATTAAGTAATGAAGAGAGGTGGCCACAGTATGAAAGAGCTGCTGGGGGAAGGGGGGGGGGGTACAGTATAAAGGGGAGCTGCTGGTGGAGGCCAAAGAATGTAGAGGAGCTGCTGGGAGGAGGGGCATAGTTTGAAGGGGAGCTTTTGGGGGGGCCCAGCATGGAGGGGAGCTGCTGGGACAGCCATAGTATGAAGGGGATCTAATTGCAGGGGGATAATGTATGAAAGAGATGGGGCAACAGTATGAAGGGGGGCAGATGGGAGGGCACAATATGAAGCAGGGAAAGGCATATCGGTGTCCTACACAGTCAAGACCGTGGCACCCCCCCTCCCCCCATTAAATTTTGTACCATGACAAAAACACCATACACAGCCCCCAGGAATATTGGATAAATAATATGTACAACAAGACATATCACATTTACATAGGCCTTATGTTCAACATGGCTATGTATGAGCCATCTGCCTGGGCCGCAAAATTCAGAGTAGGTCCTATTCTTGCACATGACAGTGTTTTCTCTTGTCATTGGAGTATGAATGGAACTAACATGTCAATTACAACAAGACCTCAAACAACAGACCACAAAGCTGTTGTTTGCTGCCTGTGATTTGCACACATTTAGGTGTAGGAGGTCTAAAGGTAAAAACACAACCAAGCATAACATGTATACTAAAAAACAACCATAACATTTCTTGAAAGTGTTATGGACTAAAAGGGATTGTCCAGTATAAAGAAAAAAAACAACTGGCACTCCCGTGCCATCGATCATCACTGGCTGCTGTTTGTATAAAGAGGCCAGTGTTGATGTCACATTGGCAGTCACATCTTCTGCCTGAAATTGCTGCCGCAGTATGTGCGCTGCTCTCGACACTACAACACTACCTGTCTCTATATACAAACAGCAGCAGGAGGTGAGGGGTGGCACTAGGGGAGGAAGGACCATTTCTTACCCCCTGGACCCATACAGTATATAAAAAAAAGGTTTAAATCCAGTTAAAAGAAAAGTGACAAAAAGATACAGAGGGAATTCTATGCCACTGTTCTGGTGTAGAACCACAGAAAAAATTGCAATAATCCTTATTTTTGCGACTACACCACCTTGGAGGGCACAGGTGCTGGGGAAGTGGGCTGACACACGGCGTGCTTGCATACTTTTTAAAAACCTAGATTTATTTCTTCCTTTATCCTGCAAGAACACATACATTTTAGGGCTGAATAAAAGTCTCTGAACGTCCAACAAACGTCCAAAGAAAATAAAGTAAAATCATACAGTCATGCCAACATAAAGCATAGATATGATAAATGTATAGTTTTATTTACTGAGAAATGTTCTCCTAATGCTGTTTCTGTCAGGGATTTGAAGAGTTAATGGAATCATGAGATGGCTGTGTGCCTGAGAAACTTTTTCAATGTACATCAAATCCATCCCGTACCCAGGCACTAACTGATAATGAGAGAGAAGCCCGTATGAGAATATGAGTATAACTAGGCAGATGTTGCCAGGTGGATGCATGCCCACAATCAGATGGAACCAATGAGGAATATACAAATATTATGGCAAAAGGCCACAATTATGTACTTTATTTACAAAATGTTGATTTAAGTGGAGACAGATAACACCTGATGCTGCATCTTGTCTCCTCCCATGAGATTAATAAAGACTAACCTTCAACAGACGCATATCTCCACATTTCTCCACTAATGACCAATAGAACATCAGTATGCCATGTCAGTACCAATAACCTGTTCCAACTCCCTCTCGGTACTAGAACCAGCTCACCACATGCTGCTGACAGGGAGCCAAGTAATGTGAAATAAATTATTATAAACTACTGAAATGATTCAGAACGCTGACAAAGGCATTTTTATAATCAGCATAGCATAGGCAATTGGAACCTATTACCAGCTAATAATAACATTCCTGGTGACAGGTGCGCTTTAAGAGATTTCTAACATGCTATAAGCATACAGTAGGTACGGAAAGTATTCAGACCCCTTTACATTTTTCACTCTTTGTTTCATTGCAGCCAATTGGTAAGATCAAAAAGTTTTTTGCTCATTAATGTACACTCTGCACCTCATCTTGACAGAAAAAAAACAGAAATGTATATATTTTTGCTAATTTATTAAAAACTGAAATATCACATGGCCACACCCATTGCTCAGAATTGAGTAGAAGCAGCTTTTGAGCTAGTACAGGATGTTGTAAAGCTACTACTTTGTTATTTTAGCTGTGTGCTTAGTTGTGTGCTGTGTCTTGGACAGTGAACCTTTGGCCCTGTCTGAGGTTCAGAGCACTCCAGGATATCTCTGTACTTGTCCTCATTTATCTTTCCTTCAATGGCAAACAGTTATCCTGTCTGTGCAGCTGAAAAACACCGCTTTAGCATGATGCTGCCACCACCATGTTTCAATGTTGGGATTGTATCTGGCAGGTGATAAGCAGTGCCTGGTTTTCTCCACACATACCACTTTGAACTTTCAATCTTTATCTCATCAGACCAGAGAATCTTATTTCTTATTGTCTGGGAGTCCTTCATGTGCAGGGCCGCATCTGTCATAGGGCGAGATGAAAATCTTGCCTCAGGCGGCAGAATGCAGAGCCCTTTGAGGAGCAGCAGAATGTGCTACTAATGTGGACGATTCGGTCACCTATTGACGCCCGAATTGCCTGCCAAGTAAATAAATCGCACCTGTCTCTTTAAGACACAGGCAGGGACATGCAGGTACACAGGCGGCGTTTGATGACGTCACGCCGCCTGTGTCTCTGAAAGGAGCCCCTGCGTATATAAACATATGGGGGACAAATACTATTTATACTGCGGGGCCTCTGTATGTAACTAAGCTTCACGCAGGTATATATGGACTATACACTCACCGGCCACTTTATTAGGTACACTTGTCCAACTGCTCGTTAACACTTAATTTCTAATCAGCCAATCACATGGCGGCAACTCAGTGCATTAGGCCAGTAACATGGTCAAGACAATCCAGTGCAATGCATGCAATGCAGTTCAAACCGAGCATCAGTATGGGGAAGAAAGGTGATTTGAGTGCCTTTGAACGTGCAGGGTTGTTGGGGCCAGAAGGGCTGGTCTGAGTATTTCAGAAACTGCTGATCTACTGGGATTTTCACGCACACCATCTCTAGGTTTACAGAGAATGGTCCGAAAAGAAAAACATCCTGAGCGGCAGTTCAGTGGGCGGAAATGCCTTGTTGATGCCAGAGGTCAGAGGAGAATGGGGCAGAGTTCGAGCTGATAGAAAGGCAACAGTGACTCATATCGCCACCTGTTTACAACCAAGGTAGCAGAAGAGCATCTCCGAACGCACAGTACGTCGAACTTTGAGCAGAGGGCTACAGCAGCAGAAGACCACACGGGTGCCACTCCTTCACTAAGAACAGAAACTGAGCTACAATTTGCACAGCTCATTGAAATTGGACAGTAGAAATTGGAAAAACGTTGCCTGGTCTGATAGTCTCGATTTCTGCTGCGACATTCGATGGTAGGTCAGAATTTGGCGTCAACAACGGATAGCATGGTCCATCTGCCTGTGTATCAACGGTTCAGGCTGGTGGTGGTGGTGTCATGGTGGTGGGAATATTTTCTTGGCACTCTTTGGGCCCCTGGTACCAATTGAGCATCGTTGCAATGCCACAGCCTACCTGAGTATTGTTGCTGACCATGTCCATCCCTTATGACCACAGTAACCCAACATCTGATGGCTACTTTCAGCAGGATAATGTGCCATGTCATAAAGCTGGAATCATCTCAGACTGGTTTCTTGAACATGACAATGAGTTCACTGTACTCAAATGGCCTCCACAGTCACCAGATCTCACAAAATCTCTGAGGAATGCTTCCAGCACCTTGTTGAATCTATGCCACGAAGAATTGAGGCAGTTCTGAAGGCAAAAGGGGGTCCAACCCGTTACTAGCACAGTGTACCTAATAAAGTGGCCGGTGAGTGTATATTGTTGATGGTGCTTCTACGTCTGCGTCCCCCTTCAACATTACCCAGTGGGGGTATATCATCAAGACAAAATATGGCCCTGGCTTATGGAGCAGGGGAGGAGTCGGGCACCACATGTTTAACCCCCATCCCCCTCACACGAGCAGAACCTCACATGCACAGTCTTTTCCAGCACTGAGCTTTGCGACCAGCCAGGGTGCCTTGCACCTGGCAGCTTTGTTCATAGCGGCTCTCAGGTATCGGGTGATGATGTGGTATTCATTCATGCGGCAGAAGAAGTGGATTCACAGATCGACTTTGAGGATTACCGGAGTCAAGGCTCGGGCCTTGGTGAGCCCACTATAGCCCCTTTAATGTAATTTACCCCAGTCTTGGCTCCGGTAAGTGGGTTAGGGAGTTAGCCTCAAGGGTCAGGCATCAGTACTTCAGGGGTTAGTCAGAAAGATTGTCAAGGATTGTTAGTACAGTTTTTTCAAGGTTTTCAAGAATTAATGCAGGGGTGCGCAGTATCCGCTGCAAGGATGTCGGCGGCGGGTGCTACGCCCCTTCAAGTATGGTAGACAGGATGCCAGGTGCAGGCGCCACCACCGGCAACTGGCACAGGAGTTCAGGTTAGATGCCACAGCTCAGGGGGAGGTTTGTGTCTGCTTTGATGGCGCCTTAGGGTCGCATCTAAAGCAGGAGTTAAAAGAGAGAATTTGGAGGGATGAGTATGTAGACATTTTCTCGCTGCTTCCTCTGGAGAAGTTCAACTTAGAAGTCTGAGGACAGTAAGAAGGAGATAGAGGACCTCAGACTTTTCCGAACTGGTGGCAGGCTTTGGTGATGTTGGCGAGTGTTATAGGTGAAAAGGCACCTGAGGCACCCAGGGTCCACCACTGGGTTTAGTGCCGAAAAAAGAGCTTAACAAGTTTAGGCTGATTCACCAACTGTCATATCCAAATGGTGAATCGGTTAATGACGGGATCAGTGAAGAATTGTCATTGGTAACATACATGTCCTTTGACAAGGTGGTATACTAGCTAGCTGTTTACCTACAGGCTGTTCGCTGTCGTGTTCTTATTTTGAAACTTTTAGTACATTTTGAGAATGGGTGGTGAAAGATGAGGCTCGGAGCGAATCTTTGATTCACTACCTGGATGATTTTTTGTGCATTGGACCTGCTGGCTGTAGAGTCTGTTCTGTGTTGCTACACACCAAGGAGCAGGTGACATCACAGGTTGGAGTACCATTGGCTGCAGAAAAAAACGGAAGGCTCAACTACGGTGTTGAGTTTTTTAAGGATAGAGTTAAACTTGGTGGCAATGGAGTGCAGAATTCCACTAGCAAAGCTGGAGGATTTACGCACATCTATTAATAATATGCAGGTGTTGATAAAGGTGTGCTCGTGTCAATTGTAGTCTGTCTTAGGTAAGCTAGCATTTGCGTGCCATATAATACTGATGGGCAGGGTTTTTTGTCGTCGTGGTTTTGGAGCAATATTTCAGAAGCAGTGGATGGCGCATGAGTGGCCTGAGTCATGAGTGGAAGCGGGTGTTTCTCGTAATCTTACCCTTTTAGAATTATTTCCCATTGTGTGGGGATAGTGGTGTCAGGAGGGCTTAAGATTAGAGTACATTGTGACAACATGGCGGTAGTACAGTGTAGAAACATGCAAACAGCTTCTTCCCTCGGTTTCCTCGTACTTGACGCGTAGTATCTGGCTGTGTGCTAGTCATGTTCTGGGGGTCACAAATTGTGTCGCTGAGTTCCTCTCTCGTTTCCAGTGGGACCAGTCTCGGCTGTTGGCTGTTGGCACCTTAGGCGGATCAGCTTCCTCAATCCTGCCCCTCACAGTTATGGGATCTGCCGTTGGGTGTGCCTTGCCTTATGAAGTCATCTGTGGCACCAGCTACTTGGAACATGTATACAGTTGTGTGGCGGGAGTGGACGCCTTTTTTGAGTGAGCAAGAGGCGAATTCAGGTGATACATTACCAATGTTGTTTTTGTACATAGTTAGGCATTTTAAGATTGGGACACCACTGTCAGTAGTGTTGAAGCAACTGGGACATTTATTGTGCAGCAAGCAGATGTATTGTAGGCCCGCATGATGCGCTTCGGTCAGTCTCTTTCCAGTTATTGCTGCAGCTGGTAGAGGTGCTTCCGAGAATTTGCAGAGATAGTTATGAAGCATGTTTGTTTTCAGCAACATTTTCTCTGGCCTTTTTTGGGGCTTTCTGGGTCGGTGAAATTAGTGAGTATGTATTCTATGAAACAATCAGACGTCGACACGTGTTGTTTAAACAAGATAGGGTGGTTTGCAGATTGCGTTCCTCAAAAACTGATAAGGAGGGGAGGGGTTAACATAATGTTAATTCAACTTCCAGGGGGGTGTGTCTGGTGGGGTCTCTGAGACATTTTCTGGCTGTGCGCCCGGAAGGTCAGGAGGCTTTGTTTGTGCATAAAGATGGGACAGCATTATCTAGATATCAATTCACAGTGTTGTCTCGGTTAGGGTTGCCGCCTGCGGAGTTTGCCACCCATTTGTTTCGAATAGGGGCAGCTATCAGAGGCATCTCAATGGGGTCTTCCATCTCAGAGTATCCAGCAGATAGGTAGATGGAGATCCAGCATGTTTAGGTCTTCCAGCTCAGAGTATCCAGCAGATAGGTAGATGGAGATCTGGCAGGTTTAGGTTGTATGTCCGTCCATCTTTGCTTGTTTAAGTGAAACTGCATTGCGGTTGTTATGTTTGTGTTTTTCTGTGCATGTTTTGCCACACCGTGCCTCATCTGGATTATGGGGCACTCTTTCGAATATTGGGGAGCTAGGAGGGGTGAGTTACGGTGAAATGGTCGATAGTTGGGTTTGGATAGGGATCAGAGGAATGGTCTGGGGGTCATTACTGCCTCAAGCACATTACTATTCTAGGCTCAAGGCCCTTCCGGACATACTAGTAATTCATTTAGGAGGGAACGATGTAGGGAAAAAGACATGAGTGGACTTGATAAAAGGCAGATTTATCAAGCTGTCTGAAAGTCAGAATATTTCTAGTTGCCCATGGCAACCAATCGCAGCTCATCTTTCATTTTACCAGTGCTCATGAATATTTTAAAGGGGAGCTGTGATTGGTTGCCATGGGCAACTAGAAATATTCTGACTTTAAGGCACTTGATAAATCTTCCCCATTGTGTGTTATTTTTAATATATGTGGCAGTGTGACAAAGTGTTGTGATAAACATTAAATGATCTTATTGTATAATATATGTCTCTGCTGATGAAGAACATCATAATACATACCTCAGCTGCTTGAGAACATCACAAACCATGTCTCAGTTTTGTAGAACCTCATAATATACACCTCATAATGCACACCATAGCTGCTGAAGAAAATAATACAAACCTCAGCTACTGCAGAACATCATAATACACACATCGGCTACTGCAGAACATCTTAATATAGTTGTCAAGGATTTCACCCACAAGTACTATAAAATACTATAAAATGCTGTGTGAAAATTCTCACAGATGCCATATCCCTACCAATCATAAAGTGACAGCAAATCCTAACAATATGTCATTCCTTTATATAATCCATATATTGTACTTAAAGCCATCCATTATAAGGTCCAAATCACATCAATCCTAATAGTCTCCATTATCTTCTTCTGTTATAGAAGAATGCCATTCACCCTCCATTCCTCATAGTGTTACATAAAAGTTAACTTAGGGGCAGCATGGTTGCTTTGTGGTTAGCATTATAGCCTTTCAGCGCTGGGGTCCTGTGTCTAATTCCTAGGGTCAACATCTGCAAAGAGTTTGTATGTTCTCTCCGTGTTTGTGTGGGTTTCCTTCGGGTCCCCGGTTTCCTCCCACACTCCAAAACATACTGGTAGGTTGATTAAATTGTGAACCGATTTGGCAAGCTCTGTGCAGCGCTGTGTAATCTGTGTGCACTATATAAATAAGGGAATTATTAATTATTATTATTCCCCTTGGTATTACGCATTATGCAAGGTCTCCAGTCATAGTATTACATGTATGGAAGGTCATCATTAAACCTCCATTTTCCAAAAATGGAAAGAGTGGAAGAGCTGCCATTCACCTACCATTTCCGGTAGTGTTATATATATATGCAATGTCTCCAGTCAACCTCCATTCCCCATGGTGTTACATGTATGGAAAATTTTCATTTATCCTCCATTCTCCATAGCTTTACATGCATGGAAGGTCTTCATTCACCCCCCGTTCCCCATGGTGTTGCATAAATGGAAGGTCTTCATTCCTCCTTCATTCCCCATAGTATTACATGTATGGAAGGTCATCATTCCCCATAGTATTATATGTAAAAGAATAACATCATCAAAAAGTGGCATGATCATAAATGGAAGTATACAGATAGCTAACCTGATGTATAGTATTATATATTTAGCACTGCAGAATATTGTTGCAGGGTGAACTCTTTCAGTATACCTATGTGCTACTTAAACAATGGGAACACAATTTACTTTCTAATATTAGTTACGTAAACTTACACGTAACACATGTGGCCCAAATGTGAACAATGACACAATCATGCTGTAACACATCAAACATTTTGTCAGGTAAGACTAATTTGGATGCCTTTTGGGTCATTAATGGTCTAAATTAAATTGGAGTATATCTTCATTACATAACATTAAAACTAAGCAAAGCACAGTTAAGTATAACAATGTAATTTATAATCCATTTCTTATTCACCAATTAAAAGTGAAAAATGTGACACAGACAATGAACATTCATGATGTAATGTTAACAGTTCTCATAGGGATGTGCTCTGCAAAGGTTTTACAAGTTTATCAGGGTCATTTTATAGTGTTGTCAGTAGGTGATAAAAGTGTCAAAAGTAACATTTTAATGCATATGTGTTAAAGACTGGCATTGCCTGTAACATTTGCTGACATAAGTGCAAAGGTTAACATCTTATCACTAAAAAATATACAATGTGAAGTTCAGTGCCATCCCCGAAGACATGATAGAGGAGTTTATTATTGCTACATTGTTGAACTAGTCATTTCTTCCTGGAGTATTTTTTTTTTATTTTTTATTGTATCCCTTTTTATGAATCTCAGCCCCTCTATATAGAGTATTGTAGATTATGTTAAAAAACAAATAACTGAAAAGAATTGTCATAGTATTAATATGTTGACAGTGATTGCAAAGAAGGGATTTCACAAACTGTATAACACATAACAATAGTATCCTTGAAAAAAAAAACTCCTTGTTCGTGACTATAAAAACTCTAGGGTTACACAGAGTTTAATTTGAGAAATACAAGTTAGTTATTGAATCTACCTCTAACAGCGTTATCCTAAGCAGATTTTGGAGGTGGGATTTAATTTTACATTCTGTGTTGGGTGAATATAGTGATGCAGCTGATTTTTCATTGTAGATTTTTGTACCTTATCAGCTACCTGAAAATAATGGAAGGCAAAATGAGTTGCTTGTTATACTGATATTAAGGAGGAACATATCTCAAGATTACTGCAAAAAACCCACAAACATATGCTAAGGCCTGCAGTGTTCTTGCTACCATTAATAAAACAGACTTCATTAAAGTCACTGGAGTTCACTAGGATTCAGCAATCTGTTTTAAATTAATGAATCCAATCTTGTCATCTAGTTGTCATCAATCTATTACAAAAGAACAGATTTACAGTGGCATCTCTACAGGAGCTGGTGGGACGCCCCCAATGCAAGGTGCCAGTGAGCACACCAATAAGACATTTGTCCATGCTAGTTAGAAACAGCACACTGAATAGGAAATCTTAGGTTCATCTCTCTTAATACCCTCCATGCTCCCTGAAAGGATGACAACTGAGAACCTAAACCTCAAATCAAATTTTTTGCAATTATCCTTCTGACATTTTCTTTAACCATAACAAGAACCGTCTCTTAGGTTTACCAAGTAAAAATTACTATACTGAAATCAGCATTGATCCTGCAGCATGCAGCTCATAAAAATGCCGATAATGTTATGACCACCTTTAATGGGGCGGACATCATTTTGACTTTTGTTCAATAATCTTATGAAAGAATACCATAATACATCTAGGCTAACATTTCTTGACTCTGAAATCTTTCTGTGTAAAGAAATTATAGAACATGTTTAGGGCATGTTTAGCAGCAAAGAAACTCAGTATGAACACAAGATAGACTGATCACTTCTGAAGCCGGTCACACAAGTACCTTGTTCATCCTGGTATGTAGCAAACTTGGAGCCTCCAGCCATTGAATTCTTGAATTAGTTCTTCAAGTGGAGTGAAGTAACATATCACTGCTAATCTAGGTTTCCATTTAAAAATTTGAGAAAGGAGCAACATTAATTTTGATATAAGTCCTCAAAGGTCGAGCCCAAGAAAGTACTATTCCTACGTGTACTCTGGCACAGACTGTCACCTTGCTTTAAACCCTTGTGAATGTGTGATTTAGTTTAGCTACAGTCATGCCCTAGTGTGGAAAATCATTAACAAACATGATGGTAAATTACAAGGTACATTAAAGTTTTTCCCCACGAAGACTAAGAAGGAAAATGTCATATGTCAGTTACATGTTAGTGTATGTCTTCATAAATTTGCTGGGTAAAGTTCCAACCTTTAGTCTGTTTAATGAAGTGTAAAGTGTACAATAAATCTCAGTGATCATAACAACCCAAAGAATAAAGGAGACTTGTCATTTGGAGTGCACAGTGAAAGTCGTATAAACCGAGCCCACAAGAAAATGGTACAAATGCTTTTTTTCACCAATTTCACTGCATTCTTTCCCGGTTCCCAGTACAGAGCATTGAAAATTAAAGTACAATTTGTTATGCAGAAAGCCCTTACACAGCTCTGTACACGGAAAAATGAAAAAATAAAGGGCCAAGTCGTTAAAGCCACACTAACCCCCCAAAGCTTACGAAGAGTACCCTCTTCTGTAATATGCACATTTCCTGGAGTTGTTTTTAGCGTATTTCTAAATTGCAGCATCAATGAAAAATCATATTTAATCCCTAAGTACAATGCAGTCAGGTAACTCCACTTCCTGACCACTCGGTTCTCTACCCATTCCATAGATCTGGCGGCATCCCTACCCTGTCTCCTAATGGGACCTCATTCTCCGGCTATCCGGAGGTCTTGCACAACCACACATCTGCTGCTCTGCTTTATATGCTTGGAGGTGTGCAAGATTTCTGGATAGTTAGAGAATTACATCAAAAGTGAAAAAGTAGATCGGCACTCACAGGCTCCGTTTAAAACTATAGTGTCCAGCTGTATTCATCAAAAATGGTACAATACAAGTAAAAGGCAGATGCAAGGATAGGCTGCAGTACACATCTACATTTAGGGTGTACATAGGGTGTACTGCACCCTATCCTTGCATCTGCCTTTTACTTGTACTGTACCATTTTGGATAAATAAAGCTGGACACTATCATTTTAAACGGAACTCTTGAGTGCCAATCTACTTTTACGCTTTTAATGCTTATCTACGAGAGCGAAGGACCCTTTCTTGGATTGAGCACTTTGGCTTTTGGCTTTTCTTTGTCTTTCAATTGCTTGTATAGTCAGAGAATGACATCACAATTGGAAGGCAGGGCTGGGGGACACCAGATGCATGGGGTGGGCTAAGCAATCTGACTGCAGGAGGCTGGGTTACCTGACTTAATTGTACAAAAGTATAAAAGATGATTTTTAATTCATGCTGCAAGCTGAAAATAAGCAAAAAAGACCTTCAGGGAGAAGTACATATTACAGAAGGAGGTTATGTTTGAGGGCTTGAGGGGGTTAATGTGGTGACAGGTTCCCTAAATAGATTATATAGAGGTGTTGGAATCCTAATTATTTCCTTCCCTCTATATACTTACCTTCTTCTCCTATATATACCCACCATTATGAATATTCCATTGGTATCATTATCCAATCATGCAAGTAAGGGACGTGACAGCGATGTACCAAAACAATTGAACCAGGTGTGTTCTGCCTCTCTCTAGTTAAGTCCTGTTATACAGATAGGTCACTAAATCTGACACTTAAAACAAGAATTCTGTAGTCTACTAGAAGAAAATCCGTACAGGCAATAAAATATTGCATTTTATTCATATTGTAAAAAAGAATTGCTTTCTTTGCCAACACTTATTTGAGTAAGAGATTACACAGTATAGCCTGGAAATTAACTGAGAGTTTTCTGAATAATTAAGATGAGTCATATGAGGAACTTCAGGACATCTGCAGAAGCTGTAGGAAGATAGAATGTCATATCTTATGGTCAGAGAGATATCCTTAAAAGGGGTTTCCTATAAAATAAGGGGAAATCATGAACTTTTAATTTAATGTATACAAGTTAGGGAACACAGAGTTCTCCTTTGGCATCCTGCACATGAATGTGAAATGGCACGCGTTCTGGCTGTTTTTTTTTAGCAGCTGACATACGGCCCCATGCATGACCTGGCTGTCTGAGCTGCAAAAGATAGGCAAGTGTTTTTTTTATGATCTTTACTGTGCAGGTCCAATAATGCATAAAATTTTTTGTACAGATTAACAATATGAATCTATTAAACCTGAACTTTAACAAAAACACAATAAGGAATTTGCAATGTTACACATTGACGTCATAAGGACAAGAAGTAAAAAAGTAAGATTAAGCAAACATTTAAAAACAAAGTAAACATAAAACTAGAGTTCTTGATAGCATCATTATTAACACTGAGCATAGAACACAAAGTTCAGACTCGAAGCTGTCCACAAGCTAAACTCCCTGAACTATAAAACACATCAATATATAAGGGAGATTCATCAGATGTGTCCGAGAGTGTCCGTGACCGATTATAGTTGGCCATGGCAACCAATCAGAGCTCAGCTTTCATTTTCCCACAGTTATTTATGAAATTTAAGCTGTGGTCTGATTGGTTGCCATGAGCATCTAGAACATTCCTGCTCTCAGAAACTTCTGATAAATCTTCCCCATAATCTTTTGTATAAATATGTTTTTATATGATTATATCAAACATAGAGTATTCGATTAATGCCAACTAGTTTGAACTGAGCTGAGTTCAAGCATTAGTGAGACATCCAACATGGCTCTTGGTATTGATATTGTGTTTATGAACACACTGTACACACGCTACCTTTTAAGAGTAAGTAAAGTATACTTATATACAGAGGTGTGAATAAAATATTTAACAACAGGCACCCTACATTGGGAAAGAGAAGTCCGTCTTATAGCACGGAGTGAGAAAAAAATTATATCTACTTTAATCAACAATTACAGTATTTAAAATACACGTTATGTTAATATAATATTTAAATGAACCTTTTTGTGTCTAAAAGTTATTAAATTGACATATTAACTGATTTAGAAAAGGAAAGCACCTTTACCAACCAAAACATACAAAAATTAAAAGTTAACAGAAAGAATACAGCAGCAGAACCTAACTTTGTACATAGATACAGCACCAGAACCCAGTCCAGTACATAAATACAGAACCTAAAATAAATGGAGTACATAAAAATATAAACAAGCTCAATATAATTATGTGTAATAAACACAGATAACATCTTTGAATGAAGGAGACTATTTCATCTTCTTCTTCTAAGTGGCTTCTAAGTGGCCACCATTTCATCTTCTTCCAGCCACCCTACAGATTTAGCAACACAAAAATTTCAGGTTCCTTACTTCATCTTCATCTCTTCCACCTTCTTATAACAAATTTAATACTGCTCTTTTGTTCCTTTAGAGATCACTATTATGTCCTCACAGTAGCCAATATACTAACATCCCCCTCCCAGTCACCAATAAAGTAACAGTACCCCCACACAGTTGCCAATGTAGTGACAGTGCTTCCCCTGTAGATAATATAGTCACAGTGCCTCCACACAGTACCCAACATTCACAGTGCCCCACACAAAGTAACCAAGTCACAATGCCCACACACAGTAGTCAATACACAGCACCAGCCCCAAAGTAGCCAGTAGTCACAGCACCACAGTGCCTGTCCCACAGTAGCCAGAAGTCATGGTGCCTGCCCCCAGTAGTCAGTAGTCACTGTACCTGCCCCCAGTAGTCAGCAGTCACAGTGCCTTTTCCCCAGCAGCCAGAAGTCACAGTGCTTGTCCCACAACAGCAAAAGTCATAGTGCCTGCCCCCAGTAGTCAGCAGCAGTCGCTGTGCCTTTCACCAGTAGACAGTAGTCACAGTGCTTGCCTCCAGCAGCTAGTAGTTCAACCGCCTGCCCCACATAGCCCCAGTGTTTCTCCCTGTAACCAATAGTCCCAGTGCCTGCCCCCAGTAGCCACAGTGCCTGTACTAAGTAGACACAGTGATGACCCCAGTAGCCTCAGAACCTCCCACAGTAGTCACCAGTCACAGTTATGCCACTAGTAGTCAAATGGATGACCCCAATAACTTGTAGTCACAGTGGTGTCCCAAGTAGACAGTTGTAACAGTGATGCTCATCAGTAGCCAGTAGTCACTGTGATGCTGCCAGTAGCCACAATGTTGCCCCCAGTATCCAGTAGTCGCAGTGATGCTCCCCAGTAGCAACAATTATGTCAGTCACAGTAGTCTGTAGTCAAAGTGATGCCATCAGTAGTCATTTTAACTCCTCCCAGAATCCAGCAGTTACCGTGAAGCCCCCAGTAGTTAGTAGTAACAGTAATGCCTCCCATTAGCCAGTACTCACTCTGCCTGTCGCACAGTGGCATATGGAAACATATTCACCTTGTTCCTCTCTGAGCCTTCTCTCTTCTCTTGGAGTTTCTTCACTCCAATACCATAGCTATGCACAGGCAAAGCGTGATGACATCTCAGCCATAGGCGTCTGGAATCATCACAGGTCACAAGCTTCACCCCTGTAATTATTAACCAGCAGCCATAGCTACCCATATCTTGCCACTGCTCAACCATGTTTGAAAGACTATTGGGGTATGCTTTGGAGAGGAGGCACATTTCTTCATTGTAAGGTCATTTTCCCAGTATTCTGGTATTTGGTTATATCTGTTATCAAAATTCTTCTTATAGAACTTAGATTTTTTTATATACAGTATAAGGCAAAATCCAGTTTTTGGTCTAGAAATTAGACATCTATATATTTGTAGACCTGAGAGTTTCCATAAGTCAACAATATATTGTGCTTTTATTTTTCTGTATCTTGGAAAGAATTATGCAATCACCCACTTTAGTTTTCCTTCATGCTGTTTTAAACTTATTTGGTGTAGCCAAGCACATCCATACATTTCTTACGCTGAAAAATGTGGAAAAGATACTTCAAAAGTATCTCCTACATTCCTTGATAGGCTTATATTTTTTTCAAAACTAACAATGGCTTTCTTGCCAGCTGTGACCTCATATTTTGAATGTGCATGCAGACATACCAAATGTTAATCCATCACCTTTATTCATTCATTAACCTTTTTCATGAAATAATGTATAAGCTGATTGTTTTACTGTCCAAACTTTCCTAAAGATATCTTTCTATGCAATATGTTTGTGATCGATCTATTCATCTGAAAATATAAACATGCATAACATGGGGGCACATTTACTAAGGGTCGGTCGGACACATTTCCGTCGGGTTTCCCGAATAATTTTGTTCTGCGCTGAATTGCCCCAGGTTTTTGGCGCACACGATTAATTTTGTTCTGCGCTGAATTGCCCCAGGTTTTTGGCGCACACGATTGGATTGTGGCGCATCGGCGACGACTTTCATGCGATCTATTCATCTGAAAATATAAACATGCATAACATGGGGGCACATCG
This sequence comes from Engystomops pustulosus, assembly GCA_019512145.1. Classification (NCBI taxonomy): domain Eukaryota; kingdom Metazoa; phylum Chordata; class Amphibia; order Anura; family Leptodactylidae; genus Engystomops; species Engystomops pustulosus. The sequence continues at coordinate 199,263,289 of CM033641.1, forward strand.
ATCTATTCATCTGAAAATATAAACATGCATAACATGGGGGCACATTTACTAAGGGTCGGTCGGACACATTTCCGTCGGGTTTCCCGAATAATTTTGTTCTGCGCTGAATTGCCGGGGTGAAGATTTGAAAATGGGTTGGTTATATAGGGGGTTTTTGATGCTAAATATGTAAAATTTCATTCAAAACGGGATTTACCCCCAAAATAGTCAATTCTGAAAATACGGTATCGCTATTCGATTTGTAAGCCGAGAGACATCAAAATAAAGTATCCAGACATTTCAGAAATTATGAAAATGTAAAGTAGACAAATGGGAAATGTTATTCAGTAACTTATTTAAGTGGTAAATATATCTGCCTGAAAACGCAATGATTTCGAATTTCGACAATGGCAAACTTTTTTTAAAAATCATAATTTTTTCTTTTATTTTTTGTAAATAAATGCAAAACTTATCAGCCGACATTCACCACTAAAATGAAGTACAACATGCGGGGGAAAAACAATCTCAGAATCGTTTTGATAAGTAACAGTATTCAAAAGTTATAACCATATAAAGCGACGCAAGTCAGAATCCAAAACTTTTTGTGCAAATGAAGTAACCAAAAACTCAAATAAATACTTTGCACCTTTTCCTCTGTCATTAAGACTTATATAGCCACCACTGCAGCAAATCATTTTAAAATTCTGGGATGCAGGGGGCCAACACTTTTCATAAAGCCAAGGTACCATTAATCCGCCCCTGCATGGCACTGTGCACAACAGCTGGTACTAGTGGCACAATTGTTACAACCCTAGCTAGCATATGCCTTAAAATGAGACCTTATTCTGAGTCTGGTTTTAATTATTTTTTTATATGATGGAAAATTATACACTTTTGTAATACACAGACTTATTTTTACTCTCATATACAGTATTTCTTTTATCACTGCAGTCAACCCCTATTTGTACGGTAAAATGGTATGGGCCATGGATCAGTTCTTTGTAATGTATTCATGGGCAAACAGAACTAACTAAACATGCTATTTGTCTCTAGGTGATAATGTTTTGCTATAAATAAAGATAACTGTAAAATAAAATAACATATCAGGGGAAATCAGGGCAGGTAACTGAATACTAGAGGTAATACCTTGGCTCTGGCTCAAAGTCTTCTCATTAGCCAATGATAACGTTATTTATAATTTTGGTGGTTTTATACATCTCTATGTAATATTGGAAATATAAAAGCTTGCTTTCTGATGTTAAGCACATTATTGTTTAAAATTTCTCTAAAAAGTCCAAACACAACAGGTTACAGCCATCGAATTCTGAGGATCAATGTGATTACTAATAATCCATGCAAGTTTTGCTACAAATCTGCAGCCATGTTAATGCAGACAAAGAGCAAGGAGGCGGCAGCCTTAGGCGGCAGAATGTGGAGCCCTTTAAAGAGCGGCGAAATTTGCCGCTCTAATGGGGGCGATTCGGGCACCCGTTGACGCCTGAATCGCCCACCAGATAAATACATTGCACTTGTCTCTTTAAGACACAGGTGCAATTTACATGCAGAGCGATGCAGCACCTATCTGGCTGCTGCCGTCGCTCTGTTCTATGCAGGGACACAGGAGGAGGATGATGATTTCACGCTGTCTGTTAGCATCCTGCCTGGAATCAATTTTATTATTTTTAATGTACATTTATTAATTAAATGTGGCTAATAAGGGTAAGGGGCCAATACTGATATAACAGGGTAGAGGTGGGGGTTTCTGTATATATTTATATGCATGCAGAATCATTTTATACTGGGGGGGGGGGGGGTGAGGCTGCATATATTATAAGGGGCCAGATTCTTTTTTTCATGGGGAAGGGGTGGGGGCAGCTGTATATATTTATATGGGGCCAGATTCCAGCTGGGAGGGCTGTATATTGGATACCGTATATTACTAAGTTGGGAGGCTGTATATGGGATACAGTATATTACTAAGCTGGAGGCTGTATATGGGATACAGTATATTACTAAGCTGGAAGGGCTGTATGTGGGATACAGTATATTACTAAGCTGGGAGGCTATATATTGGATACAGTATATTACTAAGCTGGGGCTGTATATGGGATACAGTATATTACTAAGCTGGGAGGGCTGTATATGGAATACAGTATATTACTAAGCTGGGGGTGCTGTATTTGGGGTACAGTATATTACTAAGCTGGGGGGCTGTATATGGGATACAGTATATTGCTAAGCTGGGGGGCTGTATATTGGATACAGTATATTGCTAAGCTGGGGGGCTGTATATGGGATACAGTATATTACTAAGCTGGGGGGCAGTATATGGGGTACAGTATATTACTAAGCTGGGGGGCTGTATATGGGATAAAGTATATTACTAAGCTGGGGGCTGTATATGGGAAACAGTATATTACTAAGCTGGGGGCTGTATATGGGATACAGTATATTACTAAGCTGCGGGGGCTGTATATGGGATATTGTATATTACTAAGCTGGAAGGCTGTATATGGCATACAGTATATTACTAAGCTGGGAGGCTGTATATGGGGTACAGTATATTACTAAGCTGGGGGGCTGTACATGTCATACAGTATATTACTAAGCTGGGGGGCTGTATATGGGATACGGTATATTACTAAGCTGGAAGGCTGTATATTGCATACAGTATATTACTTAGTTGGGAGGGCTGTCTATGGGATACAGTATATTACTAAACTGGGGGCTGTATATGGGATATAGTATATTACTAAGCTGGGGGCTGTATATGGGATACAGTATATTACTAAGCTGGGGGGCTGTATATGGGATACAGTATATTACTAAGCTGGGGGGCTTATATGGATAAGTTATTACTAAGAGGGTAGCTGTATATGGGGTAACAGTATTACAAGCTGGGGCCAGTAGATGGGGTACAATATTATTACGAAGCTGGGGGCTGTATATGGGACTATAGTTAGTACTAAGCTGGGGCTGTATATGGGATAAAGTATATTACTAAGTTTAGGGGCTGTATGAATGGGATATAGTATATTACTAGGCTGGGGGCTGTTATGGGATAAAGTTATATTCTAAGATGGGGCCTTTATATGGGAATAGTAATATGTACTAAGCTGGGAGGCCTGTATATGGGGGGTACGGTCTATTACTAAACTGGGGGGCATTATATGGGGTACAAATATTACCAAGCTGGGGGGCGTGTATATGGGATATAGTAATTACTATCTGGTGGGCTGTATATGGATACCGTAGATTACTAAGATGGGGGCGATGGATTATAGTATATTACTAGCTGGGAGTCTGTATATTCGGATACAGTAATTAATCAAGCGGGGGAATGTATATGTGTTACAGTTCTTCTAAGCGCTTTTCTTTTCTACAGTTTCTATTGCCCCGAGTCCATGGGGATTCTCCTATGCCGTGCGCTGGAAGATGTCTTCCTTCCTTGTGAGCTGGATGTTGCCTTTTTTGTCTATATGGGTTCGTATTAACTAAGCTAGATGGGTTCTGTACATGAAGCTGTGTAGAATTTAAATGGGGGGTGAATAACGAGGGGGGGCCTTAAATATATTAGAGCAGGGTTTTATAAGAAATAAATTATTTCATTCGGGGTGCACTTATTTACATTGGTCAGGGGAGCATGTAATGTAAAATCATATTTACTAATACTGGTGTGATAAATTAGTTTATAAGATACATAGCTACTTTGCATCATGTAAACCAAATGTGGGGGGGGGGTCTGTTTATAAAGTAAGGGGTGTTGGATATTGATTTTGGTGTTCTGTGCATGCTGATATTCCCGTAGACTATATATGGATGTTTTATTAGTGGGGAGTGGAGGTCAGTTTTTTTGTGAGGGGTAAATATATTCTTTAGGCAGTGTTGTTATCCGGAACTTTACCGTCCTGGGCAAAACGTTTGAGAATGAAAACAACTATTATTTTTTCACTGATCTGTTGCCCTCTGATTTTATGTGTGTTTGTTTCCAGATGTTTTTTTCAACATCATAAATAACAAGTGCAATCATATTATGAGTAACAAAGCTTTTATTGACAGTCTAGAATGATTTAATGGCGCCAAGTCATATTGAGTGTTGACGCTTCTTCTTCAGGACCTCTGCAATTCTCCCTGGCAGCTCTCATCACTTCTTTGACCAATCCTTCTTGACTGATAGCATTCCATTCATGCCCAATCAATGCTTGCATTTTGGGTCACAATTGTTGTTTTTGTTGTCCACCATCTCTTGATGATTGACCACAATTCGCAATGGGATTAATATCTGGGAGTTTCCAGGCCCTGGACCCCAAATCTCTGATGTTTTGTTCCCTGAGCTTTAGTTACCACCTTTTTTTTTTGGGGGGGGCTTTATTGGCAAGGCGCTCTATCAGGCTGGAGAAGCATTGTTGGACTATTGGGAAAGTTGCTCTTGTGGACATTCTGCTACCATTCTTTATCCTGTGTTTGTCCTTTAGGCAAGACTGTGAGAGAGGCCGATCCCTTGGCTGAGAGCTGCCCCACACATGAATGGTTGCAGGATGCTTTACATTTGGGCATGAACAAACTGGTGGTTCGCTCCCTTGTTGACTCTCCGAAAACTGTTTCCTCCAGATGTCCAAAACAATCAGAAAGGTGATTAATCAGAGAAAAATGGACTTTACCCCAGTCCCTCAGCAGTCCCCTCCCTGTATAATACCTTTGGCCGAATATCGTCATGGTCCCTGAATGTTTTTCTGGGATATGAAGTGGCTTCAAATTTGCTGGCCCTCCTTTACACCGAGGGCCTTGCTCCGAGTCTCCCCCGCACAGTGCGTGCAGATGCACTCACAGCTGCCTGCGCCATTCCTGAGCAGTTCTGCATACTGGTTGCCGGATCCCAAAGCTTAAACACTTTTTAAGAACGGTTCTGGCGCTTGCTGAGTCCCTTCTTGGGCGTCCTGGAGTCCTTTTTGGTCAACATGGACCCTTCTGTCCATTAATTCCTTAATGATGCGATAGATTGTTTGACGGGGTGCAATCTTTCTATCTGCGATACACTCTTTTTTCCTGATAGGCCAGTTTTGTTGCCCTGCAATGATTACTGCACGTGTTTCAATGAAGATACCATGGTTAAATAGAAAGAAACAATGATGCCAAGCTCCAGCCCCCTTTAAAAGTGTCCCCATGGTGTGATTCTTACTTTAAATCATGACAGATGTGATCTGCCGGCTCGTCCTCATCACACACCACAACCTGTGTTTACTGAGCCATCACTAAACGATGTTAGCTGCTCCTTTTAAGGCGGCCTGCATGAAGTTGAAATGTGTTTTGGGAAAAAGTTCATTTTCAGCAAATATGACTTGGCAATTAATTTCTTTGTTAAGATGAATCCTCTTTATCACATTCTGGAGTATAAGCCCTACTTGCCATTATAAAACAGTAGAACTTTGTTACAATTACATTGGTATCATTCTCAAAACTTTTGACCATGACTGTATACTGTACCTTTATTTTTAGGGAGATGAGCTGAGAGCCCGTGAACTCACATGATACGTTAATTGTTTGGAGAACCCGGATAAATTCCCTCCTGATGGAAGAGATTGTCTGCTAACGGTCAAAGCCTGTAGTCAGTCACACAGGGCCGATTTCTACCCGGTCACCCATTTCGCGTCCATCGGCACGTTCTCTGCGGTGGATTATCTTACGGCGATTCCACCTAAGGCATGTTTCCTCCGACTCCACCAGGTGTCGCAGCTGCGCTGAAGTCCGGCCGAGGCCGCCGATTTTTTTTTTTTTTTTTTTCATTCGGCGGTTTTTTTTATTTCAAATCCTTTCGGGTTTTCATTCAGCCACCCCCCCCCTGATTTCCGTTGCGTGCATTCCCGCCCCGATGCCCACAATCCGATTGCATGCGCCAAAACCAGGGCAATTCAGGGAAAATCTGTGCAAACCGAAAAATTTGGTACCCGCCGTAAAACCTGATTCGTGCCTTAGTAATGACCCCACAGTGTCCAGGAGCTGGCCTGGTATGGGGATTCATGCCCGTGCCTGTGTTTTTTTGAAAACCAGAAAACTTTGCTGTTTTTTTACGCAAACTAAGCCAGGTTGGCCTGCAGGAGTTGGCCACAATATAATAAATCTCCCCTATAAAGTGGGCACTTTAAAATAAAGATTAGTATTATTGTGAGATAGCCGAAGGTTGCCATTCACTAGTTTTTATTACATGTGAAAGACAGAGAATGTATAGAGCCACATAAGGGCAGACTATGCTGATCAGAAGCCACTTCTTCTTTGGGCCTCTCAGTTGCACAGTTATGGGGGCACTGCCTTCCCCTCATCAGGTGGCACCCAGGCGCTTGATGTGTGAAAGAACTAAAGACTTTCGATATTTAGGGCATGTAGTGAAGCTGAAGCGGCAGCCGTCCTCCCACAGCTCGCGCTGTTCAGTCTGGGTAAGTGCGCGGGCGGGGCTGTACAGTTGGGCTCCGGGCGGGGCTATAGTGGGGACAGTGCCCGGGAGGAGCGTTAACGGGGCGTGACTGTGCGCTGGCTCTACAAGTTATGGACGCTTCGCCTTATCTCTCCTCGCTCCCCATCTGGTAATTGTGAGCCCGCAGTGACGACCGAGCGGTCCTATTGGCCACCCAGGAATAACATACTTTTATACATTGGCCGCTCATGGCTCGCCCAGCTGCTGTGCCCGTCCAGGGCAGCGTTTGACACACCCAGAGTACATGGCATGGGGTTGTAGTGCTCACAGGGAAGGAGACGCCACTGTCTGTGATCTACGACGTGTGATCAAAGATGTATCCAGAGCGAGACTGTCATGGGTTATTACATGGACTGTTAGAGTGAACTATTATGAAATGTTGAACTCTCCCTTTGAACATCCAGATAACTAAACTAGAATCCACCTCTTCATCCCTAACTATGTGTTTTATATATTACATGATTAGGTCAAATATTGGTTATTGTCATGAACATTCGCATGCCTGTCTCCCGTTTACAATTGTAAAAACTTCTAATGTAACATCGGTCATTTAAGGGGATTTGAAGATCAAATCTTGACTACTTTTCATTCTGAAGGGTTATTAATCTATATCAGTGTGGGTCCACAGCACCCACTCCCTAGATAAGCTCCACTTCCCAGGACTCAATATCCATTGGTGCATGTGCCGAATGAAGCTGTATTGCAATAGCAAGTACGGCCACTGTTACATGTGGCTGGGACTGTACTTGGTTAGCTCTATAGAATAGACCGTAGTGCTCATCTTTAAAAATCATTTCAGCTGTTCATGAGTTAAATCTGACCATATGATATTGATATATTCTAAAATAGATGTTTATAACAAAGTGCTGGAAACCCTTTAGGGTCTTTGTTCCCCTATCACAATATACTTAATGATACGCATTCACAACAGTCTCTCTGTGTAAGGTGAACTGCAATGGTGTATTCACTATTGCCCTCTTCATATTATGTACAGTGTAGAAGGTTCTTGTTCATCATTATTTGCCTTAGCCACATCAGTATGACCTAGCTGGCATCGTGCCTGAATTAGGTATTAGCTAACCATTTTTTAATGTAGAGCCTTCAACGATGTGTCCGATGTATGTACACTGGAGCCGTACGGAAACGAAGCATTTGGTTGCTGTAAATGAAAACATTCAACATAAGACTGGATGACATAAGGAGCAACCAATTCTTGTTTGCCATGTTTTCCCAATGCCGGATCCATAAATGACATTCTCCCTCTATGAAGCACTGAAACAGAACTAGACTATGAACTTGTGTGAGTGGTATTGTGGAAACAGCCACAGTATTTCCTTTGTTATCATCCCTCAGTACATTTCTCTGATATGAAAATGTCACAGGCAGCAGTGATACCGTCCCACCATCCGCAGTCTCTGTACAGAAACAAGTCCTTCCCTTGTTCCTACCAAAGGCCCTTTCCTTCCCTCTTTCATTCATTGTCTTTGGATTAGGACTGCAGTCCCACTTTGTACCTAACTGAGCGCTTACATAGCTGAAGAGGCGCACCCTGTCCACATTCTCTCCAAATAAATTAAAATAAGTTTTCCTGTTTCACTACCAGTTTTTATTTATTACTTACTTGAATGAATGGACATTACGCTGCCAAGGCCAAGTTGGTGAACGTAATGGGGGGTGTGAGGCCGGCCGATGAGGAATACGAAAGAGCACCCTCCAAAATCAGAAGTGGTAGCAACCTATGTCTGGTCATTTTGAGAATATTTTGAATTTATTTATTTATGAGCCCCCCAATCCATCGCACAGTGAAAACACCATGTGTTTGGATTTTTATAACTTTATTATATTGTTATTTTTAGAGTAAATTAAAGAGGCCCTATCCCAGTTTTTGACCCCCCTGCTGATAAGGGTTACAAGTTCTCCCTATATCCCTAAATTAGCTGGCAGTGAGGGCAATGTAACCCTAATTAGACATCTTTTTCTGAATAAATTAGCTTTCTGATCCATCTCAGGCAGCCCTGAGAGAGATAAGAGTCTAGATACCAGTGGAGGCCACACCCCATATTGGTGCTGAAGCTATGTGTGTCCTCTTCACATCCAATGCCCTCTGCTTGTACTATGGGACTTTCTTCTAATCTTCCACTACAGACATATAAAGCTCTATTAAGATGGGAAAATATTGGGAGATTTACTTACCTTGCCCATCGCAATCCAGCGGCGCGTTCTCGCGCTGGATCGGGTCCCGGCCAGGGATTTATGATGTAGTTCCTCCGCCGCCTCCGAAGTCTGCGGAATGACTCAAATCCACCGCCTATCCTGGAATAAGGTGAGGGGTTTGAAATTTTCGCGACTCGGTTTTTTTTTTTTTTTTTTTTAATGCGTCGGTTTTTCCGGAATCCGTCGGGTTTTCGCTCGGCCCACGCCCCCTATTTCCGGCTCGGCCTGCCGCGCCGATGCGCACAATCCGATCGCGTGCCGCCAAAATCCCAGGCAATTCATGTACAATTGTCCGCAAATCGAAATCATTCGGGTCGGTAAAACGCGTCGGAAACGCGAATCGGGCCCTAGTAAATGACCACCCATTGTGTCAATCTTTTTACATGGTGCTTTGTGTTATACTGTGACCAATGTGATATTATCACAGGTCTCTCAGATCTCAGCTTCTAAGAATAGCAACTGTACACATGTATGTGTTTAGATGAAGTCGCAGCAGCCCTTCATGGCGATGGAGGTAGGAGTAGAAGTCAATGGAGGCTACTGTGCCTGATGTGTCAGATACATGCGTTTGCTATTTTTAAGATGTCTTGAAGTACCTGATATGATGTCACTACTACTCCGTTCACTGACTGACTCTGACCAGTAAGGATCATAAGGCATGGGGAGGAGTAGATGGGAGGGCCAGTCGACAGGACCGCCCCCACTGAATGCCAGGTATATAAATAAAAGGTGATTTCTGTGTGTAAGGGCACCATTTTAAAGAAAAGAGGTGTCAGTGGTGAATATCCCTCTATAGAACGCTGTCGCCTGGCTGTATAATATGTGCAAATGTGGGACAGGTTCCCTTAAAGTCTTATTTTATGCAGATTTAGCTTTCTTGGTTCACTTGTGGTGGGGCTGCTGTTTGGTGCACCACATGCTCTTTTTAATGAGGGGTGGCATGATTAAGTAATGAGCTGATCCAGAGATTCTTAGAAGCTATAAGGGCCTTACACAATGCCATATTTATTTGTGAGAGGTTCTAGAGTAGTAGAATGATGAATCACTGTATCAGTATATTGGTATGTACGGTTCATACTCATTTTTTTTTTAAGTAATCCTTTGTCCATTCGTCAGGGGTTTACCGAGAAACAATTCTCAATTCAATCCCTAGTGATGTTTACACAAGAAAGCTCATTTTACTCCTTACTTTTTACTGTCAGTTTTATTACTGTTTTAGCCTCTATCACTACTAGGCTAGTGGGACGGGGACTCTCTAAGCACGAAACTTCATGATTCCCCTGTGTCTGTGAGATGCTGTGGAGATGCTGTGTGCTAAAATTATCAGGTCCATTTTTATACACTTCTTTACTTCGAACAAATCTGCCACATAGAAAAAGAGATGAGACAGATCAGGATGAGAGATGAAGAGATCCATGTGAGATGCATGTAACACACAATGGACATTCTCAGCTCCGATCTATCCCACCATAACATACACTGTTATCTCTGCTTGTGTCTCCCTCCCTGATAACGGACCTTATTTGTCTGTAGCTTGTAGCTTTACTCTCCTCCACTGTTGTTGCGCAGTTTCCTTGCCATGAGTAATTCTGTTGTTGTGTGAGCTCGTCGTGAAATTTGGGGTGGGGCTGGATTGCCGGAGCAGCTCCAGTGTCAGTGTCATCAGGAGAAGTTCTGCCATGCCCGACCCTAGACGGTCTTGATAAAACAGTTTTGGAATTACTCTGTGAATGCTGTTTTTTTGATCCTGGGGGGGAGACGCTGGGGGGGCTGTATATGGGATACAGTATATTACTAAGCTGGGGGGCTGTATATGGGATACGGTATATTACTAAGCTGGAAGGCTGTATATGGCATACAGTATATTACTAAGCTGGGAGGCTGTACATGGGATACAGTATATTACTAAGCTGGGAGGGCTGTATATGGGATATAGTATATTGCTAAGCTGGGAGGGCTGTATATGGGATACAGTATATTACTAATCTGGGGGGGGCTGTATATCGGGTACAGTATATTACTTAGCTGCAGGGGCTGTATATGGGATACAGTATATTACTAAGCTGGGGGGGGCTGTATATGGGATACAGTATATTGCTAAGCTGGGAGGGCTGTATATGCGATACAGTATATTACTAAGCTGGGAGGCTGTATATGGCATACAGTATATTACTAAGCTGGGAGGCTGTATATGGTGTTACAGTTCTTCTAAGCGCTTTTCTTTTCTACAGTTTCTATTGCCCCGAGTCCATGGGGATTCTCCTATGCCGTGCGCTGGAAGATGTCTTCCTTCCTTGTGAGCTGGATGTTGCCTTTTTTGTCTATATGGGTTCGTATTAACTAAGCTAGATGGGTTCTGTACATGAAGCTGTGTAGAATTTAAATGGGGGGTGAATAACGAGGGGGGGCCTTAAATATATTAGAGCAGGGTTTTATAAGAAATAAATTATTTCATTCGGGGTGCACTTATTTACATTGGTCAGGGGAGCATGTAATGTAAAATCATATTTACTAATACTGGTGTGATAAATTAGTTTATAAGATACATAGCTACTTTGCATCATGTAAACCAAATGTGGGGGGGGGGTCTGTTTATAAAGTAAGGGGTGTTGGATATTGATTTTGGTGTTCTGTGCATGCTGATATTCCCGTAGACTATATATGGATGTTTTATTAGTGGGGAGTGGAGGTCAGTTTTTTTGTGAGGGGTAAATATATTCTTTAGGCAGTGTTGTTATCCGGAACTTTACCGTCCTGGGCAAAACGTTTGAGAATGAAAACAACTATTATTTTTTCACTGATCTGTTGCCCTCTGATTTTATGTGTGTTTGTTTCCAGATGTTTTTTTCAACATCATAAATAACAAGTGCAATCATATTATGAGTAACAAAGCTTTTATTGACAGTCTAGAATGATTTAATGGCGCCAAGTCATATTGAGTGTTGACGCTTCTTCTTCAGGACCTCTGCAATTCTCCCTGGCAGCTCTCATCACTTCTTTGACCAATCCTTCTTGACTGATAGCATTCCATTCATGCCCAATCAATGCTTGCATTTTGGGTCACAATTGTTGTTTTTGTTGTCCACCATCTCTTGATGATTGACCACAATTCGCAATGGGATTAATATCTGGGAGTTTCCAGGCCCTGGACCCCAAATCTCTGATGTTTTGTTCCCTGAGCTTTAGTTACCACCTTTTTTTTTTGGGGGGGGCTTTATTGGCAAGGCGCTCTATCAGGCTGGAGAAGCATTGTTGGACTATTGGGAAAGTTGCTCTTGTGGACATTCTGCTACCATTCTTTATCCTGTGTTTGTCCTTTAGGCAAGACTGTGAGAGAGGCCGATCCCTTGGCTGAGAGCTGCCCCACACATGAATGGTTGCAGGATGCTTTACATTTGGGCATGAACAAACTGGTGGTTCGCTCCCTTGTTGACTCTCCGAAAACTGTTTCCTCCAGATGTCCAAAACAATCAGAAAGGTGATTAATCAGAGAAAAATGGACTTTACCCCAGTCCCTCAGCAGTCCCCTCCCTGTATAATACCTTTGGCCGAATATCGTCATGGTCCCTGAATGTTTTTCTGGGATATGAAGTGGCTTCAAATTTGCTGGCCCTCCTTTACACCGAGGGCCTTGCTCCGAGTCTCCCCCGCACAGTGCGTGCAGATGCACTCACAGCTGCCTGCGCCATTCCTGAGCAGTTCTGCATACTGGTTGCCGGATCCCAAAGCTTAAACACTTTTTAAGAACGGTTCTGGCGCTTGCTGAGTCCCTTCTTGGGCGTCCTGGAGTCCTTTTTGGTCAACATGGACCCTTCTGTCCATTAATTCCTTAATGATGCGATAGATTGTTTGACGGGGTGCAATCTTTCTATCTGCGATACACTCTTTTTTCCTGATAGGCCAGTTTTGTTGCCCTGCAATGATTACTGCACGTGTTTCAATGAAGATACCATGGTTAAATAGAAAGAAACAATGATGCCAAGCTCCAGCCCCCTTTAAAAGTGTCCCCATGGTGTGATTCTTACTTTAAATCATGACAGATGTGATCTGCCGGCTCGTCCTCATCACACACCACAACCTGTGTTTACTGAGCCATCACTAAACGATGTTAGCTGCTCCTTTTAAGGCGGCCTGCATGAAGTTGAAATGTGTTTTGGGAAAAAGTTCATTTTCAGCAAATATGACTTGGCAATTAATTTCTTTGTTAAGATGAATCCTCTTTATCACATTCTGGAGTATAAGCCCTACTTGCCATTATAAAACAGTAGAACTTTGTTACAATTACATTGGTATCATTCTCAAAACTTTTGACCATGACTGTATACTGTACCTTTATTTTTAGGGAGATGAGCTGAGAGCCCGTGAACTCACATGATACGTTAATTGTTTGGAGAACCCGGATAAATTCCCTCCTGATGGAAGAGATTGTCTGCTAACGGTCAAAGCCTGTAGTCAGTCACACAGGGCCGATTTCTACCCGGTCACCCATTTCGCGTCCATCGGCACGTTCTCTGCGGTGGATTATCTTACGGCGATTCCACCTAAGGCATGTTTCCTCCGACTCCACCAGGTGTCGCAGCTGCGCTGAAGTCCGGCCGAGGCCGCCGATTTTTTTTTTTTTTTTTTTCATTCGGCGGTTTTTTTTATTTCAAATCCTTTCGGGTTTTCATTCAGCCACCCCCCCCCTGATTTCCGTTGCGTGCATTCCCGCCCCGATGCCCACAATCCGATTGCATGCGCCAAAACCAGGGCAATTCAGGGAAAATCTGTGCAAACCGAAAAATTTGGTACCCGCCGTAAAACCTGATTCGTGCCTTAGTAATGACCCCACAGTGTCCAGGAGCTGGCCTGGTATGGGGATTCATGCCCGTGCCTGTGTTTTTTTGAAAACCAGAAAACTTTGCTGTTTTTTTACGCAAACTAAGCCAGGTTGGCCTGCAGGAGTTGGCCACAATATAATAAATCTCCCCTATAAAGTGGGCACTTTAAAATAAAGATTAGTATTATTGTGAGATAGCCGAAGGTTGCCATTCACTAGTTTTTATTACATGTGAAAGACAGAGAATGTATAGAGCCACATAAGGGCAGACTATGCTGATCAGAAGCCACTTCTTCTTTGGGCCTCTCAGTTGCACAGTTATGGGGGCACTGCCTTCCCCTCATCAGGTGGCACCCAGGCGCTTGATGTGTGAAAGAACTAAAGACTTTCGATATTTAGGGCATGTAGTGAAGCTGAAGCGGCAGCCGTCCTCCCACAGCTCGCGCTGTTCAGTCTGGGTAAGTGCGCGGGCGGGGCTGTACAGTTGGGCTCCGGGCGGGGCTATAGTGGGGACAGTGCCCGGGAGGAGCGTTAACGGGGCGTGACTGTGCGCTGGCTCTACAAGTTATGGACGCTTCGCCTTATCTCTCCTCGCTCCCCATCTGGTAATTGTGAGCCCGCAGTGACGACCGAGCGGTCCTATTGGCCACCCAGGAATAACATACTTTTATACATTGGCCGCTCATGGCTCGCCCAGCTGCTGTGCCCGTCCAGGGCAGCGTTTGACACACCCAGAGTACATGGCATGGGGTTGTAGTGCTCACAGGGAAGGAGACGCCACTGTCTGTGATCTACGACGTGTGATCAAAGATGTATCCAGAGCGAGACTGTCATGGGTTATTACATGGACTGTTAGAGTGAACTATTATGAAATGTTGAACTCTCCCTTTGAACATCCAGATAACTAAACTAGAATCCACCTCTTCATCCCTAACTATGTGTTTTATATATTACATGATTAGGTCAAATATTGGTTATTGTCATGAACATTCGCATGCCTGTCTCCCGTTTACAATTGTAAAAACTTCTAATGTAACATCGGTCATTTAAGGGGATTTGAAGATCAAATCTTGACTACTTTTCATTCTGAAGGGTTATTAATCTATATCAGTGTGGGTCCACAGCACCCACTCCCTAGATAAGCTCCACTTCCCAGGACTCAATATCCATTGGTGCATGTGCCGAATGAAGCTGTATTGCAATAGCAAGTACGGCCACTGTTACATGTGGCTGGGACTGTACTTGGTTAGCTCTATAGAATAGACCGTAGTGCTCATCTTTAAAAATCATTTCAGCTGTTCATGAGTTAAATCTGACCATATGATATTGATATATTCTAAAATAGATGTTTATAACAAAGTGCTGGAAACCCTTTAGGGTCTTTGTTCCCCTATCACAATATACTTAATGATACGCATTCACAACAGTCTCTCTGTGTAAGGTGAACTGCAATGGTGTATTCACTATTGCCCTCTTCATATTATGTACAGTGTAGAAGGTTCTTGTTCATCATTATTTGCCTTAGCCACATCAGTATGACCTAGCTGGCATCGTGCCTGAATTAGGTATTAGCTAACCATTTTTTAATGTAGAGCCTTCAACGATGTGTCCGATGTATGTACACTGGAGCCGTACGGAAACGAAGCATTTGGTTGCTGTAAATGAAAACATTCAACATAAGACTGGATGACATAAGGAGCAACCAATTCTTGTTTGCCATGTTTTCCCAATGCCGGATCCATAAATGACATTCTCCCTCTATGAAGCACTGAAACAGAACTAGACTATGAACTTGTGTGAGTGGTATTGTGGAAACAGCCACAGTATTTCCTTTGTTATCATCCCTCAGTACATTTCTCTGATATGAAAATGTCACAGGCAGCAGTGATACCGTCCCACCATCCGCAGTCTCTGTACAGAAACAAGTCCTTCCCTTGTTCCTACCAAAGGCCCTTTCCTTCCCTCTTTCATTCATTGTCTTTGGATTAGGACTGCAGTCCCACTTTGTACCTAACTGAGCGCTTACATAGCTGAAGAGGCGCACCCTGTCCACATTCTCTCCAAATAAATTAAAATAAGTTTTCCTGTTTCACTACCAGTTTTTATTTATTACTTACTTGAATGAATGGACATTACGCTGCCAAGGCCAAGTTGGTGAACGTAATGGGGGGTGTGAGGCCGGCCGATGAGGAATACGAAAGAGCACCCTCCAAAATCAGAAGTGGTAGCAACCTATGTCTGGTCATTTTGAGAATATTTTGAATTTATTTATTTATGAGCCCCCCAATCCATCGCACAGTGAAAACACCATGTGTTTGGATTTTTATAACTTTATTATATTGTTATTTTTAGAGTAAATTAAAGAGGCCCTATCCCAGTTTTTGACCCCCCTGCTGATAAGGGTTACAAGTTCTCCCTATATCCCTAAATTAGCTGGCAGTGAGGGCAATGTAACCCTAATTAGACATCTTTTTCTGAATAAATTAGCTTTCTGATCCATCTCAGGCAGCCCTGAGAGAGATAAGAGTCTAGATACCAGTGGAGGCCACACCCCATATTGGTGCTGAAGCTATGTGTGTCCTCTTCACATCCAATGCCCTCTGCTTGTACTATGGGACTTTCTTCTAATCTTCCACTACAGACATATAAAGCTCTATTAAGATGGGAAAATATTGGGAGATTTACTTACCTTGCCCATCGCAATCCAGCGGCGCGTTCTCGCGCTGGATCGGGTCCCGGCCAGGGATTTATGATGTAGTTCCTCCGCCGCCTCCGAAGTCTGCGGAATGACTCAAATCCACCGCCTATCCTGGAATAAGGTGAGGGGTTTGAAATTTTCGCGACTCGGTTTTTTTTTTTTTTTTTTTTAATGCGTCGGTTTTTCCGGAATCCGTCGGGTTTTCGCTCGGCCCACGCCCCCTATTTCCGGCTCGGCCTGCCGCGCCGATGCGCACAATCCGATCGCGTGCCGCCAAAATCCCAGGCAATTCATGTACAATTGTCCGCAAATCGAAATCATTCGGGTCGGTAAAACGCGTCGGAAACGCGAATCGGGCCCTAGTAAATGACCACCCATTGTGTCAATCTTTTTACATGGTGCTTTGTGTTATACTGTGACCAATGTGATATTATCACAGGTCTCTCAGATCTCAGCTTCTAAGAATAGCAACTGTACACATGTATGTGTTTAGATGAAGTCGCAGCAGCCCTTCATGGCGATGGAGGTAGGAGTAGAAGTCAATGGAGGCTACTGTGCCTGATGTGTCAGATACATGCGTTTGCTATTTTTAAGATGTCTTGAAGTACCTGATATGATGTCACTACTACTCCGTTCACTGACTGACTCTGACCAGTAAGGATCATAAGGCATGGGGAGGAGTAGATGGGAGGGCCAGTCGACAGGACCGCCCCCACTGAATGCCAGGTATATAAATAAAAGGTGATTTCTGTGTGTAAGGGCACCATTTTAAAGAAAAGAGGTGTCAGTGGTGAATATCCCTCTATAGAACGCTGTCGCCTGGCTGTATAATATGTGCAAATGTGGGACAGGTTCCCTTAAAGTCTTATTTTATGCAGATTTAGCTTTCTTGGTTCACTTGTGGTGGGGCTGCTGTTTGGTGCACCACATGCTCTTTTTAATGAGGGGTGGCATGATTAAGTAATGAGCTGATCCAGAGATTCTTAGAAGCTATAAGGGCCTTACACAATGCCATATTTATTTGTGAGAGGTTCTAGAGTAGTAGAATGATGAATCACTGTATCAGTATATTGGTATGTACGGTTCATACTCATTTTTTTTTTAAGTAATCCTTTGTCCATTCGTCAGGGGTTTACCGAGAAACAATTCTCAATTCAATCCCTAGTGATGTTTACACAAGAAAGCTCATTTTACTCCTTACTTTTTACTGTCAGTTTTATTACTGTTTTAGCCTCTATCACTACTAGGCTAGTGGGACGGGGACTCTCTAAGCACGAAACTTCATGATTCCCCTGTGTCTGTGAGATGCTGTGGAGATGCTGTGTGCTAAAATTATCAGGTCCATTTTTATACACTTCTTTACTTCGAACAAATCTGCCACATAGAAAAAGAGATGAGACAGATCAGGATGAGAGATGAAGAGATCCATGTGAGATGCATGTAACACACAATGGACATTCTCAGCTCCGATCTATCCCACCATAACATACACTGTTATCTCTGCTTGTGTCTCCCTCCCTGATAACGGACCTTATTTGTCTGTAGCTTGTAGCTTTACTCTCCTCCACTGTTGTTGCGCAGTTTCCTTGCCATGAGTAATTCTGTTGTTGTGTGAGCTCGTCGTGAAATTTGGGGTGGGGCTGGATTGCCGGAGCAGCTCCAGTGTCAGTGTCATCAGGAGAAGTTCTGCCATGCCCGACCCTAGACGGTCTTGATAAAACAGTTTTGGAATTACTCTGTGAATGCTGTTTTTTTGATCCTGGGGGGGAGACGCTGGCTGTATATGGCATACAGTATATTACTAAGCTGGGAGGCTGTATATGGGATACAGTATATTACTAAGCTGAGAGGGCTGTATATGGCAGTGATTTTTAACCTTTTTTGAGCCGCGGCACACTTTTTATACTTAGAAAATCCTGGGGCACACCACCAACCAAAATAGCACAAAATGACACTAAAACAGTCATACTATACATATAGTTAAAGAAAAAACATCCAGTGAGCGGCAGTTCTGTGGGCGGAAATGCCTTGTTGATGCCAGAGGTCAGAGGAGAATGGGCAGACTGGTTCGGCCATGTCATAAAGCTGGAATCATCTCAGACTGGTTTCTTGAACATGACAATGAGTTCACTGTACTCAAATGGCCTCCACAGTCACCAGATCTCAATCCAATAGAGCATCTTTGGGATGTGGTGGAACGGGAGATTCGCTGATAGCCACGGCTGATAGAAGAGCCACGAAAAGGCGGGAGTTGCGCACCGTGGGAGCACCCTGCCTGGAGGTATCAGTTTTATTATTTTTAATGTACATTTATTAATTAAATGTGGCTAATAAGGGTAAGGGGCGAATACTGATATAACGGGTTAGGGGTGGGGGGTTTCTGTATATATTTATATGCAAGCAGAATCATTTTATAGTGAGGGGGCTGTATATATTATATAATTTTATACTGTGGGGGGGGGGGGTGTATATATTTATATGGGGCCAGATTCCAGCTTGGAGGGCTGCATATGGGGTAGGGTATATTACTAAGCTGCGGGGGCTGTATATGGGGTACAGTATATTACTAAGCCTGGAGGCTGTATATGGAATACAGTATATCACTAAGCCGGGAGGCTGTATGTGGGATGCAGTATATTACTAAGCTGGGGGGCTGTATATGGGATAGAGTATATTACTAAGCTGGGAGGCTTTATGTGGGATACAGTATATTACTAAGCTGGGAGGCTGTACATGGGATACAGTATATTACTAAGCCTGGGGGCTGTATATGGGATACAGTATATTACTAAGCTGGGGGGCTGTATATGGGATATTGTATATTACTAAGCTGGAAGGCTGTATATGGCATACAGTATATTACTAAGATGGGAGGGCTATATATGGGTTACAGTATATTACTAAGCTGGGGGGCTGTACATGTCATACAGTATATTACTAAGCTGGGAGGGCTGTATATGGGATACAGTATATTACTAAGCTGGGGGGCTGTATATGGGATATAGTATATTACTAAGCTGGGGGCTGTATATGGGATACAGTATATTACTAAGCTGGGGGCTGTATATGGGTTACAGTATATTACTAAGCTGGGGGCTGTATATGGGATACAGTATATTACTAAGCTGGGGGGCTGTATATGGGATACGGTATATTACTAAGCTGGAAGGCTGTATATGGCATACAGTATATTACTAAGCTGGGAGGCTATACATGGGATACAGTATATTACTAAGCTGAGAGGGCTGTATATGGGATATAGTATATTGCTAAGCTGGGAGGGCTGTATATGGGATACAGTATATTACTAAGCTGGGGGGGGCTGTATATCGGGTACAGTATATTACTTAGCTGCAGGGGCTGTATATGGGATACAGTATATTACTAAGCTGGGGGGGGGGGGGGCTGTATATGGGATACAGTATATTACTAAGCTGGCAGGGCTGTATATGCGATACAGTATATTACTAAGCTGGGAGGCTGTATATGGTATACAGTATATTACTAAGCTGGGAGGCTGTATATGGGATACAGTCTCCCAGCTTAGTAATATACTGTATCCCATAACCGCCCCTGCAGCTAATAATATACTTATCCTCCCATATACAAGCCTCCCCAGCTTAGTAATATACTGTATCCCATATTCAGCCCTCTCAGCTTAGTATTACTGATGCCAATACAGCCTTCCAGCTTATGAATAATACTGTAATCCCTATACCGCCCCCCCCTCTTTAGTAATATACTGTACCACCACATAACAATTCTCCCCCAGCTTACTAATATACTGTATCCAATATACATGCCCCAGCTGTAATATAACTGTATCCCATATACAGCCCCAGCTTAGTAATAGACCCCCCTGGTTTTTATCCCATATACAGCCCCAGCTTAGCAATATACTGTCACCCATATACAGCCTCCCAGCTTAGTATATACATGTATCCCATAATCGCCTCCCCCAGCCACCGCCAGGTAATGCCCCCACCAATAATTGCTGACTATATGAGCTTTGGCCTGATATAGAACTGTTGTCAGAATACTCAGCATATGGAGCTGGTACTTTTAGTACTCCTCAGTAGACTGCAAATACAATATAGTAATGTAAATGAGAATATATATCAGGAGGCTGTAGTACTACAAGTACCAGCTCATATCTGAGTATTGAAAGGTTGGCACTTTGTACTCTGGCCCTCACATGCCAATATTACTCTTTTCTCATTGTACCCCTTAGTTTTTGTGTTCTATGACCACATAATAATCGCACATATACTAGAGCAGGGGAGAACTGAGAACTGTTGAGGACAAGCTTCGTGTGTGTCTTTCCACCATTTCCCTCCTCTCCATGAAACAGGCCCAGGTTTCAACACTGGTAAAATATCATTTTCGAATCTACACTCACCGGCCGGCCACTTATATTAGGTCAAACCATGCTAGAACAGGTTGGGAACCCCTTTTTTTGATGCCTTCAGAACTGCATTCAATTTCTTTTGTGGCATAGAATTCACAAGGTGCTGGAAGCATTCCTCAAGAGATTTTGGCCATATGACATGAATGCATCACCCATTTTGCCGCTTTTGGTCCGGCTGCACCTCCATGATTGCGAATCTCCCATTCCACCCTCCAAAGAGCTCTATTGGATTGAGATCTGGTGGACTGTGGAGGCCATTTGAGTGGCAGTGACCTCATTGTCATGTTCAAGAAACACCATCTGAGATGATTCCAGCTTTTAATGACATGGCGCATTAATCCTGGGCTGAAAGTACCATCAGATGTTTTGGTACATTGTGGTCCTACAGGATGGACATGGTCACAACAATACTCAGGTCAGGCTGGTGGCGTTAGCAACATGCTCAAATTGTACCCAAGGGGCCCAAAGATTGCCAAGAAAATATCCCCACACATGACAACCACCGAAGCCTGACCGTTGATACAAGGCAGGATGATCCATGCTTATCATGTTGTGACTGAGCCCAAATTCTGACCCTACCTCCGAATTCGCAGCATAAATCGAGACACGCAGACGCAGGCAAGTTTTTTTTTTTTTCCACTTCTTCTACTGTCCAAGTTCGATGAGCACTTTGTTCAGATTGTAGCCTCAGTTTCCTGTTCTTAGCTGAAAGGGAGTGGCACCCGGTGTGGTCTTTTTCTGCAGCTGTGGGCCCATCTGCCTCAAAAGTTTTCGCGACTACTGTGCGTTCAGAGAGCTCTTTTCTGCCTACCTTGGTTTTACCTGGTGGCGAAATTTGAAGGTCCACTGTTTCCTTTTCTAGGGGGAGGGTCGGGGGGGGGGTAGGGGGGGGGGGGGTGCCTTCTCGAACCAGTCTGGGCTGTCTGCCCATTCTCACTCCTGACCTCTGGCGTCATCACAAGGCATTTCCATTTCCGCCCCAGAACTGCCGCTCACTGGAATGGTTTTTTATTTAACGATATGTTTTTAATATGACTGTTTAGTGTTTTTGTGCTATTTTGGTTGTGGTGCCCCAGGGATTTTCGAAGTATAAAAGTGTGCCGCGGCTCAAAAGGTTTAAAATCACTCCAATACAAGCCCTCTCAGCTTAGTATATACTGTATACCTATATACACCTCCCCAGCTTAGTACTATACTGTATCCTCATAACAAGCCTCCCAGCTTAGTAATATACTTGTATCGCATATACAGCCCTGCCAGCTTAGCATATACTGTATCCCTATACAGAGCCCCCCCCCCAGCTTAAGTATATACTGTATCCCATATACAGGCCCCTGCAGCTAAGTACTATACTGTACCCGATATACAAGCCCCCCCCATCTTATTAATATACTGTATCCCTATACAGCCCTCCCAGCTTACAATATACTATATCCCATATACAGCCCCTCTCGCTTAGTAATATCGTATCCCATGTATAGCCTCCCAGCGTAGTATATACTGTATGCCATATACACCTTCCACTTAGTATATACCAGTATCCCGTATACCCCCCCCGCTTAGTATTCCTGGTATCCCATTACAGCCCCGCGCTAGTAATATACTGTACCCATATCAGAGCCCCCGCTTAGTTTATCCTGTAGCCCATATCAGCCCCCAGCTTAGTAATATACTATATCCATTACATACACCCCCAGCTTAGTAATATAACTGTTATCCCATATACACCCATCCCAGCTAGAATATACTGTATGCATGTACAGCCCCCAGCTTAGTAATATACTGTACCCATATATTAGCCCGCTCCCATCTTGGTAAATATAAACTGTATGCCATATACATCCTCCAGCTTATAATATAACACTACCCATATACAGCCCCCCAGCTTAGTATATAACTTACCCCATATACGGCCCCCAGCTTAGTAATATACCTGTATCCCATGTACTCCTCCCGCTTAGTATATACTGTATCCACTAAAGCCCTCCCAGCTTAGTAATATACTCTAATCCCATATACAACCCCCCCAGCCTTAGTATATACGGTATCCCTATACAGCCCCCCAGCTTAGTATATACTGGCAATCCCACTACAACAGCCTCCCGGCTTAGTGATATACTGTGTTCCATATACCGCCTCAGGCTTAGTACATACTTACCCCATATAACAGCCCCCCGCGCTTAGTAATATACCCTACCCCAATGCAGCCCTCCAAGCCTGGAATCGGCCCCCATATAAATATATACCACACCAACAACACACCCCCACCCCCCCCCCCCACATTATAAAATTAGATAATAGATCAACAGAGCCCCCCTCACTATAACCTGAATTCTGCTCGCATATAATTTTATAAGAAAACCCCCCACCCCTAACCCGTTATATCAGTATTCGCCCCGCCCCTTACCTTTATTAGACTACTTTTCATTAATAAATGTACATTAAAAATCATAACGGATCCCCTCCAGGCAGGGTCTCCCACGGTGCGCACTCCCGCCTTTTCGTGCTCTTCTAATCAACTTGGCTATCAGCACACGATCTTTTCCCGTTCCACCACAGCCCAAGATGCTCTATTGATTGAGATCTGGTGACTGTGGGAGGCCATTAGTCCAGTGACCCCTCATTGGTCCATGTTCAAGAACCCAGTCTGATATGATTCAAGCTTTATTCCATGGCTCCTTATCCTGCTGAAAGTATCCGTTAGATGTTGGTACATTGTGGTCATAAAGGGATTGGACACAAACGGGAAGCAAAACAATATCAGGTAGGCTGTGGCGTTGCAACAATGCCAATTGGCACCATTGACCCCAAAGAGTCGACCAAGAAAATATTTCCCCTTCCCCACATCCATGACCACCACCACCGACCAGCCCCTGAACCGTTGAACAAAGCAGGGATGGATTCCATGCTTTCATGTTGTTTGGACGCCAAATCCCGACCCTACCAACCGAATGTCGCAGCAGCAATCGAGACTTTCTCAGACCAGGCCAAACTCGTTTTTTCCAATCTTCTACTTGTCCAATTTTCGATGAGCTTGTGCAAATGTAGCCTCAGTTTCCTGTTCTTTAGCTGAAAGGGGTGCACCACCCGTGTGGCCTTCTTCTGCTGTAGCCCCATCTGCCTTCAAAGTTTTCGACGTACTGTTGCGTTCAAGATGCTCTTTGCCTACCTTGGTTGTACGGGTGGCCGATTTGAGTCGCTGTTTTTGCCTTTCTATCTACATCAACGCAGTCTGCCCATTCTCCTCTGACCTCTGGCATCAACAAGGCATTTCCGCCCACAGAAACTGCCGCTCACTGTATGTTTTTTCTTTAACTATATGTTAGTATGACTGTTTTAAGTGTGCATTTTGTGCTATTTTGGGTTGGTGGTGTGCCCCAGGATTTTCTAAGTATAAAAAGTGTGCCGCGGCTCAAAAAAGGTTAAACAATCACTGCCATACACAGCCCTCTCAGCTGAGTAATATACTGTATCCCATATACAGCTCCCAGCTAGTAATATACTGTATGCCATATACGCCTCCAGCTTAATAAATTAGGGGTTGTTGTATATTGATGTGCTGTGCATGTTATAGTTCTAGCAGAATATTATATAATGAAGGGATGTTTATATGTGGGGAGAGTGAGGTCCGTTGTGTTGTGAGGGGTATATATTATTTAGGAGCACAGTTTTGTTATCCAGGAGACTTTATACTGTAAGTGACTGTGGTACTTTTAGGGACCTGGGTGGAGATGCTGCACGGAGCTGAAGATATCTGGTAGTGAACTCATCAGTGATACGTGATGGATTGGAGAACCCGGAATAAAGTCCTACTAATGGAAGAGATTGTCATCTATAAGGTACAAGATGCCACTAATGACTCTCAGAACCTGTAGTCAGTGTCAGTGATCCTGTCTGTGGGGATCTTAATCGTTAGTAAAGATTTTACCATTTACTGACCAGGGAGCGGGCAATGGAACTGGAGTGGGGGGGGGGGCAGCAAATATACTAGAATCGGCCCTGGTTATTGGACTCACCAATAGAACATCTTTTAACATGCTGATTTTGGTTAGCTGTACAAAATTCAAGCATCAGTGTTTCTTTTAAATACCGTGTGTGTATATATATCTGAGTGAATCAGGGCACTGTGCATGATCGTCGGATAATGCACTTTCGTGAACTCCGTGGGACCGGGTAAGTAAATGGCCCCATAGTGTTTTGCATAATTACAATTTTTTTTTTGTTACAGTTCTACGATTAAACTCTAATACTGTATGTACTCGAGTATAAGCCGACCCAAGTAAAAGCTGATGTCCCTAATTATACCAACAAAAACTGGGAAAACCTATTGACTTAAGTATAAGCCAAAGGTGGGAAATATATTAGTCACAGCCTCCCAGTATATAGCCAGACCCCTTTTTGCCCAGCAAATAAAAAAAAATAAACGTACATACTTCCAGGGGTCCCTGATGCTTCTCTTCTCTCTGCTAATAGCCATCGCACACTACGACGTAATCAGTGGCGACACTGCCGCATCACAGCGTGCACTGGCCGGCCAGCAGAGTGCATGGCCGCGGCTCTGCCGGGTGTCACAGCAGAGAAAAGAGGGGCCGTGGGAACCAAAGAAGCATTGGGGAGCTGCGCCAAGCATGGGGGGGGGGGGGGGGGGGCGCTGTAAGGGGAGTATGTATGTTTATTTTTTTTATAGACTAGTTTATAAGCAGAGGTGGTGTTTTTCAGCACATTTTTTGTGTTCTGAAAAACTCAGCTTACACATGAGTATATACTGTATAAAAATTAAGAAAAAAAAAGTCTAGATTCTTAGGCCCTCTACACACAATAACTGACCATATATCAACACAGGCACCCTCTACACGTACTTGCTGATTACCTGTGCTGGTCAGATCCCATGGACCGAGCACAGCTCAGTGGATGAGAGTCCTTACATCATAAATAACATCATGCAAGGACTCCCTGTCTGCTACCTGAACTGCAGCGCTTACATAGTAACAGTTCTTACAGTGTTGGTATTATTGTTCCACCAGCAGGCTGGGTTTCCTAGCATCATATACCACTATGATGCAGGTACTCCTGTCCACTGCATTGTGCTTGGTACTTTCCCAGGTATCAACATGTGCCCTAGTCTCTTTTTACAGGGAGAGTCATGGGGCCAGCAAGGGAACCTCAAAATATAATCTGGCGCTGTTCACACCTTCTCACTCTTCTTGCAGTTCCAATCAGAGAAGGATGTGTCACCTTAAAAAAGTGCTGAGAGCAGCATCTCAAGTTGTCTAGAACTACAGGAAGATTCAAGTCCTGTCTGATGAACTTTGTCTTGGGGTGACAGCCTGGGTGCCCATAGAAAGGTCTCAGAGTGCCATAGGTTCGCCATCACTGCTCTAGGCTATTCCGTATTAATTTTGGGTCATGAACCCCTACACCACTACATTCAAAGTAAAATATTTATATACAGCACACATTTTAATATACAATCTGGCCATGTCATGATGCTCATCTCCTCTATATTTAAAGATTGATTTCATGTAGCAAAAAATATTTATTTGTAAGAAAAAAAAAATGCCAGGAGTAACAAAGAACAATAAAGCTTATTGTGTACATATTTCAGTGCCTCAGTTAAGCATCACTTATACATTTGTAACTCATTGTTCATATTTTACTAAAAACCAACAGAATAACTCAGCAGACTGCACATATCTGGTCTGAAGGTGTAAATTAAAAGCTAACTCATTTCTCCTTCAGAAAGCCATATTAATATCCTTGAATAAGAACTTTCACGGACAAAACAATATATTAGGCATGAATAGTCAAGCAGACACCCCAAGTTCTTCTCTGGGTGCCACCATTGCTTTCTTTAATTCCCCCTTAAAGTCTCTCCTAAAATAAACGTGACATCTACAGGGAGGCTGCCTACTAGTACTGGTACTCCTTCCGTTATCAGTTCACAACAGCTCTCCTTAAAGGGGTATTCTCGCCCTGGCACTCACATTTAGTATCATTAATCTGCCATATATAAACATTTCTTCAATTAGATGTTATTAAAAAAATGTTACCTGAAGATAATTTCTCATAAATGTAGTCATATGGTCCCTTAGAAACAAGACTGTGTCCTTGGATGCGGCCACCTCTGCTGGAGGGATTTCACAAAGAAAGAAAAAGGTTTTTGTATATGAAATGTCCGGGTGTTACTGCAGGTCCCACAGCCGTCCTGTGGTAATAAAAGCTGAATCCATGTGGTCAGGCAGAGCTCAATAGTGCATGTCTGGCCACCGCTGCCAAAATGTGAGGTGGTCATATCCGAGGAAGCTATCTTGTTTCTAAGGGACAATATGAGGTTTTTTTTTGTTTTTTTTTTACTGATGCAGTTTTCATATAAATCTCTGGCTTTCATGCGATGAGTTAAAACTTCCATAATACAAACATTTGACTTATTTTATTGCCCAATTAATTTCTCCAGTTAGGACTATTCCTTCAAATTAAACATTTTTGGCCAACTGCAGTGTCCCCTGGTAGTCAATATACACATTTTTATAGGCTACCCTAAGCTCAAATCTGGAAAAAGTTGATCTCCCTAAAGGCAACATCAGAATTTTACCTTTTATATTCATAAATAAATGAATGGAAGGATTACACGCTTTTTTTTACTCAGCCTTTATATCAAATATATATTAGAATGTTCTAATTTTACTGTACTTTAATTTAAAAGTAGAAATACTGTAAAAATACAAAACACTAAAGTGCAATATTTGACATGTTCCTCGTAATAAAAAAGAAAAGCTAAATGTATGACAACCAAGCCCAATTTAACAGTTCTGGAATGGTAGAAAATTGTGAGGGGTCATTGCAACTATGTCATATAAGGCTTTCTTCTCTGTGTCCCAAGAGCTGTACCCGCTGGACTCCAGGTATCCCTCTTGTCACCTATGTACCCAAAGCAGAATGTTAACATCTATTCAGTACGTGACAAACTAAAGCCATATAAAGTACATAATGTCGATCCATCGACATTAAAAGGTTCATACAAAACTTAAAAGCAGAATTGTGTTACCTGACCCATCTATAACAGTGTCAGCTACTGTCTTAGTAGTGACCTCCACATCAGCAGGCACTTACATACTTTATGTGCTTGAAAAAGGGGGGTCTAGCAAGTTTATTCCACAAACTTAGGCCCCTTACACACAAAGGCTTCTTTTACGACCATGTTCTACCCGTACAGTTTTAATACAGGTAGCACATTTCCAAAATCACTTCAATGTAGTCATCTATTTGAATGGCTGTATTGCCGCTTGCACCATGTCATGGCCGCCCGGCTTCCTATGGAGCACTCAGCCTCACACCCGACCGTATTCTATGCTTAGGTACGGCACAGGTGAGCACAGCACGTGCAAGGGGCCTTATACTCATTTATGGTTGAGATGAGAATAAAGCTGTGTTTGCTTCACTGAGGTGGCTGTTCTACACAGTTTCGCCAACTCTCACACGGGTGATTGAGTAAAAGGAATAATTTTGCTTTGAACAGAATAAATGCAGCAATATAAAGCTACAATACAGTGCGTAGGATTCATACACACCACATCCATATGCAGTGTAAAAGAAGCCACACTGTGGGTTTTGAATCCACATTAGTGGCCATTTCAGCTTTAGCAGTGTCAAGGTTGAACCCCCACCACACAGGTAAATTGGAAGTTGCTCATAAGGGATGTGTTATGCCAATACTGGAATTGCTGCAGGATGTCCACTTTGAACATTCCCCATCTATTCTGTCATGTGCATTCCCAGCCAAACTTGATGCTGCTTTTAATTGGGTTTCACCGACCCCTTAAAATTTTCAGTAGTTTTACCATCAAAGCCTGTAACTTATATAGCATGTAAGAGATGATGCAGGCACACATCCAGTATTGTTATCCAGATATTATGTGGAGTACATTGTCAGCTGTCCATCTCCTCCAGCACATCTGTCCCTGTAGATGTGGCCTGTTTGTCGCTGTCACATGCTCCATCTAATTCAGATAAGTCAATATCTGGTAAAGGAGTCCTCCAAAAGTGGAACGTATTATATTCATTAAACTCTTCATCTTTCTGCAATAAAAAGAAATAAATTGTTATCCAACTTATCAACAAACTCTTTAGAGTAGTCACTAGCAGAAGTCGAGTGTGTGAACATGAGGAATAACATGGTTTCTTAACAGTATGTGATTTATAATCTTCAATCTTCCAGCTTTCAACTTCACCAAGACAGAATACAGGGCAGATTTCACAGTGAAAAACAGATAAGAAGAGGATGAGAAGGGCTAAAGTAAGTGAAGAATAGGCACTATCTTGGCATTCCCTTTAGTCTATACATATGTGTCAGCTGTATTTCCTGGACTGAAGTAGCATAATTAATAATAATAACAATTCTTTTATTTATATAGCGCACACAGATTACGCAGCGCTGCACAAGCATATCAAATTGGTCCCTGTCCCCATGGGGCTCACAATCTAAACAACCTAACAGTATGTTTTGAAGTGTGGGAGGAAACCGGAGTACCCGGAGGAAACCCATGCAAACATGGAGAGAACATACAAACTCTTTGCAGATGTTGACCTGGGTGGGATTCGAACCCAGGACCCCAGTGCTGCAAGGCAGAAGTGCTACTCACTCAGCCACCGTGCCGCCCTAGCATCATTAGTGGGGTAGAAACACACAGTATTATAGAAAACTATGCCGCTGTGAGCATCTATAAGTGGACTTAGGATAACTTTTAGCTTGTTTGCAAGAAATGGTTTTCAATTCTAATTATTTTGGGGGTTACATACAGCCATGGTTAGATCCCCCCCCCTCCTACTTTTGAGATGGGCGTTTACGTTTTACATTTTTACACTGTTTTCTATGATGTTATGGATGCAGCAATATTAAAAGTCTTGTGGAAAAATCCTTTTTAACTTGGTTGATTTAGCACATGAAGACAGTGTGAGGGTTAGGGGTGATGGAGGGGCAAGAGAAAATGAAAGAGGAATTAAAAATGGGGTGCCAGGAGAGACAACAATGTGTCAGGTGCAGCAGCTATGTAATTTGTATAATAAATGTGAGCCCCAGCTCAGAGTGAAAACCTCAGCAATAACTGACATGATTGGTGTTTAAAACACAAAATATGGAGTACTTTGTGCTGCAGGGTATTTATTGTACTGCAAACCACTGCAGCTAACCCAGGGGGGTTCTGATCTGAGAGGGGAATGCAGGCAGTGCTGATGGGATGTGGGAAGCCTGCTGCTCATGAATACATACGACTCCTCACGGAGTCAGGGTCTGGGTGACAGAGGGCACAGCACACTGCTGTATACTGTCAGATCACCAGTAGAGCAATATAATATCCCCTAATGCAACTCTGCAACATGTAAACCATATAAGACCCCTCTTTAATTTTATTCTGCCTTTACATTTGGTTTTGCACTTTTATTTATCTCCCCAAACTTACACATAATACTATCTGAACTCCTACACCTACCCCTTCTCACATGGTGTAGTCCCAGTTCTCTATCCTCCTCATTTTGTTCCCTTCTGTCCTCCATCCTCCTCCTGTAGCCCCCTTCCCTATATCCTTCTCCTGTTCTCTATCCTCCTCATTCTGTGGCCTCCTGTCCTCCAGCCTCCTCCTGTAGCCTCCTGTCCTCCAGCCTCCTCCTGTAGTCTCCTGGCCTCTATCCTCCTCCTGTAGCCTCCTGTCCTCCAGCCTCCTCCTGTAACTCCTGTCCTCCATCCTCCTCCTGTAACCTCCTGTCCTCCATCCTCCTATACTTCTGGGGGCTGTGCTGTATACTACTAGGGGCTGTGCTGTATTCTACTGGGGGCTGTGCTGTATACTACTAGGGGCTGGGCTGTATACTACTGGGGGCTGTGCTGTATACTACTGGGGGCTGTGCTGTATACTTCTGGGGGCTGTGCTGTATACTACTAGGGGCTGTGCTGTATACTACTAGGGGCTGTGCTGTATACTACTGGGGGCTGTGCTGTATACTACTGGGGGCAGTGCTGTATACTACTGGGGGCAGTGCTGTATACTACTGGGGGCTATGCTGTATACTACTGGGGGCAGTGCTGTATACTACTGGGGGCAGTGCTGTATACTACCGGGGGCAGGCTGTATACTACTGGGGGCTGTGCTGTAATGGTAATGTTGTTGTTGTATGCCTTATGTTTATGAGCGACAGTTTTCCTGCTATATACCTGCATGTCATAAGAATTTAAATTAAAAAAGGACCATGTTAAATTCAAATCTGTTTTTTTTTTTAATTTTTACCGGTGTTTTGTATGCGTTGGAAAAGGGGTAGTCTTATACGGCGAATATATCTTAAACTCTATATTTTAAACAGGAAAGTGGGGGGGTCGTCTTATACACCAGGTCGTCTTATACGCCGGAATATACGGTATGTGTATGTGTGTGGGGGTTGTGTTTTTGTGTGTTTTATACTTTATTAAGTGTTTTTATGGGAAAGTGACATTTTAGGGGCTTATAATTTCATGTATTTATTTTTTATTTATTCTAATGTGTAAACTTTAGTGTTTTTACTTTTCCATACTTGAACTTGAACCAGCGATGCTCAGTCCAATACACTGCTCTACAATACTTCTTCATTGTAGAGCAGTGTAAACTGTCTTCCAGGGAGATTGTGCTCGGGGCTGCCCAGAAGAGGAACAGCCTTGCACACCGTGATCATGCATGACCGTCAGCTCCGATCGCGGGTGTTACAGCGCGGTGTCAGCTGTGATAGACAGCTGCCAGCCGCAGCTTCTGGTGCCAGCTCTGTTCGTGAGCCGGTGCCAGAAGCGGGACGCTATACTACGTCCCGGTGTGCTAAGCATCTAGCCACAGGGACGTGGTATAACGTCCAGGTGCGCCTAGGGGTTAATAGCTCACTGACGGCTATATCCCTCTTGGTGTGGAGAAGGGCAAAATAATCGCAATGTCTGGCGGTTCACAAGACATTGCGATTATTTCAGGGCTTGTATGTCACAAAGCTGCCATACAAGCCCTGATAGATGTGTCCTGTCACCCAGCACACACAGCTACAGGTCAGTGTGGGGGTCAGGCTGTGTCCTACCTCATCCCTGCTGTGCAGATTCTCCTAATCGATGTCTGTAGCCTCTGGAGGGGGGACACATCACACAGGCTGCCCCCTCCACCTCCACAGCTTCAGGAGCAGAGGGTCTCCGGGTCACACAGCAGCAGACCCTCCTGAAGATTCCTCCTCAGAGATCGTGGCAGCTCACACAGGGGGGGGTGAGGAGGAGGGGCCGTGCTGTGCCATGCTCTGCGGTGCTGGGAGCTCACGATCTCCAGGTGACACTTCCCCCCCTGTTGATTCCTCCTTAGACATCCCATGGCAGCTCACACAGGGGGAGGGGGGGGGGCGGCCCGGGGGAGGAGAAGGAGGGGCCGTGCACTGCTGTGAGCTATGACTTCACAGCCTCCGCGCTGCCTCCTCTGTCTCTGCAGTCAGTGTGTCCCGGGACCAGGAGACGGGACAAAGTCTCTTGGCCCGGGACAATGCAGAGGAAAGCGTGACAACCTCTTAACCTCCCGGGGCGGCGGGACAGAGCTGAAAAACCGTGAAAGTCCCGCCGAAACCGGGACGGTTGGGAGGTATGTGTATAGACACAGACAGACATGATGGTGTGTTGCTGCAGTTATACTGTATATACACAGACAGACATGATGGTGAGAAGCTGCAGTTATACTCTATATACACAGACAGACATGATGGTGAGAAGCTGCAGTTATACTGTATATACACAGACAGACATGATGGTGAGAAGCTGTAGTTATACTGTATATACAAACAGAGGGCACAGCACACTGCGGTATACTGTCAGATCACCAGTAGGACAGGCAGGGGGCTGGCTAGTAATGTAAGTAGTCACCTGACACTGGTAGTCGGGACTGGCTGTGGTGCCAGGGGACAGCTTCGGCTTCTTGCTGGGCGGATGTGACTGGGCAGCGGTATCCTCCGTATGAGGCGGCAGTGGCGGGCTCTCACGCTGCGGGGAGGGCTCCGGTCGTCTCTTCCTCTTCGGTGCCCCCTGCAGTGTGTGCGGCGTGCAGGGCCTGGAGTAGACGGACAGCTCCCGCAGCGGCCTCTTACAGGCGGGCAGCAGAGCGATGAGCGGCTGCTCGCATTTCCTCTTGGCCATGGCCGGCTCCTCCGGTGTCCGCTCAGCACAGGGTACACCAGGGGTCACGTGTTCTCCATCACAATGTATACACTGCTGGCCCTATACTGGAGATTTCCCTGTCCCACTATAGAGGCGAGGAATCACGCTGGTGTATAGAGCGGCAGGGTGCTAGCACAGCGCCTCCCAGCGTCTCCTCCTCGTGTTACAACATGTGATTAGATAGAAGAGAAATCTCCCACGTAGATAGTTAGTTTCATTTGTAGTTTTAGTCGGAACCCAAAGAAATAATAAACATGCTGCGGACAATACAACCTGCCCACGTATGCCTATCACATGTGTATCGGGAAGTAAAAGTTGCCAATTACGGCTTCATTCACACGGCAGCAAAGGGGGTCGTGATATGGTCGCATAATTTGCAACCAGAGGACAGCACCCAGGGCCGGTTTTAGGCAAATTGGGCCCCTATGCATAATTAAAAGCGGGGCCCTAAAATAAAAATGTATCGATACATTCAGTCATATTCTGTAAAATCCTTTATCCCTGCACAATAACAACACTTTGTAGTTTACAATCAGTAGTATGGTAAGACAATGTGTAATATGGTACTGTAGGAGGATTTTATAGGAAATAGACAGATGATAGGTAGATTGATGATAGAAGATAAATAAGAAAGACAATAGATTTATATATGCATAAATATAAAGTAGTTATATATAGATGAGAGATAGATACAGAAGAAGAAAGGCAAAAGATGGATTGGTAGATGGATTGATAGGAGATTGATAGATATGATAGAAAATAGGAGGTAGATATAAGATTTATAGATAAATAGACAAAAAGCTATATAGACATATATGGATAGAAAATAGACAAATTATAGGAGATAGATAACTGAGTCATCCCCCCGTGACGGGGAGTGGCAATCCGTCTCGTGTTAACCGAATCATTACAATGTGCTAATTGCACATTGTAATGAATGAGGAGGAAAATCCCCATATACTGCCATATGGTAGTATGGCAGTATATAATAGGAGCGATCAGACAGCCTAGGGTTAAAGTACCCTAGGGAGTCTGAAAAATAGTAAAAGTAAAAATAAAAAAAAGTTTTAAAAAAAATATAATAAAAAAACCCTAAAAATTCAAATTTAAATCATCCCCCTTTCCCTAGAACTGATATAAATATTAATAAACAGTAAAAATCAGAAACACATTAGGTATCGCCGCATCCGAAAATGCCTGATCTATCAAAATATAATAACGGTTTTCACTGCGTTTAATCCTGTAACGGCAAATAGCGCCCAAAGTCGAAAATTGCACATTTTTGCCATTTTGAAAAATATAACAAAAATCAATAAAAAGGGATCAAAAGGTCCAGCAGTCCTAAAAATTATAGCAATGAAAACGCCATCAAAAGTCACAAAAAATGACACCACCCTCAGCTACCTACACCAAAGTATGAAAAAGTTATTGATGCCAGAAGATGGCAAAATCAAAAAAAAGTTTTTTGTACGGGTGTTTTTCATTTTTGTAAATGTATCAAAACATTATAAAACCTATACAAATGTGGTCTCCCCATAATCATACCGAACCAAAGAATAAAATAGACATGTCATTTGTGGCGCACAGTGAAAGCTGTAAAATCCAAGCCCACAAGAAAACGTTGCAAATGGGTTTTTTCACCATTTTTACTGCATTTGGAATTTTTTTCCCGCTTCCCAGTACACGACATGGAATATTAAATACCAAGCAAATATATATGAAGAAAAGAGGAAGGACGGCACTCACCCAGTTCCTGTGAAAATCAGGTTCTTCTTTATTGGGAATCAAATCCGAACATCAAAAACCAGGGTACAGCAGGGAGGGAGTGATGCATGGTGCTCAAAGGAAGGCTACGGTCGTTTCGCGCTGTTTGCGCTTTTTCCTGCCTCCGTGTGGGGATAAAAAATCTTACAGGGTTATAAGCTCCTAGGGTGGGATGAATATCCGCCCTATTACGTTGATACGGTTAGCGATAGGTTAAAGGGGTTTTCGGGGAATATGAACGTCTGACACAAAAACCCATGATGATATAAATAAATGAATACAACAATACTCAATGTCATTAGTCACAAAACGGAGCTAAAATAATATGATTTTATGATTTACAAAATTTATGGCCTCTCTAAAGTAGGTGGAGTTATCACTAAGATGGCCGCCACTGGAAACTACAAGTTCCATGATCCTTTAGTTCTCAGTAACTCCTCCTGCCTTTTATGCTCTGCTCCCAGTGATGATCTAACAATCTAACAGGTTTTCTTGCTCTGTTACCATAGTAATGATGTGTAACTGCCATCACCACAACACTGGCCATACTGGATGCACTGCAACCAACCGACTACAGCCAAATGTAGTGGTGATCACATGACCCTGCCCAGGCAGGTACAGGACATGTGATGTGGACATGTGACCAGCGGCCATCTTCTCTCCTGCAACGGACCGCGAGGAGGAAATTAACGGACTGATTAATTCTTCATTACAGACTATGTCATCAGCATTTTCTGCTAAGGGGAGCAAAATTTTAAATAACAACTAATTACACATTAGCTTATATTTTGAGTGCCCACTTGTATATGAATTATGCTGATTCCTGGAATACCCCTTTAAAGAGAACCCGTCATGCAAAATAACCCCCCTAAACTAAATATATTTTCATAAACTGCCATTAGAGAGCATTGCCTCTATCCCTTCATTGTCCCTCTACATGCCTGTAAACCTAAGCAATGAGGTCCTAAAGCTGTATGCAAATGACCTGTGAAAAGTCCAATGAAGCATTAGCATATTCAAGCTGTCCACCTTATTCATGAGTGGGAGGCACAGCCACACCCCCAGTGCATGACTGACAGCCTGTATAATGGTGTGAGGCTGTATAATGATGTGCTTCCTGGTGCTGGCGGCCACGCCCCCTGCAGCCTGTGTGTGTATAGGAGAGATACAGCAGCTCCAGGCAGCCATGTTACAGCAGAACATGTCAGATTCATGTGTAGCTGATGTCTGTGTCTCTCACCTGTATATTAGGAGGATGCAGCATGTCAGCAGATGCAGCACACACACTAGCAATGCTTTACTATACATTACACACAGACATTAGCAGGGGGAGGAGATGGGAGGGGTAACAGGAGTGACATCACTGCCTCTGACCATGTGACCAGCCTCATTTACATGATAAAAATTAGATAATTTTACAATGAATAATGTATGAAATAACTAGATAAAGGCTGGGATGGGATCCTTGTGAGCTGCTCCAACAGGTAGTAGTGACAGGACAAGTGACACAGACCTGATGACAGGTGTCCTTTAAGTCACATAAACAACCAGCGCCAATCACAAGCAGCCTAAGTTAAACATATTGGCTAAAACTCACCCGTGGTTTGTAAGCGCCGCACCTCTGTTCCCATTACACAGGTACACCTGTGGTACGCGGTGTCTCCCGGACTCGGCCTGTAGCTCCGCCCCCAACAGGACGCTCCACGTGGGGTGCGTCACCTGATCCTGACCCCGCCCACCGCATCCATTGGTCACGTGACATGTCGCTGCGGCAACCGCTGACAATGTCCAAATTAGTAATAAGTTCATACACTTCTACAACGAAAGATAAAAATTGGTTAGAAAGAAACTCCATAAAGGGCAACTTTAGATGTGGCAGGTGTAGGTGTTGCCCACATAATTTAGCCATAAAAGTGATAGAATTTGGAGGACAAAGAGTGGAGGTAAATAGTTTTATAAACTGCAAAACTAGCTTTGTTACATATGTACTAATATGCAACTACAAGAGGTACTATATAGGCAAAACAATCAGACCCCTTTATCAGAGAATAAGGGAGCATTTGAGATCGATTGAAACGGGTGTAGGGGCCCCACGCCTCATAAAACATATACGAGAATGCCATGGAGGGGATGTAAAAGCTTTAAGGTTCGCCGGCATCGAGGTCATAAGAAGTCCAGAGAGGGGAGGAGACAGGGAACGCCTGTTATTACAAACACAAAATAGATTGATTATTTGTTCAAATGCCATGGGACCGGTGGGTTTGAATGACAAAATTGACTGGGGCGTTTTTCTATAAGCTAAAATACTGTTCTGTATCTATATTGATAAAGTCCATATATCCTGAATAACTGCATTGTACATATTGGGTGATTAGGTGGAAGATTCATCATTTAATGTACAGGTATTTATCAGCTCAAACAGGTAGTTACATGTAGTACAAATAAGACACGTTTGAAGGCATAAACATTATAATGTAACAAGGCTTCGTATCACCCGCTGTGGTTATTGCGCACGCGCATCCTATTTCTCAAAATCCTCCCCTACCCAAGCCGCGGACCCAGCGTCACATAAACGTTGTCAGCGGTTGCCGCAGCGACACGTCACATGACCGATGGATGCGGTGGGCGGGATCAGGTGACGCACCCCACGTGGAGCGTCCTGTTGGGGGCGGAGCTACAGGCCGAGTCCGGAAGACACCGCGTACCACAGGTGTACCTGTGTAATGGGAACAGAGGTGCAGAGCTTACAAACCACGGGTGAGTTTTAGCCAATATGTTTAACTTAGGCTGCTTGTGATTGGCGCCGGTTGTTTATGTGACAGAGTGCTTAACCTATCGCTAACCGTATCACCGTAATAGGGCGGATATTCATCCCACCCTAGGGCTTATAACCCTGTAAGATTTTAATCCCCACACGGAGGCAGGAAAAAGCGCAAACAGCGCGAAACGGCCGTAGCCTTCCTTTGAGCACCATGCATCACTCCCTCCCTGCTGTACCCTGGTTTTTGATGTTCGGATTTGATTCCCAGTAAAGAAGAACCTGATTTTCACAGGAACTGGGTGAGTGCCGTCCTTCCTCTTTTCTTCATATATATTTGCTTGGACTTGCATTTTTTTCGGGATATTGGCACCACATTATCCTGAGCTTTGAGCACTAGCAAGATAGTCTCCCATCCAAACCTCTGTGAAGCCGCTTACACTGAATGGTTGATGGAGGTGCCGCTACCGCCTGTCATTCTTGTTTGAGAGAATATTAAATATGAAGTGCAATTTGTTACACAGAAAATAAGCCGTCACAGAGCTCTTTATGTGGAAAAATAAAAAAGTAATAGATTTTTGAAGGTGGTGAGTGAAAAATGGAAGTGAAAAAACTAACAGGCCAGGTCGTTAAGGGGTTAAAGGAACAATACATCTTCTGCCCACACAATTCAACATGCAGTGGGCCCCTTTAGGACTGAGAGCCCTGGGCAAATTCCCAGTTTACCGCCCCTGATCACCTCTATAGATTTCAATGGTTTCCGGTCACGACATGGTGAGCACACGATGCTTGTCCTATACTCTGCTAGATATGTGGCACAGGCGCTCTTCTACCTATGGAGGGAGGAGGGCTGACGATCGCTCACCCCTCCCACCTCCTCCTCCTGGCCCTGTGTTCACCCGAGATCCAAAAACGTGTTAGTTAATGGAACGTGTGAATGCAGTCTTTGGCTGCCTTGTAAGCAAATGGAGACTTATACCCATTGACGCTCCACTAAGGGATTCTGTGAAAATATGCAAATAGGTTTTCCAGGATGGGATAAGGAAAACCATGGCTCTTTTAGCTACCTTGTAGGCAGCTCTCTAAACATCAAGCATGACTTCCAGGAAGCCTAAAGACCAAGCCAGTATATCTATACCAGAAGGAACAGACTGTAGACAGCAGTGTTTCAGCCTTGTTGGGTCTCTTCAGTACAGCATAGGAAACTGGTTTGGCTGAGTGAGAGGCTCAGGCTGTATCATTTTGTAGATATAATTCCAGAAACCTTCAAATAACTGGCATCCTCATTAAGACTTGATATGCATATTTTATCTTTATTTTTGTGAGTATATTATAATAAATCATTTCTGGATGACAAGAACGTACTACGATATGTATGTGTGAATTCCCTGTATATGGTAAGCCGTTGTGAACACTAGTGAAGTTGGAAGAAGACAAATAGTAGCGTTCTGTGTCTGAATGGTGGCTTATTCTTGAGATAGATCCTCTGGTTGTGCAAAACCTCAACCAAACTGGATTACTATTTAAAGGTTTCTGGAATTATATCTACAAAAAGAGACAGCATGCAGGATCAGGAGCTCCGGTCAGACAAAGTTTTTTCTTTATCCCCTTCCCAACGCACGCTGTAATAGTATGGCGCATGTCGAGTCCCTGTGCATGGAGAGGGCTCACAGGCTGAGCCCTCTTCATAGCCGGTAAGTCTTTGCTGCATATATATGTAGCGCAGACAGCTGCTGGCGGCTTCAAAAAGATGGCGGCGCTTTAGGCATGGTGACGATTGTCGCTCCCCATCACATCATTGGGGATCGGAGGTTGGTCGCCATGGCAGACTCAGGTCTTCAAAAACCCAAGGATGTTTTGTTTTAACACATTCATTAGAATGTGGGATTTGCACATTTTAAAGAATGAAGTGGAAAATCCCCATACTGTAGTCTGGCAGTATAAGGTAGGATCGATCAAACAACCTAGGGTTTAGGTACCCCTTTCCCTTGAACTGATATAAATATAAGTAAACAGTAAATATCATAAACACATTTAACCCTGTAACGGAAAATAGCGACCATTTTAGACATTTTGAAAAATATAAAACAAATCAATAAAAAGTGATCAAAAGGTCCCACAGTCCTAAAAATGTTAGCATCTAAAACATCATAAAAAGTTGCACAAAATGATACCACCCACAGTGCCAGAAAATGGCAAAATCGCCCCCAAATTTTTTTGCACAGGAAGTTTTAATTTTAGTAAATGTATGAAAACATTATAAAACATTTACAAATTTAGTATCCCTGTGATCGAAGCGGACCCACAGACTAAAGTAGACATGTCATTTAGGGCGCACGGTGGAAGCCGTAAAATCCAAGGCCACAAGAAAACGGGGCAAATGCGTTTTTTCACCATTTTGACTACATTTGGAATTTTTTCCCACTTTCCAGTACACGGCGTGGAATATTCAATACCATTACTATGAAGTGCAATTTATTACGCAGAAAACAAGCCATCACAGAGCTCTTTACATGTAAAAATATAAGTTATAGAATTTTGAAGGTGGGGAGTGAAAAATGGAAATGAAGAAACAAAAAAGGGCCAAGGGGTTAAAAATATATTTTGGACTTTGTTGGATCTGTCCATGACTGTGTGTAGCTCTGATAGTTGGAGGTGTGCAACACATATATAATAGCTTTTATTTATATACCTCCCAACTCCACCAGCTACTGGAAGTGAAAGAGGGACAAAAGATGTGGCTCTATTCCCCTCCTACACTTCATATTGT
Source organism: Engystomops pustulosus (assembly GCA_019512145.1). Taxonomy (NCBI): domain Eukaryota; kingdom Metazoa; phylum Chordata; class Amphibia; order Anura; family Leptodactylidae; genus Engystomops; species Engystomops pustulosus. The sequence goes on from CM033641.1 coordinate 199,303,358, forward strand.
GACTCCCCCGATAGTATTTTCCCCAGCTCTCTCCGATATTGCAACTCTCATTCCCCCTTTTCACTGTGATCTCCCATCTACCCTGAACATTTTGTTGCCTCATATTGTGCCCCTGAGCACTCCCCCCTTATATTGTAACCGCCACGGCCCCGTTATTGTGCTTCACCCATATTCTCATACCCTTCAGCTCCCCTTTTCTGCTGCTACTCACCTCACTTATCCACTTCCCTGTAATCAGCTCTGTAATCAGTCCAAGGGATGTTGGCAGAATTGAGACTTTTTTTTCTTTTGCCATCTTCTGATGCTAATAACTTTTTCATACTTTGGTGTACGGAGCTGTGTTATGTATAATTTTTTGGCGAAATGAGCGTTTTCATTGCTACCATTTTGAGGACTGTGTAACATTTTGATCACTTTTTATTACATTTTTGATGTCATGTAAAATGGTGTAAAAGTCACGTTTCTGACATTTGGGCACCATTTTCCGTTACCACCGGCAATAACCGTTTTTATATTTTGATAGATCGGGCATTTTGGGACGTGGCAATACCTGTGTGTCTGATTTTTACTTTTTATTATGTTTTATATCAGTTCTAGGGAAAAGAGGTGATTTGAATTTTTAATAATTTATAATTTTTTTTAAACTTTAACATTTTTTTCCCCACTATTTCTTAGACCCTCTAGGGTACATTAATCCTAGATGGTCTGATTGTTACTACCATATACTGCAATACTACTGTACTACTGTATTGCAGTATATGGCATTTTTGCATAGGATTCATTACAATGAGCCATTGGCTCATGGTAACGAATCTTTAAAAACCATAAAGCATCAGGTCTGACGAAGATGGCCGTTGACGTTCGGGGGAGCGACGATCTCAGGAAAGATGGCGCCACCATGTTTTAAAGGGCACCTACCACCACAAATCTACCTATAAAGGTAGATTGGGTGGTAGGTGGATCAATGGGACGTGAGGATAGCCCTTTTAAGGGCTAATCCTCACGTCCCCGCACTTTTTTGATAACTTTTATTACACATATATTCAAATTTACTTATGCG